>CP139507.1:196982909-197582909 GCA_021014915.2 Artemisia tridentata subsp. tridentata
GATTTGAATTTGTGTTTAGGAGGCGAGGGAACGAGTTCGAGCGTCGAACGAGAAGGAAAACGGCCCAAAGTTGGCTCTTTTGCGCTGTGAGAATCTTTTCTTTTATTAAATTGTCAAGTATTTTACAGTTTATTTGTTTTTTTAGGTAGCGACCAGTGAACTTTCAGAAGAACTAGAAATGTTGTTTTCTTTCATTGTTTTAGTGTACGTGTATGCCTTTTTAAGTTTTAGTGACTAGTTTAGAGAAATGTATACAGAAGTTATGGGATTAGTGTTATTTGGAAGTTATTAGTTTAGAGAAATGGCTAGTTTGGTACTACTAGTCGTAACTCGTAACCGGAAGTTGGTAAACGGCCAAAAGTTGGTTCTTTTACACTGTGTCAATCTTATCTCTGTTTTGTTTTTCATTGTTTTAGTGATGTAAGATAACTCGTATGTGAGCTTTTTAAAGTTTTAGCGAGTTGTATTGTGAACTCTTATAAAGAATTAGAAATGATTGTTTTTCCGTTGTTGTAGTGTACGTGCATTATGCCTTTATGACGGAAAGGGGTAATTTATAAAGAATTTACGGTCTTAGATTTATTCGGAAGCTATAAGTTATTAGTTTAGCAGAAACGGTTAATTTGGTACTGCAAGTCGTAACTCGTAAACCTGTTGGTTGGACGTGCGAACTAGCTGAATTGGTTTCATTTGGCTGATTTTCTGTTTTGAGCGAGTCTTATGCATCCCTTTGCTGTTGCTCATTGACACTATGAATCGAAAGAAATTAAACCGCATATGTTATATTATTTTACTGATTATTTCTGTGGGGTTTTACATGGTAAACGTGTGTTATTTTTTTTCAGGGATTGTGATAGCTTATTTCCATCTGCGCCTTCTCTAGAATGTAGGCCCATTAGTGTGACCGAGAGAATGCCTAATAGCTCAGGTCACTACGTTTGTTCCATATCTGATGACGATGGGAGTCTATTCATTTCTGATAGTAGTAGAATGGACGTGGATGAAAATGTATCGCCAGAGATGGATGACCAAGAAATTCGAATGGATCTTACGGACGACTTGTTGCATTTGGTATATATTGCTGATTACTTCACCTCTTATAAATTTTGTTGTGTTATTCTTGATGCTCTGAGCTGAATAGCTGATGATGATCATCATGGCTTGCTAGGTCTTGTCTTTCTTGGATCACGATAATCTTTGTAGAGCAGCAAAGGTTTGCAGGCAGTGGCGCGTAGCTAGTGCGCATGAAGATTTCTGGAGGTCCTTGAACTTTGAGAACAGGAACATTTCTCCACAACAATGTAAGGCGGCTTTATTCATTTTCGCTTATTCATCTATAAATATACCTAAGGGTATTCTCGGAGTTGTATATAAGCTAGAAGCGAAATGAAAGAACACGTCCACTCTGATTAAGAAGGTGTCAAGCTTAAAATGTCTGCTACGTCAATTAACGGAATGGTCATCCCTTTTTTCTAGGCTAAGCTAGATAGGGTTTTCATTACTCTATAACTCAAGATAATGTGTCGTTAGTGTTCATATGCTTTTAAATAGAAGGATATTAAGCTGAATATATGATTGTTACTAGTGTATCACAAGTGCCAAAGTCCGTGCTATAAGTTTAGATGATTGGAGATTTTTAAAGGGACATGCTACTGCTGAGAGCGTGAACCATTTACATGGATAAAACACATTTAAAAAAGGATAGTAGATGCTGGGGTATTTGTTACAAATATGTGTGCTCATCTGGAAATAATTGCTGTACCCTATGACAAGCCTTTGACTATCTATAAATGGTCAGTTGTGTATGTAATAAAAGTTAATTGATAAGCATGTGACAATCTACTTATTAATAATTTGGAGGTTGGGAAATTAATGGCCATGCATTTTCATGTGGAAACATCGAGCTTCTGTTTAATTGTATGTAATATAAGTAGTGAAACTACCTTTTGTATCTACTTATCAGTACCTTAGATTCCTTGCTGGACTATACATTAGGTGAGCATTCAGTTTCACTTCGTGTCAACTTTTCGTAGCTATGTGCCTATATGCTATTCTCATGCTTTTGGCTGGTGTTGTGAGTGTTTTGCATTAGGTCTATTGGCATTAATTGTTAGTCATGTAAAGTTTTAGATTGACATTGAAGTTTAAAGCTCTATGATTTAGTTTGGAAGTGTGAAATGCTTTTTTCATTCTTTGTGAAGTAATCGCCAGTCTTAATATTGCTGAACTCCATTTGGACAACTGATGCACTATTGCATTCTAAATATATTGCTATAATGTGCTGATCGTTATATGTGGATCATTTACAGAAAAAAGGTGTATAAATGTGGCAACACTATGTTATCGTGTTTTATTTCCTTTTGGTTATTTTTAAGCGCGGATATCTCTGCCATGATAGTTTTGGTGGTTTTCTCTTCTATTCGTATTCCTATTATCCTTATGGTGATCTATGGTACCAATTACCTATAAAAATACAAGAATTAACAATGAGATATATGTGGATGTTTGTTTAATGATGAAATAAATGTTTAAATGGAAATTCTTATCTAACTTTTGGAGGTTAGAGAAAGTCTTTTAAGTTGTAATTGTATAAGTTATTGTGAGGTGATTTATACGTGCATGTCTTGTTTGCTGTTTTATGTGTATAAATATTGTGACTTGATAAACACATATCCAATATTTGGCACCCAAGTATTGGATTATGATTTGAGAAAAAACTGGGAGCTTGGAGAAACTGAATTCTATTGGGAACATTCTTGACAAATGACACCTAACAGATTTAAATCCTCTCTGTTTTATATGTGTTTGTCTTAGCACAAAGATAAACAACAATGTGTGGTGTAATTAATTATTTTTAAGTCACGTACTCGAGTATCACGAGAATCTTTGGCACCCAAGTATCGGGTCCTGATTGTGAGAGCATGATTTGAGAAAAACTGGGAGCCTGGAGAAAATGAATACTATTGAGAATATCCTTGGCAAATGACACTTAAATAAGTGTTAAATCCTCTCTGGCCACTAATAATTCCTGTCTTGACCATGCTGCAAAGATGATTCTGAAGATCATTGGGGAGTTGGACTAGATGAGTTCTATATTGAATTCAATATTTGACTATTATTGCCATGTTGTGCTGGTAGGGATTAATTTGAGAATAGGATAGAACTTAAGTCAATGTCTTCTAATTATAACATGATGCCATGTTTCAACTCGTTTGTAACCTGTGCTTCATAGAAAAGGATCTAAAAGCAAAATTTGGATGAAAGGCATGAATTCTTAGTGGGCAGTTGGTGTTATTAGATTATCAAAGTTGTTTTGGTTATTAAAAATAGGTAATGGAATTATCCTGGTTTGAGAAGCTAGCAACAAACATAGTAAATGAAGAGAAATAGAAAGAGATTACATAGAAACCACTTGGAAAGAACTTACCGATTATTGATTTAATTGAATGATACAGATGAGAATGTAGGAGAGGAGAGGATAAATATAACTATGGGGCTGAGTGCTTATCAGCATCACTGGCTTTATAACCAAGTACTTTAGCTGCTCGGCGATATGCAGTTCACATGCAGCATCTCCAGGGAGCTTGGGACTAACTATTTGTTATGTAGGGACAAATAGTGACCTAAGTAGCTAAGTACTTTTTCAGTAATTATAAATCTGAATATGTGGCTGGTCTGGAAGTTGAAAAATGCTCCCGCCGTAGAGATCACCAGGATAACATAATCACACGACAAACATTTTTTTTGTTTAAGTTCTAGGGTTAAGTGTCTGCTTCTTTAGTTTTAAAGTGATCTTCTAATATAAGGTAAATTACGACAAGAGTACGATTTCTTAGCGAGTTCTTATCATTTTTGGTATCTAATGAACAGAGTCTTGCAGAATTTTCATTTCTGATAGCACTGATTGTAGTTATCGTGCAAAACATATATTTGTTGTCATATAATGAAGTTCCCTGTCGATTACAGAATATTACTAATGTCAGGTTTTTTCAGTTGAAGATATGTGTCACCGTTATCCTAATGCCACTCAAGTAAACATTATTGGAACACCTGCTATTCATGCACTTGCAATGCAAGCAGTTTCTTCCTTGAGGTGATTACTGTTCAATGCTTCATTCATTAGGTGGATCTCTTCATTAAATGTTGTGTTAACTGGCTACACATGTTATTTCAGGAATCTTGAGCTTTTAACTTTGGGAAAAGGGCAGTTAGGGGAGACATTTTTCCAAGCTTTAACTGATTGCACTACGCTAAAGAGTTTGATTGTGACTGATGCTATTCTTGGTAACGGAACTCAGGAAATATCCATTATCCATGATAGTTTAAGGCACATTCAGATTGTGAAATGCCGTGTGGTCCGCGTTTATGTCAGGTGATAATATAGCTTTATCCCTACTGGTGGAGTTGTATATGGCTGCAAATTGATTTCGCTAAGAAAGTGGTCTTCTTTGCAGGTGTCCCCAGCTTCAGACTTTATCCTTGAAGCGAAGCAGTATGGCACATGCTGTTCTGAACTGCCCTCTTTTGCGTGATCTTGATATAGCATCTTGTCACAAGCTTCTCGATGCTGCAATTCGTTTTGCAGTGATGTCATGTCCTCTGTTGGAGTCCTTGGACATGTCTAACTGTTCTTGTGTTAGTGATGAGACGTTACGTGAGATTTCAACAACTTGCGGCAGTCTCCATATTCTGAACGCATCATACTGTCCAAACATCTCTCTTGAGGTAACTTCCATGGGTTAAAGTGAGAATCTTTATATTAATCTAATGAATCTGAATCCTATCTAGTTATGAGTCTTTTTTTTAACTTCTTTTCTAAAATATGCTGTATCATAAGGGTTAGATTTCTCAAGTTCCACATCTTCGGGAATCTAAGTCAATTGTTTTTTCTCATTATTCTCTCTTTTATACGTTGGTGATTACATGCAAATAGAACCATACGACCTATAAACATGGAACGGTAGGCAGTAGGCTATATATTTACACTTGGTCATACATGTTTAATGTGTTATACACTGGTACTAGGAACTAGAATGACATGTTGATAGTAGGCTATATATTTACACTTGGTCATACATGTTTAATGTGTTATACACTGGTACTAGGAACTAGAATGACATGTTGATAGTCTGGTACTGTGACAATCCTGATAGTATTCTAATTTGTTTATGGGATACTTGGTGAGTTGGTGTTTGTTTTATCTATCAAACTGAATCCTATATAATCTATAAAATATGCTGGTGATATTATATTCATAATATACTCTTGTTTGCTTGAAGTCTGTAAGGCTGCCAGTGCTGACGGTTCTCAAGCTTCATAGCTGTGAAGGCATAACTACTGCTTCTATGGCTGCCATATCTCATAGCTATATGTTGGAGGTGAGAACCTACTTTGTTTCCTTAACACTGACAGCTAATTATTGCAACTTTAACTAATTTTTTAAAAACTTTTCTCCGCCCCAGGTTTTGGAGCTTGATAATTGCAGTTTGTTGACATCAGTCTTTCTGGATCTTCCTCGCTTGCAGAAGATCAGACTTGTACACTGTCGCAAGTATAATACCCTTGATTGAATATTCTGTTAGCATTGTTACTTTCCATTGTCTACCATGGTTGCAGATTTGTTGAGCTATATACTATTCCAGGCGTTTTGTTAGAATCATTAATTTTTATTGTTAATGTGGTTGCAGATTTGTGGACTTGAGCTTAAGAAGTTCGGTGCTATCATCCATTAAAGTTTCTAATTGTCCTTCACTCCAGCGAATCAGCATTGTATCAAACTCACTGCAAGTATGATTTGGCTGTATTTGTTTTTCTGGGTTCCTAGTTTATGTGATATTATCCTGAATTCTTGTAACATTTTTGCAGAAACTAGTTTTGCCGAAACAGGAAAGCTTGACCTCTTTAGAGCTGCAATGTCGGGGTCTGCTAGAAGTTGACCTCACAGATTGTGAATCTTTGACAAATTCGATCTGTGAAGCTTTTAGTGATGGAGGTGGATGCCCAATGCTCAAATCATTGATTCTTGATAACTGTGAGGTTTGTAACCTACTTTGGATGCCAATAGACCCTTTTTATGAACATCTTGTAGTTTGTTACTATCTGACAGTTATTTTTGCGGATCTCTATTATATAATGTGAGGAGAATGAAATGGTTGGTTGTGTGTAACCCCCTTTTTTAATAGGGATCCGGAAAAATAATGCTAGGATAATGTATTTTAGCGGTTTTAAAGCTTTAGTTCGAGTTTTTCTAGTTTAACTGTTACTTTAATATAGATTTATGATTACATACTTTCACTTCTTATGCCCTGGAAAATGATATGCCTGCTGTGCATCATGACTCAGTTTGTATTACTTTATTAATTATTAGTACCGTGCTTACACCCTGACTAATATATATTGATTCAATAATTATTTTCGAAGGCATATGCTTTTTTCCCTGTGATGTTTGTTTGGCTGAGTAGATCCTTAGAGATGGTGTTAGAGAAAATGTGAAGTAACATAAGCGGGCATTTTATTCTCCATAGTTTAGACTAGGCGAAGATAAACAAGCCTGGAAAATTGCACCTTTAGGTGTTTGATAGAAATGATAGATGTGATAAACATGCTA
The DNA here is from genome assembly GCA_021014915.2 of Artemisia tridentata subsp. tridentata. Lineage (NCBI taxonomy): Eukaryota > Viridiplantae > Streptophyta > Magnoliopsida > Asterales > Asteraceae > Artemisia > Artemisia tridentata. Next base: position 196,989,517 of record CP139507.1, read on the forward strand.
ACATATATATGTTGTAACTAAGAAGGATATTGTTGCTGTTTTGGATTGATGTAAGTGAAAGACGAAGAGCTTGATAATAGTGCAACTTAGGTTTAGGGGCACGCTGAATATAACGGGAAGTACAATAAGTATTACGTAGTCAGAAGATTTTGCTGAAGTTGAAGGTTTAGTCAGCGAATTAGGGTCAGGAGATGTGTCATTGGAGGGGTATTTATATACTGTGACCTATAGTTCTTACTAGCATTAGTATGGCCCCTTGTTTTGAGCTGTTTGAACAAGTGATTTAGGTGGTGTTGTAGTTCTCTCGATATTGGCCCTTCTATCTGCATTTAACTTGTAAATGCCTGTGTTTCAGCTGCCCATTAGCACTCTTATTGAGTTATTTCACCACTATATAGCATATTAAAGTGATAAGCAATTACACTGTATTTCCTAATGATTTGCATTTACTCCTATTATTTGTGCTGCTTTCTATTGTATGTTTCTTGGTGTCCCATGCTTTTCCTTATTCTTTGCTGCATTCAGTTTGGCGGTTGTGATGTTTTTTTACCTTTTTAGTGTTGTGTGTTATTCTATTTTTATTAGTCATTGATTTCTTCATTGGTTCAGAGCTTGACAGCTGTGGCATTCTCCAGCAAATCCTTAACTAGTCTTTCCCTTGCTGGCTGTCGTGCTATTACTTCTCTTCAACTAGCGTGCCCTTATCTTGAGCAAGTATCTTTGGACGGATGTGATCATCTTGAAAGAGCAACCTTTAGTCCAGTAAGTGTCAACAGCATATTATTTTCTACTTCATTCTTGGTTCTAGATTGCTTCCTGTCTGTAGTTATTTTATGCCTGAATATAGTAGTTCCCATCATATTTCTCAAAAATTTATGAGGTGATAGATTTGTTTATCAAAAAGCATGTGTTCCATCAATTTTTCAGCTTTTTAACACTGTTGAAAACCGCCATACATGCTGCCTGAAGTAGTGGAATGGCTTTCTAACACAGTTGAAAACTAATGTACATGTCTTCACTTCCCATATATTAAGATCAGCTTTTAAATTTTTAATAGAATGTTTTTGGCATTTCGATTGAGTTTTATTTCTTAAAGTATTCAACCACATATTCTATTTCAATAGTTAAAAACATTTTCTTACATTGTTTAGTCAAGAGAGGGCCGAGGGGCTACCATAGTTGTTGAAACCATGATATATGTGTTAATTGCGAATAAATGGCTACCAACTATGTTCCAAGTTCTAATTTGGTTAAGGTAGTCCAAAAGTCATTAATAGAAGACTTGAAGTTCACAAGAAGTGTCATTTAGGAAATATGGTCCAAGCTGGTAGTCACTTACCATGCTTTGTAGAATCTGGTCCTAAAGTAATGCATAGCACGGCAGCCAATTTGTGCCATATATAACTCTAATACATTTTTGGCACTTTAACCCTTTTCTTGATTTTATAACTACGCCAAATTAAAGCCTGGATTAAATTTGGTATCTCTGCGATTAACCTTGTTTAGTGTAGGCTGAACATGTAAATGTAGTTATCTTAATTTTTTTTTTTTTTTTTTTTTTTTTTTTTTTTTTTTTTTTTTTTTTTTTTTTTTTTTTGAACATTATAAATTTCAGTTCCTATAAAGTTAGATGTTCATCAAACTAAAATTTGAATCTCAGCGCGTCTTTGTATTAGTCAAAACAAGGAATGTTATTTCTGATTCTATGTATGTATTTGACTGTTTACGACTGGTAACTTTTCTTGCGTTTTTCATCTGCTAGGTTGGTCTTCAATCTCTTAATCTGGGAATATGTCCTAAACTTAATGTACTCAAGATTGAAGCACCAACCATGGTGTTACTTGAACTGAAGGGATGTGGTGTCTTATCAGAAGCATTAATAAATTGCCCACTCTTAACATCACTGGATGCTTCCTTTTGCAGGTCATGTGAATTTACTGTTCTCCCCCCATATGCGTTGGCCGACTCTTTTCTTTCTATCTTATAAAATGCTAATGTTTTGTAATCCATATATGCAGCCAACTTAAGGATGACTGCTTATCTGCAACTACTGCTTCATGTCCCCTGATTGAATCACTAATACTGATGTCATGCCCATCTGTTGGTTCTGATGGACTCTTATCTCTGAGTCGACTTCCAAATTTGACGTCACTTGATCTTTCCTACACCTTTTTAACACACTTGCAGCCTGTTTTCGATTCCTGTTTGCAGTTACAGGTGAGCATTATTATTGAAATGTATGCTCTTTTAAACTACTCGTTGTCTCTTTCAGAAAAATCTTATTAATCAGGTGACTCAAATTAAGTTGCTTATATATGTTTCATACTAGTGTTTAATCTTTTGCATTTAGTATTTATTCTTATTTTTGGCTTACTAATTATATTTTTTGTACTTTGTGCAGGTATTAAAATTGCAGGCATGCAAGTATCTCACTGACACGTCACTTGAACCTCTTTATAAAGATGGTGCTCTCCCTACTCTCCGTGAATTGGACTTGTCATATGGGAGCTTGTGCCAGGCTTCCATAGAGGAGCTTCTCACTTGCTGTACTCATTTAACTCATGTGAATTTGAATGGCTGTGTGAATATGCATGATCTGAATTGGAGTTTTAGCGTTGCTCATCCGTATCTATCCACCATGCCTTCTAAAGATGATCCTCCGCCCTTTCATCCTGAGCAACCTCAACGTTTTTTAAAATATCTTAACTGTGTTGGTTGTCCAAATATCAAGAAAGTACTCATCCCTTCAGCAGCTCATTTTTCTCATCTTTCGTCATTAAATATGTCATTATCCGCAAACTTGAAAGAAGTAGATGTGGCCTGTTTTAATTTGTGCTTTCTCAATCTGAGGTAACATATCCTTCCCTTGGATTTCTGGTATCCTATGGATTGTGTGCTCAAATATCTAACATAAGTTTATAATTTTTTTTTTTTTTTTTTTTTTTTTTTTTTTTTTTTTTTAAATTATTATTATTATTATCTTTTTTTCATAAGTTCATAATTTTGTGTTTGCTACCTCAGCAATTGTAGCTCATTGGAAATCTTGAAGCTTGACTGCCCAAGATTGACTAGTCTCTTTCTCCAGGTATGCATGCTCTTTCACCACCACTTATTTTTCAAATGATAACTTGAATACTGAAAAGATGTAACATGATTGCCTTTTTCACGGTATCTGTCAGTCTGTATGATAAGAAATTTGGACATAGCAGCTATTGTTTTCTCCTGACTTTAAATGTTTGTTTGGCTTGCTATACCTATATATTTTGTGCTAAACCAAAGCTACAAAAACTTGTTGATCACAACCAATCTCACAGTTAATTTTGCTAGGATATTTTGTTAAAAGTCACATTCATTTTCCAGAATCTTAGTATTAAAATATTATTGCCCTTCCTAACTCTTTTAACTTTTCTTTTTCAACTAGTCTTGCATTATTAGTGAAGAAGCAGTTGAATTTGCCATATCGCAGTGTAACATGCTCGAGACTCTGGATGTACGCTTTTGTCAAAAGGTGAGTTCATTTATAAAAGCTTTGATATTGTTGTTGAAAGTACATTGTTTCATCTCTTTTGTGAAAAGTTTAATTCCCTGAACAGTTTTTTTCTTGTGCAACTGCAATAGATAAGCCCAACGAGTATCAGAAGATTAAGGACCGCTTGCCCTAGCTTGAAACGCATATTTAGCAGCTTGGTGCCAGTTTGATTCATTTACACCTCAGCCGGACGAACTCTTAACTTATCACAAACATGGTGTCGTCACTGTTATGGTGGTGTTTGTTTTAACTGTTCTTTTCCATCTGGAGTGTATTAAAACTTAATGTGATGCATACCTAATAGTGCTATAATAAACTTTGTGTGTGCTATATCTGAGCTGTCATTAAGTGAGCCTTCTAGATTACTATTTGATGAATAATAAACCTGAAATTTCACTTGGGCCACCTTCTAGTTCAAGCAGAAATCTAAGTTCTACTAAATTAAGAATAGATGGTCAATCCTTATAAAAAGCTCACACATCGATCAGTTTTAGAACTGGAACGATCCTGTCAGATTGAATATTGCGTTAACTCTTTTCGCAGTTAGGGGTTTGTGGTACATAAAATGAAATAACTAAAAAGTGTTGCGGTTCACCATTTTAGCATATTTTTTCAGAACTGACTAAAACAAATTTTTTGACTTCACCGATTTTCCACTGCTAGAGTTTTGCGTTTGTTATGTACATTGGCTAATTTATTTATGATGTTAACTCGGCGTTTGTTATCGTTTTACTTATAAGACTTGTAATACATTGTGTAAAAATGTAAAACAAAATGCAATGATTGGAAACATTTATGAGGATCATTCTTGTGAATTGGTCATTTACTAGTACAAGTTATAACTATGAATAAATGCATATCATCATTGGTGTTTGTATGGGAGTAGGAAATTTTGAAGGGGACCAACATATTACGTACGTTGTTCCTCAAATATTAAAATGCAGAAGAGTAATATTTTACCCAAAAAAATTTATCTTATTTATTGGATACCATGGCATTGTCGGTGAATATTACACACCAACAAAAACTCTAAGAACGTACAATTAGCTTATTCACCTTATATAGCAAACAATAAAACTTTACAACATGCTCAGTTATTTCAAAATTATTTATTCTCTTGCTATTGTATTTTGCATTTTAAAGCATTAATTTGCCAGACATCTTTTATGAATTGTCCAGATACTTTTAATATGATTCCGTTTGATCTATAGACCCATCGGTTCTAGTTTAATATGTGACAAAGATCCTTGAGACTAGTCTTTAGCCACGAGTCGAGTCGTGAACCCTAATATTCTCTTTATTGCTAGAAAAATCATGTTATGGCAAGTAATTTAGCATAACGTGAATTATTCGAGCCAAGTAATTTAGCTAGAAAAATCAGTTAGTGTCGTGAATTAGTCGAGCCAAGTAATTTAGCACGAATCTTGTAACAAATATTTAGCTCAAGAAACCAAAATTCGGATCAAGCTGACTTGAACTCCAATAATTTTATATAGTTGCATTAGAGCTTGAGTTTAGTATTAGTAAGACATGTAAACCTTTTTTTCTAAAGTTATCATTGCGAGTAACAGCATGAGTTAAAAGGTTCTAACTTCTAAGATAGTGTTTGTTTGTGACTTGATGAGCTTAACTTTATTTCAATAGATAGTACTAGTAACTTATTTAATTTGTCACTACGTGTCCACCGGTTTATTTGGCGAAACAGACCAGAAACTTGTGGGAGAATATGTTTGACAAAGTAGTTTGAGCCGGAGTTTATTATTACAAAATTGAAAATAAAACAAATTAATTAATTCAGAATATAAATGCATATGGCCATTTATGTAAATGAACATCTTTAGAAGCTCAAGCTACATAGACATTTTTGTTGTCAAACTTTTAGATAATTTACATCCTTTAATAAACTAAGAATCAAGTTATATCAATCTTTTCTTGTCAAACTTTTAGATGAAGAAATATTCATGAAATGTATTACTAGTAGCAAGACATCATTGGATACTGAAAATACTCAAATAGGTTTGTTTTGTTATTTGAGGCTTTTGGGCCAAGAAACCTTAAATAGAGCCATTGAATGGGCACGTGACAGAGAATAAGTGCCGTTAGATTGGATAGGAAGCATCCACATTTCTATACACGCCACGCACGTGATCAACGGGTCCACTATTGCCATTGTTCCGTTATGTTACATACGAGGTGTGAAGCCCAGCATTTCGTCGCGGGATGTTTGAATACAAAATTATTAATTTCCGTTGCAACCCTCTGCTAAGCGTAAGGGCGTAACTATGTAACTGATTAATAACCCCAAGGACCTTTTTTTTGAATTTTTTGTTAGTTTTGTGATGGAAAATGTGCTTATGTTGGCGTTTCGTTGCAAAGTTAAGTAACGGCCGTTAGTAGGACTAAGTATGTAACGGACATCTAACATGAAGGACCGATTATGTAAATTCTATGACATCGTTAGTCCCTAAGGGACCTATTTTGCACCGAAAGGTAAACCTCAGGGACTGTTGTCGCATTTGAGTTGTTATTTAAATATATATAATAAAATTAAAAAAAAGAAAAAAAAGAGTTAACGACCGTTAGTAGATAACGGCCATTAACTAACGGCCTTTAGTACTGTACATTCTACTGTTCATAAGGCCCTTAGCAAAAAAAGGATTGCCCATATCAATCCCGCAGGCATAGTTTATGCGTACACTACATCAGCCATTGGTTGGTGGGTGTGCCGCTAGCAGAAAAAAAAAGTGGCACGAAGCAACATTCATAAATGTAGTTTAGAGTAATTGTTCTGTCATGTTATATGGATATTAAGGTTAAAGCTAAAGGTAATGGTAGGTGGGGGTGTTAATTGGATCGGGTTAGTCGGATTTTGGTCACTTCAGATCGAGGCTAAAAATAACATACCCGAACTCGAGCTTATTTAAACTCGGTTAGTCGGGTTTTGGTTGGGTTCATTCGGGTTCGGATCAACCCGAGTATAAGTAAAATGGTAATAAAACTGTTTATTTGTACTAGTTAAATAAATATATAATTTATAAAAATAATATTTAAAAAAAACAAAAAAAAAAAACAAAAAAAATACTTAATCGGGTCAATCAGGTCGACCCAAACCCAAGTTAGCCAAACATTTTTAAACCGATACCCGACCATATTTAATATCCGGGTCACTCGGATGGACCCGAATAAAATTATTTACCCGAGTAACCCGACCCGAATATGCTTAGTCGGATTCGGGTTCAAGTCGAGTTCGGGTCGGGTCAACTTTTTTGACACCCTTAATGGTGGGTGATCCATCACCAACTGCCTCCGCCACGTTTGGTCTCCATTACACACCCTCCCTTTTCACGCATGGTCTCCTGTTTCTCACAATGGTTTGGTGGTCTAAATCACCAAACATTACACTTTTTTGTGAGGTATGTTTGTATAAAGCGGCTATTTTTTATTGTTTGGTTCTATGGTGACCATTACACCTGTTTGATGGTGTGTTTAATAGTGATGTGGCGCTGACGTGGAGGTGATAGTTTTGGTGACCATTACTTCCGGCAAGTGTAATGATAACAAACACACAACCGTCGGGTTAGTGTTACATCACTGTCAAGTAGCGTCACATCAGTTTTTCATTTTATTATCAACATCATTGTTAGTGCAAATATTACGATATTTAATCTATACAGTCTCTTTTGTTTTGATTGATGACAAACATGTAACTTGATACATAACGTTAAATGTACAAGTTACTCGTAATCATATTTTGTCTCAACATACATTCAACACCTCTCGACGTCTCAAGTTCTCGTATGCTACAACACAGGTTCGTACATGTTTGTTATGTGGCATTACGATCAAACCCCTTAACAAGCCATCTAGAATGTTTAAAATACTTTTAGAGTCTTTAAGTATTTTATAGGTTTATCATTCTATTTCAAACATCACTTTACATTTTGCATATACAAGTATTTTTACTTGTACATCATGTTTCTTAAGTTGTATTCATGTCAAAATAAAATAAGTGCCACATTAGGTGTCAAAATAGGATAAGTGCCACATTAGGTGTCAAAGTGCACTTTAGGTGTCAAACTAAGACAAATGTGTTTACATACTTCTAAAAATGATGTTAATGACATAATAACTTAAGTCCTATTGGTGTGTGTTCACAAGTATGTATGTATATATATATATATATATATATATATATATATATATATATATATATATATATATATATATATATATATATATATATATTAGTGTAGGAAAAACCAGACCAAAGGGTGAATTCTATCTCTAACCAAGATTGAATAAACCGAGAGGTCAAAGAAATTCAAACAAAATATAATTCCGGAAGTATTGATTTTTCCCGGGTCGTTAGGTTCCGATGAAGTGTGAATGGAACGTTGAATTCCGTTCGTAATCGAATGATTTGATTAAGTGAGAAATTTTGGGATTATATCAAAAAATATAAAACATAAACTAAAAAGCATATAAAATGAGTATGGAAAGCACCAATAATCAAAAACGTAATTAAAACTAAAAAACGGGCTCTTACGGGTCTAAAAACGGGCTAAGAAATCATAAAACTCAAAAATCTACTCTAGTTGTGCAAATTTGTTTCATAAAAGTCCTAAATGATTAAAAAGAATTTTAGAAAAAAGATTTATATTTTTTTGCTTTTTATTTTATTTTTTATGAATTAAAAACACTTTTGGATAAAAAAAATTATTAAAAATACTAAATTAATGTGAAAAATTATGAATTTCTTTTGGAAAACTTCTTAAAGTTATAAGGATTCTAAGAAAAATAAAAGTAAGATCACAACTTATTTGGATAAGCAGTTATTAAGCAAATAAGGTAAATAAGCTTAAAGGACTAAAAGGTGTTAAATATAAAACTTAAACAAACTCTAACGGAAAAGACCCAAGGGCGCAGTGGTTAGGGTATGTGTTATAAAAGGTTGAGACTGGTTGAGGTCAAGGGTTCGAGCCTCAGGCTCACCCTTGGATTCCCAGTTTCCCTTTTTTTTTTTTAATTTTTTTGCAAATTTTCTTTTTGGGACTTATAAATAAGCTAAAAAGGAAAAACTTTTGTAAAAACAAATTTTTTAAAACTTAATAAATAAGCTGGAAAAGGGCTTATAAGCCAACAGTTAAGAAGGACTTAATAAGCTAAAGCTAACTGTATGCACTCACACAAGCTTATATAAGCTTGTGTGAAATCCAAAGAAACTTTTAAATCCTAAATTCTACTCTAAAAAGCAGTCCTAAACCTAAATAAGTTGTGCTAATCAAGAAATAAGCTCAGAACTAAAAATAAGCTAATAGTGCCAAACTGCCATATCAAACAGCCTACTAGGCAACTTTGAGCTTCTAAATAAGCACTTATGCAATAAGCTATTCCACTAAAAACTGAAAACAGATCAAGATCATCAATCAAAGAGCTTATAAAATAAAATTCAGACCCTATAGAGCTTATATAGAGCTTATAAATCAGCTTATAAAGAAGGCAGTTTCAGACACTGAAGAACTGATGCACTAGAATTCAGCACTGATGTACCATATTTAAGACTACAAATAAGCTAACAAAAAGTTGTGTATTGAGCTGGAAATTGTAAAACAGCATTAAGCAACAAGTAAACAACTTGTAAAATGAATTTCACTCATTTTGAAATAAAAATAAGCACTAAAAATGACCTATAAAACTGCCTACTCAGTCTGTATATATATATATATATATATATATATATATATAATATATATATATATATATATATATATATATATATATATATATATATATATATATATATATATATATATATATTGTTTTTAGAATTGTGACAGATTTGAAATAAATGAACAATGGGACTCAAACCATATGAAACTTATCCAACACATAAAAAACAACTTAAAACACTAATTAGACTAAAAAAAACTACAACTACAAGACCTATTCATTGATTTCTCAAAATAAGCAAATTCTAAAAGTTTAAAACCACTCTAAAACCTACAAATCTACTTAGAAAAGCTTTAAACAACTTTAATTCCACTTAATAGACTGAATTAGACCCAAATCAAAATGGACAAATCACCAAAACTCATGAACACACCCTTAATGCAGATCTTAAACCTGTATCCAAACACCCCTTTAAATGTCTAAAACAAATTTTTAAGCTTATTTAAGATTGAAAACTCAAGTTTTCTTTAAAACAAATCAATATTAAGTGTCTATGAAGGATTTTAAGCACAAGTTAACAGGTAATAAGCACTTAGCCAATAAGCTACGCTTATTGGCTATAATGACCACAAAAACACTAATAAGCACCAATAGATGAAACACTATGAAATAAGCCACCCAAACATTAAATCTACTTCAAATAAGCATATATAAGACAAATGAAACACAAATAAGCATAAAATAAGTAGAAATGAAATAATAATCAGTTTGAAAAGCAAAAAATAAGAAAAATGGAACTCACTTTGTCCTTTGATCAAACAAGGACTTATAAATGCTCCAAGAACTGATCTACAAGCTCCAGCTTGTTAAAAACAAGCTGGTAAAGTCCAGTAAGCCCTTCCCAATCCGGCTTATCATCCAAATGCTTATTCCTCCTTAAGTCAAGGTAATTTGAATCCAATGGAGTACAATTCAAGTTTTGATTATAGAAGCTCAAAACAAGCTATGGAACAGCTTATTTGAGATCTAAACAGTAATTAAGTAAAGTGCTTATTGAGAGCTTATTATAGCTTATTTTAACCATTTAAGAGCATTTTAACACATAAGTAAAAGAGACAAAGCAATGCTATAAACTGAATTTTATTAATAATGAAAAAACTATTACAAAGCTGAAATTAAGACATGAAATAAGCAGTAATTAAGCTACAATGACTGAAAAATAAGACAAAACCTAAAACTTCTTAAGCTTGGTGAAGAGCCTTGTATTTATAGGAGTCCAGGGAGCCTTCTAGGGTTTCTATCAACAAATCCCAGCCCTTAAATCCATGATGTTGACATCAATCCTCAATCACAGCCCTTGATTCGACTGCCATATATCTTACACCAATAGAATGCTTGGGATTTGCCATGGTAGATAATTAATGAGCTCATATCATGCTTAGTCAGCCTTCTAGAAGAGGTAGATGTCACTTAAGTGAGTGTGTATTGGAGCAGGGTAAATGGTGAAAGGGATGATGAACAGTAACTGAATATGGCGCCTTTTTTATGTTTGACCCGGTTTTATTAATTGGTTTGACCTGGGTTGGATGGTTGGGTTATAAGGTTGGATGGATCCGGGTTTAATTGTAAGGTGGGCTGGGCTGGATGTGGAATGGATTGGATTTTTTTTTTTGTTTTATTTAATGATTTAACAATAGTTAGTTTTAGGACTAATTATGCAAATCGTTAAGGACTAATGGTGAAAATAATTTTGGGATAATTGATGAAATTGATTTTTCATCAAGGCTTTGATTTTGGAATTTTGGGTTTTTGGCTGATAAAAACTGTAGAATCACATCCCCGGTCTCGGCTTTTCCCACTCTTTTCATTCTCGTGCTCATTTTCGTCTGTTTTGTCTTTCTTTTTTGTCATTTTCTTATATCCTTTACCTGAACATACACAAACATAAAAACAAGCATATATTTGGCATTTATGGTCAGTTTTTGGTCTTTTAAGTCCGTTTTTTTATAAAGAAAAGGTATGTGATTTAACACATACCAAAATCCCCCAGGCTAAGGTATTGCCGTGTCCTCACGCAATGTCATCACATCGCGCTTTTTAAAACCAAAAATTTCAACCTCTTTCTACTAAAAATTCTGAAAAGTAGCAAAATGTTCCTCAAAAGAGATTAAGAAATCAATAGCTTCAAAAACGCCCCGTTTGACCATTTTATCAAATATGATATCTTTTTGTACTTTTCTGATATGACGGGATCTTAACCTTCATTATTTCACAATAACTTTTAGGATCACGGAATAAGAAGCACTTTTCATGAAAAAACGTCCATATGGATAAAATTCATCGTCCTTGATTTTTCACGAGTCCCCAAACCAAGCTTAAAAATGAAATCATTGTTAAACACAAGTTATATGTCAACACTACCCATAGATGCTAATTGTGTATGCATAGCTACTTCTTGCTCCCTTATTCCTATTTCCTCTAAGTATTATATGAAAATGAGTTTTTTCTGGTTTTCATAGATTTTTAGTCCGATAAAGGCACTAAGTTTAGACGCTAACTAGTTTAAAATCCTTCCCTCGAAAACCGTTGCCCATAAGAATGAGGTCCACATCAAGGTCCTAATTTAACATGATTTAAGGGATATCCATTTTATTTCGACCGAAACAACTCATCTACGAGTCCAGAGACAGAAGCTTTATTAGGATATCCCCAGAGTCGAAATTTGACATTTTTAACATTATTAAGCACATATTAGTCCTCGGCCTTTTAAACAACCTGGACAACGGCAACTAACCGTCAGGAATCGGGAGTCTTATTTTGACCTTGGATATTTTTCGTCTGCCTTCTTGAAGTCTGAGTCAACGGGAGCGAACCGTCAGGAAACATAAAACTTTTATCGGCTTTGGATTATTATTATTTAGTTTATTATTACATATTTTGCCAAATTCAAAGTCCTGCGGTCTTTCGACAACCGAAACAATAGCACATACTATTAGGAATCAGTAGTTTATTTTCCCGCAACACTGGCAGTACCTTGATGTGTACCCAACTCTTATAAGCAAGAATTCTCTAAAGAAGGAGTAAAAACTAATTATCGCCAAAACCGTGCACCTTTAATTATTTTGAATTTTTTTATTTTTGGGTTTATTTAACTGATGGGAGCAAAAAGCCACAATTAACCTCAATGAGCTCTAAAGAGATCCAACTACTCCACGCTTAGCATCTAACTTATATTTAACTCTATCATTTTTCGTTCTTCCCAAATTTAAAATCTTAAATAATAAGATCCGCGAATGCTTAGTCTAATAAAATCAAGATGCGCATATTTTAAGTCAATTATGGAAACTTGCAAATTCTTGCTAGAATTCGCGTTTTATAGCTTCTTGTATAAGAGACTAGCACAACTTTCAATTTTAAAGGTTAAGGGGACAAGCTAGAGCTCAACACGCTCGATCAAGTCAAAATTTTATTCCTACTCTCACCAACGGAAAGTCAACAATGTGTCAAAACACTTATAATATTTTTGCAAAAAATTTTAAATTTTCTCATTTTTTGGAGGAAAAACGGGGTTGCGAGAGTATAAGGCAAAATGCAAGGTAAAATCAAATCGAAAGATTACCCCCCTCCCCCCAAGACTAAAACGAGACATTGTCCTCAATGTTTTGAGATAAGGGTCCTCTTATGCAAATCTAAAGTCGTTTATTAATTATGCTAATAGATAAACATTAATCGATAAGATGTAGGATATCGGATTTCCCAATAAGTACTGAAGGATGAAACGCGAGTGGATGAAAGACAAAACCACGAGCACGAGAGTCTTCATAATTCGGGCAAATCATAGACATAAAACAAACAAACACGAAACACGAGAAATGGAAGAGGATGGCCTCTTCACGTTACATTTATTAGAAAATAGAAAGAAGATAGACACGGGTTGCCTCCCGAGAAGCGCTTGTTTATTATTGAGTCGCTTAGCTTGACTCGCCCCAAATTTAATTGTCCATGAGGAAAGTTTGGAGATCCGGGACAACCATGGATGGTATGTCCCCTCCAAAATAGTGCTTGAGTATATGACCGTTCACCTTGAAGTTGGGGCCGTCGGGTTGAGATAACTCGACGGTTCCATAAAGGAAATTTTGAGCAATGGTGAACGGCCCAGACCAACGGGTTTTTAGTTTGCCCGAGAAAATCTTTAATCGAGAATTGAAGAGAAGGACTCGATCACCAACGTTAAAGACGCGGTTCTTAATTTTGGAGTCATGAATCTTCTTCGTTTTCTCTTTGTAGATCAAAGAGTTCTCATAGGCTTGATCCCTAAGTTCATCTAATTCATTCATTTGAATTTTTCGATGATCACCCGCGGTCTTAAGGTCAAAATTACAATGTTTCAAGGCCTAGTAGGCCTTATGTTCAAGCTCTATGGGGAGATGACAAGCCTTTCTGTAGACTAACTTATAAGGGGTGCACCCAATGGGTGTTTTGAAGGCGGTACGGAAGGCCCATAATGCATCATCTAACTTATCGGCCCATGAGGCTCGATTTTCTCCTACGGTCCTTTCTAAGATACGCTTCAAGCCATGATTGGAAACCTCAACTTGACCGCTCGTCTGCGGGTGATACGCGGTAGAAAGACGGTGAGTAACTCCATATTTAAGCATGACTTTCGCAAATTGATCATTGAAAAAATGAGTACCGCGATCACTTATAATAGCACGAGGAGTTCCAAATCGTGAAAACAGACTCTTCAAAAATTTCACAACAACTCGGGCGTCATTAGTGGGGAGCGCCTTTGCTTCAACCTATTTTGACAAATAATCGACGGCCACGAGGATATACTTGTTACCTCGAGAAGATGGGAACGGACCCATAAAATCGATGCCCCAAACGTCAAAGATCTCGCAAACTTGGATTGCATTTTGAGGCATTTCGTCCTTTTGTGAGATTTTTCCTTGACGTTGGCAAGAGTCACATGACTTTACCAAGTCGTGGGCATCACGGTAAATAGTAGGGCAATAAAAACCAGAATCAAAGACTTTTTTAGCGGTGTAGTTGGCACCATGATGTCCCCCGGTGGGTCCATTATGGCAAGCCGTGAGGATGTCAACGGCTTCTTTGCCGTGTACACATCTCCTAATCACTTGATCGGCACAAATCTTAAACAAGTAGGGGTCGTCCCAAAATAATGTTTTACTTCCTTAAAGAATTTCTTCTTTTGTTGGGACGACATCCCTTTCACAATAAAATTTCCCGCATGGTAATTTGCAAATTTGGCAAACCATGGGGTACTAGAATCACTTTTAAGCGATATCATTCCAAGTGTCTCGAGAGGAAATGTTTCGGTAATTTCCTTTTTCTCGAGAACACCTTGATGAGGGTTCTCTAATCTAGACAAATGGTCGGCGGCGAGGTTCTCCGCTCCTTTTTTATCACGAATAATGACATCAAATTCTTGGAGAAGGAGGATCCACCGAAGCAATCTCAGCTTAGCATCTTCCTTAGCAAGGTGATATTTAAGAGCCGAATGATCCATATACACTATGGTCTTTGATAAGACGAGATAAGGTCTAAATTTCTCAAAAGCATAGACGACGGCTAATAACTCTTTTTCAGTAGTGGTATAATGAGATTGGGCATTGGTCATCGTCTTACTCGCATAGTGTATCAACTAAAAATATTTAGTCTTACGTTGCCCCAAGACAGCCCCAATAGCAAAATCACTAGCATCACACATAAGTTCAAAGGGCAAGTCCCAATCGGGGGCAACTAAAATCGATGCTTCCGTTAATTTCTTCTTAAGAATTTCAAATGCTTCGATGCATTCTTTAGAGAAGAAAAACGGAGTATCTTTTTCAAGAAGATGGGTCAGTGGCCGGGTGATTTTAGAAAAATCTTGAATAAATCAATGGTAAAAACCGGCATGACCAAGGAAACTTTGAATTCCTTTGACGGTGGTGGGATGAGGTAGCTTAGCGATAACATCGACTTTAGCTCGATCAACCTCAATCCCGGCGTTGGAAATCTTATGGCCGAGGACAATGCCCTCTTTAATCATGAAGTGGCACTTCTCCCAATTTAGAACAAGATTGGTGTCTTCACACCGTTTTAGCATTTTGTCTAAATGAGAGAGGCAAGACGTAAAAGCATTTCCATAAACCGAAAAATCATCCATAAAAACTTCCATTGTTTTCTCGATCATATCATGAAAAATGGCCATCAAGCACCTTTGGAACGTGCCCGGAGCATTGCATAAGCCGAAGGGCATACGTCGATAAGCAAACGTACCATAAGGGCAAGTGAAGGTAGTCTTTTCTTGGTCTTGTGGGTCAATTGGGATTTAAAAATATCCGGAAAAGCCATCGAGAAAACAATAATACTCATTTCCCGCTAAATGTTCGAGCATTTGATCCATAAAAGGGAGCGGAAAATGGTCTTTACGAGTCGCATCATAAAGCTTACGATAATCAATACACACTCTCCATCCGGTGACGAGACGTGTGGGAATCAACTCATTATCTTCATTTGTGACGACGGTCATAGCCCCTTTCTTGGGTACACAATGAACGGGACTAACCCACGGGCTATCGGAAATAGGGTAAACCATTCCGGCATCAAGGAGTTTGAGAACTTCTTTTTTGATAACCTCATGAATTTTCAGGTTTACCCTTCTTTGTTGTTGCACCGCGGGTTTGAAGTCATCTTCCATTAAAATCTTATGAGTACAAAAACGAGGGTCAATACCCTTAATGTCGGAAATTTGCCACGCGGTGGCACTCTTATGATTCTTAAGAACTTCTAATAGTTAGATCTTCTCCTCATCTTTTAAATCTTTAGCAATAATGACGGGAAATTTGTCGGCTTCTTCTAAAAATGCATATTCGAGATGAGGAGGTAAATCCTTGAGCTCGAGCTCCGGAGGATTAGACGGCTTAATTTATTTTATTTCTTCAATTTTAATTTCCTTCGGAGGGAGAGAAGGTGATGGTTCTTCATTAAGTAACTTATTGAGGAGAAGAATGTCTCCCTCCGGATCGAAGTAGGTATCATCAATTTCTGGTGAAATTGAATCATCAAAAGCAAGAAAAGCATCGACCTCTTCCAAGAGAAAATCACCACCCTCAAACGGAGTAAGGGAAGGAGAAGAGTCGGAAAGGATAGGTTCAGAAGTCGGAGTGGGACTGCCACTCGGAGAATTTTTCAAAAATCCAAGAACTTCTTGAACATACTCCTCAGAAGCAATATCTATGATATCGATTTGATTAACCGATTTATCATCATAATTAGAGGAGTATCTTGAAGTTTGATCAAGATTAAAAGTCACGGCTTCATCATTAGCACGAAGGGTTATTTCTTGACCATAAATGTCAATCAAAGCACGCCCCGTCCTCAAGAAGGATCTCCCAAGAATGGGGAGAACCCGAGGATCGGCATCAAAATCTAAGACAATAAAGTCAGCCGAAAAATGGAACTTTCCTACTTTCTTAAATACATCTTCGGTGACTCCGATAGGACGAGTAATCGATCGGCCTGCTAGCTCGAGTTCCATTCTAGTAGGAGTGAGTTCGGGAAGGGAAAGCTTTTTCCATACGGAAAGAGGCATAAGATTGATGCTAGCGCCAAGATCGGCCAAGGCTAAGCATTCAGCCATTCCTGAAAACTCACATGGAATAAGAAACTTTTCGGGGTCTTCAAGCTTTTCGGGAAGCTTTTTGAGAAGAACCGCCGAACAACGTTCATTCAATGGGGTTTTAGCCAATTCAAATAATTTCTCCTTATTACTCAGCAAACTCTTAATTATCGAAGCAAATTTAGGCATGAGAATAAGAGCATCTGCGAAGCTAATGTCGAAGTGCAAATCTTGAAAGATTTGAAAGATCTTTTCCATTTGATTGTTAGCTTGTTCGCGGAGCTTTTGATCATTAAGTCTCGACGGGTAAGGAATTGACGGTTTAGGATTAGACTTAACGGGAGCAACTTCTGGCTCAGAAACTTGGACAATCGGAGGTTGGACGTCTTTGGTACTTCCCTTATTAGTAGGAAGCACCGTGTCCTTTGTCACCTCAGTCTCACGGTCTACTACTTTAGGAGATGAAGAAGAAGTAGTAGGAACCGTGGGTCCTTTATAAGCAACACCACTTCGGGTGGTGATAACACTCGTGCCACCTTTCGGGTTAGCAACAGTATTGCTAGGAAAAGAACGCGAAGTTGAAGCTTGATGAAATTGCTTGATGAGACTATCAAACATGTTCTCAATTTTGCTTTGAGATTGATCAATTTTGTTATTTGTAGCCCTAAGTTCATTCTTAAGCTCATTACCCTGTTTAGACATTGAAGTTTGGACATCATTTTTCAAAGTTGTTATTTGATTTTGCATTGCCCTCATGTTAGCCTCATTTGCCTTAATGTAATTGGTAAGTTCATTTGAGGGAACAATAGGAGCTTGGTAATTAGGAGCTTGATACCCTTGATTGAAATTAACCCCTTGGGTCGGGTATTGATTGTTCGGGGCTTGAAATTAGTTTTGCACATTTTGATCTTCCTTGATTTTGATTGAACCTATTTTGGTTGTTAGGTTGAGAAAATCCGGGTGATGCCATAGCATGATAATTAGTTTCTTCTTGGGGACGAAATCCTTGATTTTGATTGTAATTTGCTGCTGCTGCTGCGGTAGCATTGAAAACGTTGCCATCGGTGGCCTGACAATCATAATAAGGATGGGGACCACCACATAAAAAATAACTTTCGGTAACGGTTTTAACGAGCTCCGGTTTTTGGTTTTGAATCAAAGCTTGGATAACATCCGTGACTTTGTCGATCTTAGCATCCGTGCTAGAAATATTGGTACTCACTTTGGAAACAACCGGTTTGTTTCGTGAAGTGGGAACTTTCGATTTGTTCTCGATGATAGTCAAAATATCTCTTGGAGTTCGATTAAAGATATTGCAATCGGCGGCTGCATTTAGCGAATCTTGATCGGTTTGCGTTAAAGCATTGTAGAATGTGTCAATTTGGTGCAATTCAGAAAATCCGTGATGTGGGCATTTACGTAGGAGATCCTTGAATCGTTCCCATGCCTCACCAAAATTTTCGTCAAAACGTTGCTGAAAATTTGTGATGTCATTCTTAAGATTAGTCGTTTTGGAAGGAGGAAAGAAATGATTCACGAATTTGGAGACGAGGTCTTCCCAAGTTGTAATCAACCAAGGGGGTTCTTTTTCAAGCCAAATCCGAGCTGCCCCCTCAAGAGAAAATGGGAATAACATCAACTTGATCGCGCTATGAGGGACATCCCAATATTTCATAGTTGAAGTCAACTTGTTGAACCATCGGAAGTGAACGTGGGGATCGTCCCTCTCAAAACCATGAAATTGGTTTGACGTTATTAATTGAATTAAACCAGCTTTAAGCTCAAAATTCTCGGATAAAATTGGTGGTAAAACAATTGCATCTCCGTAACCCTCTGTGGGTGCTTGGAGCAACTCCAACATAGTTCGCGTATCCGTCATTTCGGTAATGGGAATTTCAACAAGAGTACGTATCTCGGGTACATTTACTCGTTTGTTGCGTCGACGATAAAGTTTAGTCGGTATTGTAGGAGATTTATCAATTAAATTTGATTTAGAACGAGTGAGCATACACTAAAAACACAACAAATTTAAAAGAAAAATAAATTTTGAAAAATAAAATATTTTTGGTTTTTTTATATTTAGAAAAATGAAAAACAAATATTTTTGGTTAATCGATTCGTCAACCGGTGCTCTGTAGCTCTCTAGAATTACTCGCAAAGTGGCGGAGAAACAAAGGTCCGCAATAAATGCTAATTAAAAACCCGTTTCTTTCGGTTGGACAATTTCATGTCAATCCTCCTTAAACCCCTCTTATAGGTTGTAATCTAAAGGTGAGCCGACGTAACAATTGACTTCACGATTTCTTTTGTTGGTTTTTTATTTTTTTTGGTATTATGAATACTTTAGAAAAAGTATTCGTGATTTTTAATTTTTTTTTGTTTTTATAATAATATAAGAAAATAAAATATTTACAAAATAAAACGGCAACTTCACGGGGTAGCATCTTCAAATCACTAATCTTCAAACGTAACTCGATATTCACTTCACAACTTCCCCGGCAGCGGCGCCAAAAACTTGGTGTGTGTTCACAAGTATATATATATATATATATATATATATTAGTGTAGGAAAAACCCGACCAAAGGGTGAATTCTATCTCTAACCAAGATTGAATAAACCGAGAGGTCAAAGAAATTCAAATAAAATATAATTCCGGAAGTATTGATTTTTCCTGGGTCGTTATGTGAGGATGTAATACACTCACTCTTAGGATGTTAGTCCTTTGTAACGTGTGTATATGATACTTTGAGTGAATATGATTAAGTATGCGAATCTACTTAACCACACTTAGAAGAATATTGGTTTGAGGATAATGGAACAGTGGTGGTTGTTTGAATTGTATAATGAACACACAATGTTAACACCAAACGATTCAATATTATTGAGAATAATACGAGTGATCTTCACTATCACTAGGGTTACAAACCTTGAATCTTTGTTACAAAGAAAAACAATGACTGATATGTTTTTCTTACTTTCTAACTCGTTCACTATTCAACTCACTTAGACACACTCTAACTTATGTCTAACTCTCTATTTATATATTATCTTAGCACATGCACACTTGAGTATTTGTCTACTTGCTAGCTTGTGTGTGTCAGTAGCTAAGATACAACTTGTTATGTGCATTCAACTTGTTGACTGATCACTTATCTAAGATATTATCTACCGTGTATATTTGACTTTTATACACAAATATATTTTTCATACTTATCCATTCAGCAGTAGAATACGCGATACTTATCCATTCAGCAGTAGTATGAGTCACTCCAACAGCAGTATCTGATACATTAGCAGTAGTATTCTTGCGGCAGTAGAATCTCCAACACTAGCAGTAGTATGGAATACATTAGCAGTAGTATTGAATACACTAGCAGTAGTATAGACACTTAGAGTATTTTCCGTTATGCACCAGCAGTACTAACCTTGTGAACATTCAATTCCCAATACTAATCTTCAGAACATTTAATTCCCAACACTAATCTTCAGAACCTTTAATTCCCAACACGTTAGGTTGCGATGAAGTGTGAATGGAACGTTGAATTCCGTTCGTCATCGAATGATTTGATTAAATGAGAAATCTTGGGATTATATCTAAAAATATAAAACATAAACTAAAATGTAACTAAAAAGCATATAAAATGAGTAAAGAAAACACCAATAATCAAAAACGCAATTAAAACTAAAAAATGGGCTATTACGGGTCTAAAAACGGGCTAAGAAAACCTAAAACTCAAAAATCTACTCTAGATGTGCAAATTTGGTTCCTAAAAGTCCTAAATGATTAAAAAAAATTTTAGAAAAAAAATTTATATTTTTTTGCTTTTTATTTTATTTTTTATGAATTAAAAACACTTTTGGATAAAAAAAATTATTAAAAATACTAAATTAATGTGAAAAATTATGAAATTTTTTTGGAAAACTTCTTAAAGTTATAAGGATTCTAAAAAAAATAAAAGTAAGATCACAGCTTATTTGGATAAGTAGTTATTAAGCAAATAAGGTAAATAAGCTTAAAGGACTAAAATCTGTTAAATATAAAACTTAAACAAACTCTAACGGAAAAGACCCAAGGGCGCAGTGGTTAGGGTGTGTGTTATAAAAGGTTGAGAATGGTTGAGGTCAAGGGTTCGAGCCTCAGGCTCACCCTTGGCTTCCCAGTTTCCATTTTTTTATTTTTTTGCAAATTTTCTTTTTGAGACTAATAAATAAGCTAAAAAGTGATAACTTTTGTGAAAACAAAATTTTTAAAACTTAATAAATAATTTGGAAAAGAGGTTATAATCCAATAGTTAAGAAGGACTTAATAAGCTAAAGCTAACTGTATGCACTCACACAAGCTTATATAAGCTTGTGTGAAATCCAAAGAAACTTCTAAATCCTAAATGCTACTCTAAAAAGCAGTCCTATACCTAAATAAGCTGTGCTAATAAAAAAATAAGCTCAGAACTAAAAATAAGCTAATAGTGCCAAACTGCAATATTAAAACAGCCTACTAGGCAACTTTGAGCTTCTAAATAAGCACTTATGCAATAAGCTATTCCACTATAAACTGAAAACAGATCAAGATCATCAACCAAAGAGCTTATAAAACAAAATTCAGACCCTATAGAGCTTATAAATCAGCTTATAAAGAAGGCAGTTTCAGACACTGAAGAACTGATGCACTAGAATTCAGCACTGATGTACCATATTTAAGACTACAAATAAGCTAACAAAAAGCCGTGTATTGAGCTGGAAATTGTAAAACAACATTGAGCAACAAGTAAACAACTTGTAAAATGAATTTCACTCACTTTGAAATAAAAATAAGCACTAAAAATGACCTATAAAACTGCCTACTCAGTCTGCTATATGTTTTTTTTCGGTTTTTAGAACTATGACAGATTTGAAATAAATGAACAATGGGACTCAAACCATATGAAACTTATCCAACACAAAAAAAAAACAACTTAAAACACTAATTAGACTCAAAAAACTACAACTACAAGACCTATTCATTGATTTCTCAAAATAAGGCAAATCTAAAAGTTTAAAACCTTAAAAGTTTGAAAACCACTCTAAAACCTACAAATCTACTTAGAAAAGCTTTAAACAACTTTAATTCCACTTAATAGACTGAATTAGACTCAAATCAAAATGGACAAATAACCAAAACTCATGAACACACCCTTAATGCTTATATTAAACCTGTATCCAAACACCCCTTTAAATGTCTAAAACAGATTTTTAAGCTTATTTAAGATTCAAAACTCAAGTTTTCTTTAAAACAAATCAATATTAAGTGTTTATGAAGGATTTTAAGCACAAGTTAACAGGTAATAAGCACTTAGCCAATAAGCTAAGCATATTGGCTATAATAACCAGAAAAACACTAATAAGCACAAATAGATTAAACAATATGAAATAAGCCACCCAAACTTTAAATCTTCTTCAAATAAGCATATATAAGACAAATGAAACACAAATAAGCATAAAATAAGCAGAAATGAAATAATAATCAGTTTGAAAAGCAAAAATAGAAAAAATGGAACTCATTTTGTCCTTTGCTCAAACAAGGACTTATAAATGCTCCAAGAGCTGATCTACAAGCTCCAGCTTGTTAAAAACAAGCTGGTAAAGTCCAATAAGCCCTTCCCAATCCGGCTTATCATCCAAATGCTTATTCTTCCTTAAGTCAAGGTAATTTGAATCCAATGGAGTACAATTCAAGTTTTGATTATAGAAGCTCAAAACAAGCTATGAAACAGCTTATTTGAGATCTAAACAGTAATTAAGTAAAGTGCTTATTGAGAGCTTATTATAGCTTATTTTAACCATTTAAGAGCATTTTAACACATAAGTAAAATAGACAAAGCAATGCTATAAACTGAATTTTATTAATAATGAAATAACTATTACAATGCTGAAATTAAGACATGAAATACGCAGTAATTAAGCTACAATGACTGAAAAATAAGACAAAAACTAAAACTTCTTAAGCTTGGTGAAGAGCCTTGTATATATAGGAGTCCAGGGAGCCTTCTAGGGTTTCTATCAACAAATCCCAGCCCTTAAATCCATGATGTCGACATCAATCCTCAATCACAGCCCTTGATTCGACTGCTGCATAGCTTCCACCAATAGAATGCTTGGGATTTGCCATGGTGGACAATTAATGAGCTCATATCATGCTTAGTCAGCCTTCTAGAAGAGGTAGATGTCACTTAAGTGAGGGTGAATTGGAGCAGGGTAAATGGTGAAAGGGACGATGAATAGTAACTGAATATGGCACCTTTTTTATGTTTGACCCGGTTTTATTAATTGGTTTGTCCTGGGTTGGATGGTCGGGTTATAAGGTTGGATGGATCCGGGTTTAATTGTAAGGTGGGCTGGGCTGGATATGGAATGGACTGGATTTTTTTTTTTTTTTAATTTAATTTTTATTTTATTTAAGGATTTAACAATAGTTAGTTTTAGGACTAACTATGCAAATCGTTAAGGACTAATGGTGAAAATGATTTTGGGATAATTGATGAAAATGATTTTTCATCAAGGCTTTGATTTTGGAATTTTGGGTTTTTGGCTGATAAAAACTGTAGAATCACATCTCCGACCTCGGCTTTTCTCACTCTTTTCATTCTCGTGCTCATTTCCGTCTCTTTTTGTTAGTGCAAATATTATGATATTTAAGCTAAACGGTTTCTTCGGTTTTAATAATGACAAACATGTAACTTGTAATGCATAACGTAAAATGTGCAAGTTACATGTAAACACAAATCATCAATGCATACTTACATCAACACCTCTCGACGTCTCAAGTATGCTTCAACAAAGTCGTAGATTTCCATCCCGACGTAAATCACTCAAGGTATGGACAAACAAATATACTACTTGACAAATGATCAAAGGATTATATTTTTCTCTAAACTTCACATTTTTAATGTGACAAAACATTTCTTTCAAAAATATATTTTACAAATTATTTTTGAATTAAAAAGAAATGTTTTATTTTGAAAAATAAGTTAAAAAATCCCCAACAGTCATTTTTCCCCCCAAACAGCTCCAAACCTTCCCAAATAAACCTTCCCCACTAAAAACAAACGGAGAAGCGTCCACGGTACCACTAAAGTACCGACGGTACCACTAAATTTAGTGGTACCGTGTGACAATTAGTGGTACCGTGTGATAAAGCTCAGAATGAGCATGTTTTTAGTTGCGTTATCATTAGTTTTGTGCATCATATTTGGTTATATTTGTATGTATTTGTTACTTTATCATGAAAAAGTGTATATGCAAGTAAATTTAGCCAAGTACAGGAAAAGATGATGAAAAGACGAAGAATTGGAGTGATTATACACATTTGGAAGATTCTCGAGATGGAGACAAGAGAGAAACCACACAAGGACTCAAAGACTTGATAGTGACAAGATTTCTATGTTCATATATCAAGAAAATATCAAGTTTTATGTAAGAAATCAGCACTTAAATGAAGGATAAAGCATGCGACAAGAAAAGTCAAGGAAAAGTAAAAAATGTGAGTACAGGACGGGTCCAACTGATCGGATGCAACCAGCAACCGATTCGGTTGGGATGTGCCAAATTGAGCAACTGATCGGATGGTCATTGATCCGATCGGATGGGAAGAGCTGCAGTTACCAATTTCGCATTAAATAAAGGTTTTACTTCCCATTAATCATTGGAGTCCGATCATTTCTTGATATTAACTCTGGAGGGACGTTTTGGCTTGAAGAATAAGTGTTCTTACACTATATATTGGACCCTATGCATGTATGCTTAGTGTGACACCCCAAATTAGTAAAAGGCTTACACCAAAGTCCTTACTATCTTATTATTATTGTCCGAAAGTCTAGTATTGCTGTGGAAACGTTCAGGAGAAACTATCTTATTATCTTGTTTTCTTACAATGAACTACTTTTACTTTGAGTTTAATGAAAGTATTGTTTGTTACTTGTGTTTGATTATGATTGTTATGGAGTAATTTTTGGTATACTTGTGTGTATGATGTAACTATTGTTGGAGTATTCTTATCTTAAAAAGTGATGCATGAAAACATTTCTTATTTTATGAGTTTGTTGGAATAATATCTAATCTTGCTTAATTTGTTGGTAAAAACATTTTAAAGAATAAAAAGGCCGAAAGGATTTTCTTTATGTTTTTATTCCAAAACAATAGTTCACGAATTAGTATGGGATATGGTGTATGACAAGCATCATATTTGTTGATGCAAATAATGTTCTAAAAACGTTATTTATATCTTTCGATTACTTCACGTTTTGAGGATGACAAAATGTGAGCTCACGTTACGTTAAAATTAACGTTAACAAGTTTTTAATCGGAAGATCCTGTTTCTACGCAAATCACTCTTGAACAAAGTTACAACTTGAACTAGTGATCAAAGAAGTGAATTTATGTTTTGAAAATTCACATTTTAAATGGGACAAAACATTTTTTCAAAAATACACATGACAAATTATTTTTGAAATATTAAGAAATGTTTTAATGGAAAAATTAGTTTGAAAATCACAACAGCTATTTTCCCCCCCAAAATCAGCTCCAACCTTCCCCAAATAAGTTTTCACCAGAAAAGTCAAAATTTGGAGCGTCCTAGTCTACCACGGCTCCACGGTTCCACTAAATTTAGTGGAGCCGTATGGTATTTAACGGAGCCGTCCGTACAGAATTTCTTTGTAACGTTCAGATTTTCTTTGCCTATAAATACCCACCTCTTTCACAGTTTTAGGCACCCTTCACACACAGAAAAATCCCTTAGCTAAATCCTCTCACACCTTTCACTTCTTAGGATCATTTAGATTAGTTTTTCTTTCTTTCAAGAGTGATCGAATCATCCTTCAAGTGATCCTCTTCATACCTCTTCACTAGCAAGAGAAGAACACAAGTATCCAAGTAGATACAAGGTGTTGTCATTCCTCTTCATTTGCAAGAGAAGAACTCAAGATCTTCAAGAAGATACAAGAGTTATAGTTGTTAGGTTGTTGTAACACTTGTTACATCCTTGTTGTATCCTAGTATACATCAAGATTATCTTTCTTTTGTGAGTGAGAGTGAAGATCAAGTGTGATCTATAGAGATAGTGAACATCTCTTGAAGCCATTGGGCTTGTGTGATTGATCAAGAAGATCAAGGGTAATTAGGTTAGTGTTAGTTGAGTAGAGTGAAGTGAGTGTTGATCATTGTGATCGTGTTGAGATCTTGGTGATCTCTTGAAGCCACTGGGCTTGAGTGTTTGGTCACGTGGACCTTGGTAGATTGGTGCTAGCTAAGATTAGCACTCGACATCTAGCTTAGTGTCGGTAATAGGATAAGCGACGTATACGGTTTTCTCCGCCTGAAGGGAGGTTGTTGATATAGTGTTTGAAACTCTCGAGTGTGGTACTCGGGGAGTGGAGTAGGGCGAAGAAGAGCTTCGTAGCCGAACCACTATAAATCCTCTGTCTCGGTTTGATCTTTCCAACTCTACTCTTTACTTTTATTTGTTATTATTACTTAGCTTAGTGTGTAGTTCATATTGGTGTTGATTGATTACACATAGAGTTCGAATCAAAGTTTCCAATAGCATACTTTTAAAACAAGATTTTTAAAAGAAGTTTTTTTAAACCGGTAAACTATTCAACCCCCCCCCCCTTCTAGTTTCCCACAATTGGTATCAGGAGCCACGTCAGTCAAGATTTTAAATTATATTGTATTTTAAAACTTGAATCGATCAATGGATTCCGGCAAATATCTAGAAGGGAAATCTATGCAAAGACCAACACTTTTCGAAACCGATTGTTTTATTTATTGGAAAACAAGATTCGAAACGTATGTGAAATCAAAAGACATTGATCTTTGGCATGTTATTACCGAGGGTGACTTTCAACCTATTCAAAAGAATCCGGAAACTAAAAAGGATGAAATAATTTCTTATGATAAACAAAGTGATGAACTAAAAAGGAAATTAGCCAAAAATAATGAGGCTAAAATGATGATTTATAATGCTTTGCCTAAAAAGGAGTTTGAAAGAATTTTCATGTGTAATACGGCAAAAGATATTTGGAAAACCTTGTTAGTCACTCACCAAGGTAATAACCAAGTCAAAGAGAACAAGATAGATCTTCTTGTTCAACAATATGAACAATTCTCCATTTCGGAGGATGAGTCAATAGATAATGCTTTTGCTAGATTTAATACTATTATCACTAGTCTTAAAGCTCTTGATGAAGGTTATTCTAGTAAGAACTATGTTAGGAAGTTTCTTAGAGCTCTACATCCTAAATGGAGAGCAAAGGTCACCGCCATAGAAGAGTCAAAGGACTTGGCGGCATTGTCACTCAATGAACTTATAGGAAACTTGAAAGTTCACGAGATGATCATCAAGAAAGACTCTGACATTGTCAAAGGCAAAAGCGAGAGAGTTAGATCTCTAGGATTAAAAGCTAAGAAGGAGTCTAGTGATGAGGAATGTTCGAGTTCCGGTAGTGAAGATGAAGAGTACGCACTAGCCGTTAGGAACTTTAGAAAGTTCTTTAGGAGGAAAGGTAGATTTCCTAGACAATCTCGCGATGAGAAGAAGTCATCCCAAAGAAATCATGATGAAAGAAAAGGGACAAGTGATAGGAGATGCTTTAGATGCGGAGATCCTAATCACTTCATAGGAGAATGTCCTAAGCCACCAAAATCCAACAACCAAAGAGCCTTTGTAGGAGGTTCTTGGAGTGATAGCGGTGAAGAAGAAGAGAAGAAGCTTAACGATGAAACGTGCCTAATGGCTCAAGCTTCTAACGAGGTACATTCCGACTCTTCTTATTATAGTGATAATAATTCGTCAATAGATGACAGTGAATTACATGACGAATACAACAAACTATGCGTAGTTAGTACTAAGATCTTAGGTAGAAACACAAAGCTAAAATTAAAATTAAAAGAACTAGAACTACAAGTCTTAGAACTAAAAGATCAAGTCAAGAGACTTGAGAAAAACAAGGAAGTAGACTTAGGATGCGGGTCATGTATAAGTCTTCAAGTAGAAAATGAAAACTTAATGAAAATGCTTTAAGAATCATTAAGTTTGATGAAGGAACTAAAAAGCTTAATGATATACTTGAAAATATTAGATATAGTGAACATGACCGTTCGGATTTAGGATTTGACCCAAATCAGGCTTCTACAAGTGGTACTAAACAAGTAAAATTTGTAATGCCTGAAAAGTCCATGTCTGAAGGTGACGGCACCATTAAAGATACAGACGGCACCACTAAATTTAGTGGTACCGTGGTACCGTGTGGTGCTGAGGACAAAACTGGTTCAATTCTGAAAAGTAACTTAAGTCCTAAACCAAGTCACGTAGTTGTAAATAGAACTAAAGTGTCTACTCCAAGTAGAGAGGAAACCAAAGGCTTTAACAAACCATTGTCATCTCCCGAACATGGATTTGTAAAGCGTGACACTAGGTCAACTACTCCTCCACCTAAAAAGGTAAACTCTCCCAAACCTCAGTCTAGAACTCCTCTACCGAGAGGTAACTTTAGAAGACAAAATCATCCAAGTAAATTTCCCGTAACTTGGAATGATCGTCCACCACAAAGTTACTTACCATGGGAAATGTGTCCTCCATTCTCACATCCTAAACTAACGCAACAAATGCGTAGGATGTTTAACTCTAACAACTTTGGACCCATGAGATATTGGGGACCAGATGTTTGAACATTTGTTTTGCTAGGAAAACATGAGTGTAAATAAACCTTGGAGTCTAACAAAAGGAGTATGATGCGTTATCAAGTAAATCTGGTGATGCAATTGTCAAGTCGTGTCTTTCATGCTTAACATCCAACAAAGGTACCCTAGTCTTCTAGTTTTAAGAGCAACACCTCAGGCACAGGTACGCTTTCTTAAAACACCATTTGTTAGTAGTAATGTTTGGCATGAAATAGTGTAGTTAGAATCTAACATGGTAGGCACTATAACACAGAAACTCTATTCACATCTCATCATGCCAAATTCAACTTGTCCAGAAATGTTCGATGATCGCTTGAAGATCATGCGTGACAAGTTTGAATTAAGCATTGATGAGTGAATCAAGTTTCCTTCCTTGCACATATGTAATCTTGCCTAAATTAAGTATCCCTTTAAACTTATGTATACTATATGTATGAGATACATATTTTAAGTAATAGTCTTTATTGACAATAACGCCCATATCCGCAAATGCGAAAATCACAAGAGACGAAGAAGGTGAGTGCACGGATATAACTAGGTTAGGGGCACAATAGGTAAAGTAGTTTACCTAACGGCAAGTAGGTCCATTATCATGAATAGTGTTGGCTTTGTGCCCACTTGTAAGAAGTGTCCCAAAACTTCTTACATCAAAGTGTTCAATGTATCATACGATGCATTGAAGATACTACACACTTGAGACTACGATATCTCAAGGAGACGGTTGTAGAAAATGTTTCTATACCAACTCTGATAATGCGAGAGTTGATGTGGATTGAGACATAAAGAGCAATGTTTGTACCTTCATAGGTTTGTTAACAAACTTCTTGGTTCCCCAAGAAACAAACTACTCTTGCTATTTCCACGACCGAAGCCGAGTACGCAAGCGCCGGAAAGGCATGACAACAAACACTATAGATGAGACAACTCCCTGTGAAGAGTAGCATTCAAGATGCCATTAGACTTGTCCGGGAACCCTATAGTTTGCTCATGAACGACATCTCCTCCGTCATGATAACGACGAAAGAGAAATCTTTTCTTTGAAAAGTATCTCTTCTCACCTTAACCTTTACATTCTCGTCAAATGACCTCTTAATACTCCATTGGAAATATTAATGTCATCTCTCACGTCCCATCATATGACTTTTCAAGTCATTCCTCATATCCCGCTCATGACTATTTCAATATTTCTATGGAAATATTAAAGTCATCCCTCGCGTCATACCTTATAACCTTTCATCCCCTCTTATGACTATTTGAATATCTCTCCGGAAATATTGAAGTCATCTCACACATCCATCTTATTCTCGACTCATGACCCTTGAATATTTCAGTGGAAATGTCAAGTCATTCCCTAAGCCTCATCTCATGACTTCTTAATATTTCACTGGAAATATTAACGTCATTCCTCGCATCTCGTCATATGACTTTTCAAGTCATTCCTCTCATCCCGCTCATGACTATTTGAATATTCCTTTGGAAATATTAAAGTCATCCGTCACGTCATACTTCATAACCTTTCATCCCTTCTACGACCTCTCGAAAGTTTCGCGGGAAACATTGAAGTCATTCTCTACAAATCGCCCATGACTTTTTAAGTCATATTTTTCACTCGTCACATGACTCATGAATATTTCACGGGAAATATCAAGTCATTCCTTGTGTCGAGTACTCCGACTAATTAAATATTTCATGGAAAATATTATAGTCATCCTCCTAAACACAACTCATAACTTCTATTTATTTCACGGGAAATACTAGAAGTAAATCCTCATCCAATGACAACTTAGTCAATTTCCTCGGAAACATTAAGGTCATTTCCGGTCATCCCATTTAATCATCTTTCGTCAAAAAGTTTATTAGGTATAAACTTTTTCCTCGTGTCAAAAAGTCTTACTAAATAAGTAAGATTAATCAGCCAAAAGTCAAAACAGAAGAAAAACTGGACCATCAGACATACGGCTCCACTAAAGAGCCATGGCTCCACTAATGTTTAGTGGAACCGTGGAGCCGTGCATCTGATAAACGCGCCCAATTACTCTTTTCTTCTGCACAAATTTTCCAAACACACAAAACCACTTCCACCTGCTGTCAAAACCGAACCATAACACCTTAATTCAACTAAACTCTTGCAAATCAAGATTGAGGCATTGAAATTAACAAATCCTAACCACAACATCATCAATTGTAAGTAACTCACTCTTAATTTCTTTTAATTTGAGTCTAGGGTTTGTTCTTGAGTATAAATCCGAATTGGGGATTTTCAAAATTAATTGAACCCTTGTGAAATTAAGATTAGGATTAGACAATGTAGCATTCACATGATTCCCTAAACCTAGGATTTCTAAAAACCCATTTATGTTGCAAAACCTAATCCAAAATTAATCACTAAATTCGGATTATGATTGATTATTTGCAACGGAATCATGTTTAGGATGATTAAAATTGGATTAGGAACGTTCTGCATTAAAGCTTTTCAATCTTAAAGCTTGTTGGCGCCATGTTGAGGCATTTGCCAAACACCCCAATTCGATCATTTTTCGAAAAACTTCACAAGTCTAGGATCATGAAACCTTTTTCATGCATTGTTGATGCAAATTAAAAACGTTTTTGCATGCATACATGAACTCTCAAATATGGCTCGAAGTACAAAATTGATATGTATTGTTCGACATATTTGATTGAGCAAAAGTGAAGTTAGGAGCGTTTGGGTATTCTCTTTAGGATAATTTTAGAGTCGAGATTGCTGCACCTTCACATTGTTTGCATTTAGGCACACACACTAGAAGTATAATCATTGAAATGCAACGAACTAACATATACAATTTTTTTTTGTAGACAATAATGCCTCGAAATGATTATCAACTAACCCGAAATTACATCATTGAAACACTTGAAAACCCAAACATCACTGATGAACAAAAGGCTTATTTTGCCAAAGTGCTAACACGATACATACACGAAGGGCGTGTAGTCGATGCACTTTATGTCATGTCAGACAGAGTCAGTGCTTGTTTTCCTTCTATTCGGTTCGATTGTTTATACACAATAAACGATCAAATATGTCCTCTTTTCGTTCTCGAGTTTTACAGTCGTGTTCGTACCTACACTGACTCTGACGGAAACGTCTTTCTTGACTTTTGGATTCGACACCAAAATATCATCCTATCTGTCACTCAGTTTGGTGAAATTCTTGGTGTTCCCTCATATGGTCAGTGTGCATACACCAACGACCATTCCCTAGAGTCTCTTTACTACAATGTTGAGATGGAAGGTGCCTATAGTACCCAAATTCCCGACATTGAAGTAATCAAACAAATAATCCAAATTCCTCGAGTCGCCAACACGTACCAAAAACGTGATGGATCCGTTGTCTTTCTCGACCCATCCAAAATCTACCTCAGGGAACTCCGTCCCGACCTTAGAAGTTGGGAACTTCTTCTGCGTGAAAATGTGTTAAGCCTTGGAGGCAACCGTGATCACGTATCAGCAAGTCTTGCCCTTATGCTCTACTGTATTAGTATCAAGGAACCATTCAACCTCGCATACTACATGGTCAAACGGATGGCCAACATTCATCGTCGGTCCGATGAGCTCATGCCATAC
Source organism: Artemisia tridentata subsp. tridentata (assembly GCA_021014915.2). Classification (NCBI taxonomy): domain Eukaryota; kingdom Viridiplantae; phylum Streptophyta; class Magnoliopsida; order Asterales; family Asteraceae; genus Artemisia; species Artemisia tridentata. Next base: position 197,021,659 of record CP139507.1, read on the forward strand.
GGCATGTTGCTTACTCATTTATTCAGGTGGGTCATGGAACATTTCCCACATCTTCAAAGTGTCGACTATGTCCTAGTCAATTGGGTTATGCACCCACTTGGTGGACCACAACGTCGCACAAAGCAACGTAAGGACAAAGGGTCCAAACGTGGTCGTAAATCCACTTCCGATATTCCCCATTCATCCTCCTCCTTCAGTCATGAATCATCATCTGAACCCATGGATGAGGACGATGATGAGGTGAACGAAGAAGGAACGTCTAGTTCTCAAATCCCTTCTCCCGACACCTACTTTCGTAACCTTGATACCTCATCATTTCGACGTACAACCGACCTCGAAAATGGGATGGTTAATCTATCCCACGTGATGAGAAGGCAAACCACAATGTACAATAGACAAGTGGAGATGCATGAGCAAACTATCGGGGGGTTCAAGTCCATCGGCAAGGCGATCAAAGGGCTTGGGAACAAAATTAAGAAGTTGGGGAAAAGAAAGGATTAGATGGAAATAACTTAAGTAGTATTATTAATATAAGTATTATGATTAAAATACTACTAATAGTTTGTGGCATTGTTGCTTAATACATTAACTAGCTTGATGTGTTTCCTTTTAACACTTGAACATGATTAATTCTCTTGTTAATTAATCCTCATGTTGGTTTATCTTGCCTAAATCATGCATGTTAGCTTATTTTATTACATGCACTAGATGTTAAAAATGCTTGAATTCATGCATGCTTAATAGTTGCCTAAATACATAGATGATCACATGATCATGTTAGTTGCTAGTTGAAACTAGCTTTAGGAATTCTATGTGTTTAGTAATTTGAGGCTTTGAGATTTGCAGCCAATGGATTCCCCAGAAATTTCCCCATTTAGGCTGCCTAAAACCTGCAGACCTGGAAAGAAGATCAAAAGAGCCCACGGCTCCATTAAATAGGCCACGGATCCACTAAATTTAGTGGTGCCGTAGCACCTTTAATGGTGCCGTGCCTCTGGAAGACGAAAACTGCTATTCTCTTCCACTTTTTGACTTCTTTTCCCTGAAAATCTGCAAACAAAACCTGATTCCCATGCACCCAAATCCCCAAATCCAACATTTCAAACTTGCATGCTTATGATTTGGCTAATTAAGCTAACATTATGCATTGCCATCCTTACACCTATCCTTACACCTTCACACTCACCATACCACCATCATGGGATCAAGAGTATTCAAGAAACAAAGATTCTACATCAAACCAACAAATGAAACCACTCAAATTGATCAATGGATCAAGAGTGCTCACACATTACAAGTCTCACCAAACATCAAAGAGACAATTTTCATTGATCTCACCTTGGATGATGAAGATGATACACACACACCCATAACCTCAACCAAATCATCATCTTCTTTCACTACACCCCATGCTCCATCCAAGGCAACATCAACCAAACCAACATCCTCATCCTCCACAACCTTTAGAACCAACACACCTTTAACCTTCACCCCATCATCTTCACCATCACCACAACCTTTAGCCCTCACACTAGCCCTATCACCCATATCACCTTTTGAACTTACAACCAACACATCATCATCTTCCCCATCACCATCACCTCAACCTTTAATGGGTCATCCCATTCTTTATCCCCTACAACCACACACCTTGAGTTGTGCTTGTTGTCACCACAACCAACTCCTTATCATGGGCCTTAAAGATGAATTGAGTCTTCAATTCTCCTACCTTGAACACCTCCTCACACCACCACAAGGACCCATCATTTTACCACCTCCACCACCACATAGCCCAACCAACTAAACATAGTCATGTTTAGTTTTTCCCAATAAATACCTAGGAACCCTTTTGAAGTTGGAAGCAAATCTAGAAGCCTCATGTTACTTTAGATGTTTATGTGTCTTCTTGTTAGTTTAATTTTCTTTCCTATTGTAGTCATACTTATGTATGACATTTATTTTATATTTATGAAATGGGCTTTTCATTTTGGCTACTTAGCCATATTTTTTCTTGTGTGGTTGGATATTTGTCTTATGTGCTACTTGTTAGATATTGTATATTTGTCGTCTAACTTTGTTTTGTAGCATGATCCATTGCTCGATTCCTTGGTATTCTCCAAATGAGGGGGAGTATACATCAAGGGGGAGCCTTAACCACCTTTTTGATTTGACAAAAAGGGGGAGAAATGGGAGTAAACTCATTAAAAACTTGTTAAAACTAATTTTAACCTAAAATGAGTTTATATTTTGTCATCATCAAAAAGGGGGAGATTGTTGATGCAAATAATGTTCTAAAAACGTTATTTATATCTTTTGATTACTTCACGTTTTGAGGATGACAAAATGTGAACTCACGTTACGTTAAAATTAACGTTAACAAGTTTTTAATCGGAAGATCCCGTTTCTACGCAAATCACTCTTGAACAAAGTTACAACTTGAACTAGTGATCAAAGAAGTGAATTTATGTTTTGAAAATTCACATTTTAAATGGGACAAAACATTTTTTCAAAAATACACATGACAAATTATTTTTGAAATATTAAGAAATGTTTTAATGGAAAAATTAGTTTGAAAATCACAACAGCTATTTTCCCCCCCAAAATCAGCTCCAACCTTCCCCAAATAAGTTTTCACCAGAAAAGACAAAATTTGGAGCGTCCTAGTCTACCACGGCTCCACGGTTCCACTAAATTTAGTGGAGCCGTATGGTATTTAACGGAGCCGTCCGTACAAAATTTCTTTGTAACGTTCAGATTTTCTTTGCCTATAAATACCCACCTCTTTCACAGTTTTAGGCACCCTTCACACACAGAAAAATCCCTTAGCTAAATCCTCTCACACCTTTCACTTCTTAGGATCATTTAGATTAGTTTTTCTTTCTTTCAAGAGTGATCCAATCATCCTTCAAGTGATCCTCTTCATACCTCTTCACTAGCAAGAGAAGAACACAAGTATCCAAGTAGATACAAGGTGTTGTCATTCCTCTTCATTTGCAAGAGAAGAACTCAAGATCTTCAAGAAGATACAAGAGTTATAGTTGTTAGGTTGTTGTAACACTTGTTACATCCTTGTTGTATCCTAGTATACATCAAGATTATCTTTCTTTTGTGAGTGAGAGTGAAGATCAAGTGTGATCTATAAAGATAGTGAACATCTCTTGAAGCCATTGGGCTTGTGTGATTGATCAAGAAGATCAAGGGTCATTAGGTTAGTGTTAGCTGAGTAGAGTGAAGTGAGTGTTGATCATTGTGATCGTGTTGAGATCTTGGTGATATCTTGAAGCCACTGGGCTTGAGTGTTTGGTCACGTGGACCTTGGTAGATTGGTGCTAGCTAAGATTAGCACTCGACATCTAGCTTAGTGTCGGTAATAGGATAAGCGACGTGTACGGTTTTCTCCGCCTGAAGGGAGGTTGTTGATATAGTGTTTGAAACTCTCGAGTGTGGTACTCGGGGAGTGGAGTAGGGCGAAGAAGAGCTTCGTAGCCGAACCACTATAAATCCTCTGTCTCGGTTTGATCTTTCCAACTCTACTCTTTACTTTTATTTGTTATTATTACTTAGCTTAGTGTGTAGTTCATATTGGTGTTGATTGATTACACATAGAGTTCGAATCAAAGTTTCCAATAGCATACTTTTAAAACAAGATTTTTAAAAGAAGTTTTTTTAAACCAGTAAACTATTCATCCCCCCCTTCTAGTTTCCCACAATATTTACTCATTAAAATGGATTTGAAACGATTTCATCACGAGAAAAGGCCGAAAGAATTCGTAGGAATTTATGAGATAATAATTGCTTTTCAAACAACTAGTGTTTAATAGAATTGTCATAATAGTTAATAAGGCCGAAAGGAGTTAACTAGGAGATTGAATTCTTAGAAATGATTCTTCATGATATAAACCATTGATTGTTAATCATTCATATAAAATTGTGCATCATTACAAGTTACACCAAACTTTGTAGAATACTCTATACAATTGGTTAAGGAATTACACATAAGTATATGCTTTTGATTGATTGGATTCTATTTACTTTTTGAATTTTCACCAAATTGGATTGACAACCCTTTTTGCAAAAGCTTGTTATACTAAATACAATAATCACCAAATCCCTTGGGACGATCTCGACTTACCCACCTTTACTATCACGGACGAGTATACTTGCTCGTATGTGTTGAATAGATAATCGGATAAATCTTGTTTATAAATTTTAAAACTTGTATACGGTAGAGCACATGAAGTTTTTGGCGCCGCTGCCGGGGATTTGATTGAATTTGATTTTATTTGAATAGATTTGTTTGTATTTGGTAGTTTTATCAGTTTTTGGTTTAGAAAATTTGTGTTAAAGTTAAAAAGTTAAAAAAAAAAAAAAAAAAAAAAAAAGTTTGGTTTTAGGTCCAACCGAATCGGATGGATTAGCATCCGATCGGTTGGAGCTCTCGGTAAAGTTTTTTGTTTTTGTTATTTTTCTGTTTTATTTAGTTTTAAATGATAGTTTAATGATTGTTTAAGTTTAATAATAGATAATTTTAATTAAATGTTTAATTAAGAGTTAATGATAATCATAGGATTAGTATTTAATGTTTTAATGTTTTAATAAATTAGTTAATGTTAGTAAGTAGTTTTAATTATATGTTTTATTTAGTAGTTATAGTAGTTTAAGAGTTGTCCATTAAGTGTCTTTATTTATTGTTAGTTATTAATAGTTTTAATTGTCTTTATTTATTAAGTTTAATCTTTTATTAAGTTTCATTTAAGAATAATTAAAATTATAGTTGAGTTTTAATATTAAAAAAAAAAAAAAGTTTTTTTTTTTTTTTTTTTTTTTTTTTTTTTTTTTTTTTTTTTTTATTTATTTATATATATATATAAATATATAAATTAATGATCCAACCGATCGGATGTTGCCCGCATCCGATTCGGCTGGGCAATTTTGGATTTTTACGAATTAACCATCCGATCGGATGGATATGGATACCGATCGGATGTATGTGTCGGTAAAATTTTCAAAATTTTTCAATTTTTAGTTGTTTTAGTGTTTTGAGTGTTTGAACTTGTTGGTTACTTGATGTGATTTCATTTTGAGTATGTTTCGATTAGGACTAACCCTAATGCTAAATTTGGATTTTTGTGTTTTGTGGTTATGTTATAATTATTATTTGCTTTAGTAAGATGAAAAGTTTGAGCGAAGTTTCGGAGTATTTGAGGAATTTAGAGGAAATATTGAAGGATTCTGGAGATTCCTTGGAACGTTTGGAGAACATGTTGGAAGAAGCTAAGATGGATCTTGAAAAGGTAGAAGAAGTAGGAGAAAATCAAGTTTGTTTGCCAAAGAAGAAAAAGGTTGTTGTGTTCACAAGAGCTCCCCCTAAGGAGTTCGATGCACCACACATGAGGTTTGCTACACCTTGTGGTGTGGAAGGAGTCAAAGCTTGGGATGCACAATTGAATATGGAGTATGGAGATGATTATATAACCGAGGATGTGTTAGATAAACTTGGGTTTGTTCGCCTTGATTATGAAGATTACGGGAGAAAGAAAGTGAAAGATGTGAAAGTGAATATTCACGGTCACATTTTCAAGGTCGATTTTGTTGTTCTAGACTATGGAAACACCGATGAGCCGGAGTTAGTATTTGGAAGGGATTTTCTTGTTACCACTAAGTGTAAAGTTGATTTTGCACTCGCTGAAATGAGAATTGATATCACCGATTTAGAAGAAGAGAAGGAAGTAGATGTGATGCTTGCGGAATTATGTGAAGGAATGTAAGAAGTCAAGGAAGGGAAGGAAGAAGTTGTTAAAATGGGAAAGGCTAGTAGGAAGAAAGCACCTCTTAACAAATTAACCCAACCCTCCACCCCAAAGAATGATAATTCATCATCGTCATCATCTAATTCACCACCTAAATCACCACAAACCGTTAAACTCAAGAATAAAAGGAGGCTATCTTGGAAAATTTGGAGATGAAATTCCATGAACTTATGGAGAAGAAACCAGTTATTGAAGTGTTGAATAACTATATGACATACCGTAAGAAATTAGATGCGGTCATGATGGCTAGATCTAGGCTAGAGGACAAAACTTTTGATGAGGTTAAGAGAGAAAGAATTGTGGAGAATGGATTACCTAAGAAAATGAGTGATCCGGGGAATTTCGTTTTACCAATCAAGGTAAATGGAACAACTCCTATGTATGCATTGGCCGATACCGGGTCAAGTGTGAGTGTTATGTCATATCCGTTGTACAAAAGGTTAGGACTTAGTAACCCCCAACCTAATCAATCTAATCTCACTATGGCCGACAATTCTCATCCAAAATCAATGGGTGAATGAAAAATGTTTGTGTTCAAATAGGGTACCAAGCATTTTTAGCCGACTTTTTAGTACTTAACATACCGGTAGAAAAAGAGTTACCACTTTTGTTAGGTAGACCATTTTTAAGAACATGTGGGGCTATAATAGACATGGGCCGTGGTACGATGACTATTGATGATGGGATTTTGAAACACACTTACTACCCAAAACCTAGAGGGAAAATGGTAAAGGAAGTGCATGAGAAAGATAATGAGGAAGAATACTTGGGATGTTTTGAAATAGGAAGACATGAGGATGGTAGGCATAAATATGGGCCGGTTACTCCTAGTTTCTTTGATATTGAAGATGAAATGGAGAGAGCTCTAGCAATGGAGGCTTTCTTTAACCCATTTAAAAATATTTTTGTGATTAATAAACTTACATATTATTTTGGATCATTACCGGTCCAACTCAAAAATTTTGAGTGGGGACCCGACGGTTCAAGTGTTTACAAGAAAGAAGATGGATATGGGGAATGGCATGTGAAATTCGATATTGTTTACCCAAGTGGAAGGAATTTTGCAAGAAGGTTTAAGACACAAAAGACAAACCGAAAGTTATCCGGAAAATTTCAAAGTGAAGACATCCTAAGGCATGAATACTTTCAAGGATGAAGGAGATCAAGTGCAACAAGTTGAAGAATAAAGCACAAAACTTGTGCTAGTTGTTTGTTCGTTTTAATTTTTATGCATTTTAGTATTTTAATATTTGCATTTAAGTTATTTTAAGTTTTAAGTTTTAAGGTTTATGTTAAGATTTCTTTTTATTAAGTTTTTATGATTATGGAGTTTATGTTTTTAGTTGAGATTTTTAGTGTTAGTTTTGTTTAGAGTTAGTAGTCATAGACTTGGACAAATTTTGGTAGACCAAGTGCGGTGGAACATTTACATACAAAAAGGGATTTTTGAAGGAAAAATACATTTGAGTTTACTTTTACAAGTATACCAAAGTGTATTTACAAAGGAAAAGTGAATTTTTGCCAAAACTTAATCCGAATCGGTTGGATCATGAAGCTGATCAGATGGAGTTGAATATATAAGCCCACAATTTTAAAAATCACAAGAAACCCACACACATAATCCACCAAATTTGGGTCCAAAAATTTCGACCACAAGAAGTTAATTAGAAGTTGCAGGAGTGTTTAGAGATCATCCATGGCTCCAAAACAAGTAAGTAACATCATCAATTTGGTTTAATTAGGTTTTAATTCGGATTTATTGAATTAGGTCAAGATTTGGGTATTTTTGATAGACTTCGAATTAAGATGTAATATTTTAGGAATAGATGGGTAATTGATAGAGGAATACATTGCAAAAAGAATTAGATTGATTGATTAAGTTTTGAGGAAGAATTGGTTAATTGAATTTTCGGATTGAATTGGGTCAAAACTTTGAAACGAATTAAGTTGCAATTGATGATTCCCAGATGTTATATGCTTGTTAATTAGTGATGTTAGGATAGTGCATTGTTGATTGGAACACTAATTGAAGAGTTTGATTTGCTAGTGTTCTTGGGTATTCTAGAATTGATTAAGAAATCATGTGGAGATGTTTTGGATTGATATAGGGACGAATTAGAGATGTAGAAATCATCATAAGTGTTCAAATGCAGGATAGGAGAGAGTTGGAATTGATAGGAATCGATTGAAGTCGCAATAAAAGTTTTTACCTTTTACAGCAAAACCCAACCGAATCGGTTGCGGGTTGCGACCGATCGGTTGGGTGTGGACTTTTACTCCATCCGATCGGATGGAGACCAAAACCGATCGGATGGAGGGCTCGGTAAATTAAAATGGAAATTTTCAAAACGAGGTTTTGGACTTCTAAATCATGTTGCGTTGGTTCTTATACTCTTATAATAACATATATTTGCGTTTTCTACAGAGTAATGTTGTAGGTTCTTCAAGTTCGTCGCGTGTTCGAGTTAACCCGATTGTGACTAAGTATATTCAAAGAAATGCAAGGAGCAAGGTTACCTATAATGTTCAATCGGAAAGCAATGAGAATCTTAAGTTCAGTAAGTTGAGGAAGGAAGAAAAGCATGCCTATCGTGAGCGCCTTTCTAAGTTACAGGTTAGGACTATTTCTGAACCGCGTTTGATTAATTGGGATTTGTTTACGGAATATGAATGTGAAAATCAGTTGAGAGACACGATGAAGATGACTTATGTGTATCCTGGTGATGGGGATACGTTTGAAGATTTCTCATGGGAAAGAGCTTTTAGTATCTATGAAGATGTGTATCGAGAATGGTGTTTGGAATTCTTTTCAACCTTCTATTTTGAAAGGAAAGTGGTTGATCTTAAGAGGGAGACTTGTGTTTGGTTTAGGTTATGCGGGAATGAGCATGCGTATACTTTGCCGGGTTTTGCGGTTGCTCTTGGTTTGTATGAACCACATGAGGTTGAACATAGGTTGTTTGAAGCTCATTTCGTGAGCTTAGTGAGGTATCATAATGACTATGATGGTATTCCGGCTTATTGGAATCGAGTTGGTGATCCACGGTGTTCTAGAAGAAATTCATCCAAGTTAAGGAACCCTTTGATGAAGATTTTGCAAAAGTTGATAGCTTGGGGAGTTTTGCATAGGACGGGTAGTAGAGATAAGTGTAATCAGCTCGACTTGTGGGTGATGAAATTGCTAGAGGAGGATAAGAATGATAATGCGGCTTGTATCATAGCCGAATATCTTTCTAGGAGAGCACCGGGGATTAAGGATAAGAGTGATATTTGTGGAAGTCATTATCTAACCGTGTTGGCAAGGAATTTAGGATATTTTGAGGATGAAGAGTTGGATAAGTGTTCGGGTCCGATTGAGAGTGAGACTTGGGATGATAAGAGTTTTGGAAAAGCGTTGGATAGGAAGAACAAGACATTGGGAGCTTGGACTGAGTCGGCAATTGCCACACCTCAACCACCACCACCAATGGGAAATGTTTATGGACACGCACTGAGTAGGTTTGATTCGGGATGGGGAGATTGGAACCGTGAGCTAAATGATATTGAGCGTAGGGATGTTTGGAGAGATTCAATGATGATGAGGGATAACTATAATTATGATTATTCCATGCCGATGCTCCAACACTTGGCACGTGAGGCCAATTATGCGGTACCACCCTACAACCCACCAAATGTTCCACCATACCCATTTTCGTATGATCCCTATCCTGGTCCGTATCCTTACCCATATCCTGGGTATGTACCTTTTCCCGAGCCAGTGCCAGTTTATGGTAGAGTTCCTAAGGTTGGAGGTTTGAGTTTCGATGTTGCTGGATCATCATCTAGAGTTGGAAAGAAGAAGCGCGGGGTTGATTCAGAAGTTGACGAGGAGAAGGACGAGGAAAGTGAAGATGAGAGAATCTAAACTCCAGAAAGTATGGATGAAGATGACGAGTGATCATCGAGATTTGATTATGATGGTTTGTTTTTCAAAAACAATTATGTGTGTCGAATAATTTCTATCTCTACTTTCTTTAATTTTTTTTCTTTTAGGATTAATAACGTATGGTTTATTTAATTACTTTGTTTGTTTTAGTATTTTGCTTGTTTGTTTGTTTTGTCTTATATATTTTTGCAGTTTTTGCAGGGGTGAATTACCGGAAGCTTATTGTTGATCAATATTTGGAGTTGGAGAACTCATTTGCTTATTTATGATCAAATATGCGTATGCGTATTTACCCTGGTAGTACCTTTTTAACTAAATTTTTCCCATTTTCTTTACTTTGAAATTCATTTTTATTACATTGAGGACAATGCAAAACTTAAGTGTGGGTGAGGGAAGAAAATAGGAAAAATTGTTTAATTTTAAAAAATTTTAGGTTTAGTAGAACTTCGGATTTAAGTAACTAGAATTCGTTCGCCCTTGATTTTCTAGTTGTTTTCTCACATAATTCATATATTTTAAAGAACTAGATTGTTTCAATGGTAAAAATGAGGCTATTTGAATTTTTTTGGAACTTAATCAAATTATGAGAGCTAATTCATTCTGGATTCGATAACATTTACTAGTACATGTTATAACCTTTCTTAAATTGTGAGGATTTGAGCCTTTTTGTATAAAGCATATCTTTATGCTATATATTTTGTTATGAGTGTGCCGGTGATTATGTTGATTCTAGAACTTGTACTTGTTATGCATTACGGTTAAAATCACTTTCGAGTGGTAAAAATATATTCAAATGATAAGAGGCAACTTAGGATTTACACCAAATGGCCATCCGTTTACAGAAATATTTTTGCTGACCACATCGGTTAGTTATCCTAGTATTTGGAACCCATTTGTTAGCGTTAATCTCTTACGCTAGATACCCTTAGTTACACCTTCTGAGCCATTCTTTTATTTTGATTAATTCCAGAAAAATTACAAAAATATTTTACACTTTACACCTTAGCCTTACCCGAATCAAGTTCATTCGAAGTTCGAAAACTATTTTTTTTTATGATTACACGTTGGCCACACTTTGATATGTGTATGTGTTGTTTCAACGAAGAAGGAGGTCGCTACTCTTATTTGTATTTTTTGTAGCGTGTGCTCATCCAAAGTGTGGGGGTGGCGAGAAAGTTTCGTTTGTGAAATTTTTTTTGAATAAAGTGAATAGCCAATGAGCTATAATGTATGAGTATCAATTAGCCAATGAGCTAAGAGGAAATAAGTGAGTATGTGATGCGGAATAACGATCGAAAGAGTTTGGAATGTAATCATTTGTGGTATAAAGAGTTGGGAACGGAATTTGGACTTGATTCTTATTTTTCATTTTGTAGAAACCAATCATATAAATATTCCCAACCTTATTCCTACCCTTTACCAAATTACTTTATTCGTTGTTAGCTTTTGAGCATCCGGATTAAGTGATGGCTTTGTAAAGATATGTCGTGCATGGATATTGTAGTGACCATCCAGTTTTTGAATAGTTGAAAGACGCGCCAGCGATCTAGAGCATATTTTGGTGACCATCTGTTATGCAAGTAACGCGCCAGCGAACCAAGGTACAATCTAGTGACCATCTGTTGTTTATCTATTCAAAAATACGCGCCAGCGAGCTATTATATTCTTGTATAAAATATTTGAACATTAGCCGGTATCCTTTAACCCTAAACCCGAATAAAAGACCTCTTTGATATTTTATTTTGTTGTGTTGATACTTGTACAAGCTTATGGTAATATACATGAATCATGACTGAGCAATGAGTGGTTTACCAACCAATCTACCTAAAGAGTGTTGAGTGAATTTCAAAATCATTCGTGAGGTGCTTAGTTATGTTATCAAGCTCGATATTAACTTGTTTATGTTTAAAGAATTTTCACATTAAAATACAAATTAACAATTGTTCCTTCGGAATAGTTGTTAGATTTTTGGAATCACGATAACGATACCATTGAAATCATTTTTCTAAATGCTAGACTTGCTCGAGGGCGAGCAAAACTCAAGTGTGGGGGAATTTGATAACGCTCAGAATGAGCATGTTTTTAGTTGTGTTATCATTAGTTTTGTGCATCATATTTGGTTATATTTGTATGTATTTGTTACTTAATTATGAAAAAGTGTATATGCAAGTAAATGTAGCCAAGTACAGGAAAAGATAATGAAAAGACGAAGAATTGGAGTGATTATGCACATTTGGAAGATTCTCGAGATGGAGACAAGAGAGAAACCACACAAGGACTCAAAGACTTGATAGTGACAAGATTTCTATGTTCATATATCAAGAAAATATCAAGTTCTATGGAAGAAATCAGCACTTAAATGAAGGATAAAGCATGCGACAAGAAAAGTCAAGGAAAAGTAAAAAATATGAGTACAGGACGGGTCCAACCGATCAGATGCAACCCGCAACCGATTCGGTTGGGATGTGCCAAAGTGAGCAACCGATCGGATGGTCATTGATCCGATCGGATGGGAAGAGCTGCAGTTACCAATTTCGCATTAAATGAAGGTTTTACTTCCCATTAATCATTAGAGTCCGATCATTTCTTGATATTAACTCTGGAGGGATGTTTTGGCTTGAAGAATAAGTGTTCTTACACTATATATTGGACCCTATGCATGTATGCTTAGGGTGACACCCAAAATTAGTAAAAGGCTTACACCAAAGTCCTTAATATCTTATTATTATTGCCCGAAAGTCTAGTATTGCTGTAGAAACGTCCAGGAGATATTGAGTTTGAGTCTCAATAGTTTCGTTTGAGTTTGGAGTTGTTTACTTGTCATAGTAGGCGATTGGAGGAGTGTGGTTGCTATAGTTCCACGATTATAGTTCTTGTAATTCTAAAAATAGGTATATCTTGTTTTCTTACAATGAACTACTTTTACTTTGAGTTTAATGAAAGTATTGTTTGTTACTTGTGTTTGATTATGATTGTTATGGAGTAATTTTTGGTATACTTGTGTGTATGATGTAACTATTGTTGGAGTATTCTTATCTTAAAAAGTGATGCATGAAAACATTCTTGTTTTATGAGTTTGTTGTAATAATATCTAATCTTGCTTAATTTGTTGGTAAAAATATTTTAAAGAATAAAAAGGCCGAAAGGATTTTCTTTATGTTTTTATTCCAAAATGTTAGTGCACGAATTAGTATGGGATATGGTGTGTGACAAGCATCATATTTACTCATTAAAATGGATTTGAAACGATTTCATCACAAGAAAAGGCCGAAAGGATTCATAGGAATTTTAAAGATAAGAATTGCTTTTCAAACAACTAGTGTTTAATAGAATTGTCATAATAGTTAATAAGGCCGAAAGGAGTTAACTAGGAGATTGAATTCTTAGAAATGATTCTTCATGATATAAACCATTGATTGTTAATCATTCATATAAAATTGTGCATCATTACAAGCTACACCAAACTTTGTAGAATACTCTATGCAATTGGTTAAGGAATTACACACAAGTATATGTTTTTGAGTGATTGGATTCTATTTACTTTTTGAATTTTCACCAAATTGGATTGACAACCCTTTTTGCAAAAGCTTGTTATACTAAATACAATAATCACCAAATCCCTTGGGAGGATCTCGACTTACCCACCTTTACTATCACGGACGAGTATACTTGCTCGTATGTATTGAATAGATAATCGGATAAATCGTATTTATAAATTTTAAAACTTGTACACGGTAGAGGACATCACCGTGTCCTTATAACGGCTAGTTTTTCTTTGCCTATAAATAGTAGACCATTTTACACTTCCAACTTGATTTTTCTAGTCAGTTTTCTCTGGTCTAATCACTCCTTACTTAGAACACTTTCTTTGATCATTTAGAGAGTCTTAGTTTGTTTAAGAGTGATCATTTCATCCCACTAAGAGATCCTCTTCATTCCTCTTCTAGTGCAAGAGAAGAAAACAAGGTATCCAAGAAGATACAAAGTGTTGTAGTTGTAGGTAGAGCACTTGTAACATTTGTTACACACTTGATTGTATCATTGTATACATCAAGTCTATCTTTCTTTTGAGAGTTTGTGAGGGAAGATCATTGTGATCTTATAGAGATATTGAATATCTCTTGTAACTTGTGAGCTAGTGTGTTGATCAAGTTGATCAAAGGTAGATAGGGTAGATTGAGTCAAGTGAGGGTTGATCATTGTGATCTTGTCGAGATCTTGGATATTGTAGGCTTGTGTGTTGATCAAGAAGATCAAGGGTACATTGGGTAGATCGAGTCAAGTGGGAGTAGATCATTTTGATCTTGGTGAGATCTTGGAGATCTCTTGTAGATTGTGTGATTGTGTATTGATCAAGTGGATTAAGGGTAGATCGGGTAGATCGTGGGTAGATCATGTGGATCGTGGTAGATTGGTGCTAGCTAAGATTAGCACTCGACATTTAGCTTAGTGTCGGAAATTGGATAAGTGACGTTGTGCGGTTTTCTCCGCCTGAAGGGAGCTTTTTGATTAGTGAAGTAACTCTCGAGTTGGGTACTCGGGGAGTGGAGTAGGGCGAAGAGGAGCTTCATGACCGAACTACTATAAATCATCGTGTCCGGTTTGCGCCTTCTTACTTTTCTCTTTACTTTCATTTTATTCTTTATCGCATTATACTTATACTTGCATTGTGTTTATGTTTGTGTGGCTAGTTGCTTATGTTATGTTGATTATGTATGTGTCATGGTTTGATTGTGCTTGTTATGTAGTTTAATTTATTCATCTCTAGATGTTATATGATCATTGTTGACACTTTTCATATTACGTCACACTTGATCGGGTGTTTGATACAAAAAGTTTTTAAGTTTTTAAATGGAAACGTATTTACCCCCCCCTCTACGGTTTTCAAAATTCTTATCAGAGCCAGGTTGCACAAATTTTTAAAAACAAATGGTTTTCAAAATTAAGCACGATCCATGTATCAAATTACCTATGAAGGTGATAAAGTATGAAAAGTATTTAGTTGCTTAAAACTTACAAGTTTTGTTGTTAAGTATACTTTGTCATACTAGCTTGAAGGTTTTCTTAAACCAATAAAAGAATAGAGTTTTAAGTGTTCAGGTCATGTTTTCAGAACGAGTCATTAAGTCATGCAGTTTTGAAAGGAAAACAGATCACGGTATCACTAAATATAGGACGTACCGTTATATTTAACGGTACCGTGGGATATTTAAAGGTACCGTGCCTTTGTTTATCTGTTTTCAGTATTGGGTCATTTTCAAAAATTCGTATAAAATCAACCGTAAGTCCGTAGGAGTCGTGCCACCTATCGTTTTAAACGTAATTGAGTCTACTTTTATTTAAAAATAATTTTAGAAAATTATTGTAAAGTAAAATTTACGAGAGTCTTTGATTCGTAACAAAAAGTCCTTTCCGGTCATGCCGATTGCACAAATTTTTTTTGTCAAATTACAAAGAGAACATCACACATTGATGTATTCATATTTTCAAAGTGTTAAACTTGATCAAATTTTGAAATGGGGTGGAAAATAATTCATTGTTAAATAAAATCAAGCTATGTGTACATTGTTATACTTAATACACAAAATGACGATAAGTATTTTTGTGTGTTATGCTAAATGACTATTTATTTTTCTTTGTGTCTTAGTATTGTTAGTTGATATTTTTGTATGCTTATTGTTATCTTTAGTTGAGCTAATTTTATCTATAAGCATAAGTGTCTTTCATGCCTTGTTGCTATTTGTTTATTATAGTTTTCCGGTTTATGCGTTTATAAGGCTCATGCTAAATCTCTTGCACCATATTGAGTAATTAGTTTGCATTGCATATAGGCATAGACCATTTTTCTTGCATATGTTGCAAGTTTTTAAAATGGTTTAGTAACCTTCTTAGGAATAGAAACTAAGTTGGTTGATCATGTGTGTCGAAAGATATTGTCTTACACAATTATTTTTCCAAAGGTCTAAGTGCAAAAAGTATATCACCCCAAAATACTTAACACTTTCATAAAATCTGTAACATGATCTCTTTGACCATGGGTTGTCTAAACAAGATAAAAGATCATATTAATACATTAGTATTTAAGTAAAAGAAAATGTATTAAACTTGCATTGATCTAACACACATACAAAATGTTTTAAACATTTAGTATTTTACGTATGTTGTATAAAAATAGTTAAGATAATTATTTTTATACTAATGAGGTGTCGAAAAACTAAGAATATTATACTTAATAATATAAATAGTTTTTCGCAAATAAAAATAAATGACAATATCGAAGTAGTAACTTAATATGTCATTAACCTCACACATACAACTAGTATTAGAATAAATGGAACACATTCCCTAAGTTTTTTTTTCCTTTTTAAAAGGAGTGATCGTTAGGGTCAAGAAAGATTTTGAGTACATATCAATTCATTATTCAAATTATGATTGATATCATTATCGAATCTAATTGACAAGTTTTCGAGTATGGACATGAAATTGGAATCATTATTTGTCTAGCTTCAAGATAACATCAAAATATAATGAAATATATTATCTTGAATCTACATACTCAATCACACTCGAATGTTATGAAAATAATGACGTCCTCTCAAGACGAAAATAATATGCATCGGATCATAACTCACACTTGTGTTGAAGATGCCATATTGAGTCTTCTTGTCCAATGGTTGTGTTCCAAACTTTAAACTAATATGTTTAAAAGATGCATAAAATACACAACTAAGAAGAATTGACAACTTGGATAATTCATCCGAAATATACAAGTAATTTACATTGCAATGCAATTAGTAAATGTGTCATTTCCGAAAAACCAAACACGAGCAAACAAACAACATATGTAAAATTTTCTCATGAACGACTCAACACTCAAAATCACATGTCTAGTAAAAGTGTCACACATAATATGTTATTGACTATTATGTACTTCATCAATCTTCGAGAATATCACCTGTATTTCTCTTATCAAAAGATTGACAAAAGATAACTTATATCTTATGCATCTTATTTTCTTTGTAACATGAATGGTTATGTTACAAGAGAATACATTGCATCCTGTTAACAAATATAGGATATTAGAGTTGAATAATAAGTTAATAACCTAATACAACATGTTTCATTGCATAAACAAGTAAAATTGGTCATATACTAAAATACTTGTTTTTACTAAGCATTCGTAAGAGTGATAAGTTTCCTCTTAGAAAAACATATTTGTTGAAATATACAATATGTCTCATTTCAAATATAATACTCACAAGATCTACTAAGGTAAATAACCTTTACTAGATTCTTTTCTCAAGATATGCAAATGAGCATTCTTGAAACACACACGATGTAGTAGATTCTACATTGTATCACATTAGAGTGTCTCTTGATTCTAAGAAACTAAATCATGTTAAAATAACATGTAACAACTCAACAAACAAAGATGTTGTCCAAGAGATCATAAAATGCACCATCTCCATCAAATAACCTCTAAATCTCAAACACGAAATTAAAACATTTCGCTTGCCTTTGTTAAGAGTTGTGTAAGACATATCATTTTCTTAACCGACTTTCAAAGTATGGTTAGTTGAGTCATATTAGGCCATGTATTAGCGAAATAAGCTAATATCATCTTTGCTATACTTCGATAGGAAAATATAGGAATTTGAATTTTTCTAACATGAGAATGACTACTGGATAACCTATCGCACTAGAAATTCAATTTGACCTAACGGTTGAATTGCTTTCAGGAGAGAAGTTGGGTTCGTGGTATAACCCGTAAAAATGGTCGTGTTTAGCCTGAATTGAGCACCACTAGTGATAGTCTCATACTCATTCTCTAACTTGAAAATTTTTCATTCCTACATTTGACTAGAGATAGTTTACATTGGTGAACTTTATCTCCCGTTAGGATTTCATTTTGAACAAATAGTAATTAGGATCTTCTTTAGTGAACCTAGATTGCTTGCATCCCACATATGTGTTTCAAAATGATAACATGTTCTCGTAAGAGATGATTAAATGTCTTCATGTTCTTAAATGCTAAATGATTATCATGTTTTGCATGATGTTTGCATTTATTCCTTATGTGCATTTTACATGATTTGCTTGTAAATTTTGCACCCACACTATGTCCTTTTAACACATTAGGAATTAGGTATGCCTATCACTATGAACCCTTAGAAGTCATATAGTCATACACTAGTGTCAAAACCTATAAGTTAAAGTAGTCGCGAAGTTGTCCTCATTCCCTAGTCATCACTTCGCCTTCTTCCAAGTAATACACCCTTTTGTGATGGGAAGGTTTGATACAAACCCAGTAGAACTCGGAGTAGGTTTGGCAACTTAAATATTTCATCTGAAATATTCAAGTAAGTTTAACTTGCGATCGCAATTGTTAAATGTCATATCCGAAACATCATATCCAAGCCTTTTAACAACATATGTTAAAACGCTCATCCAAAAGCTAAAAGCTAACATCAACCTTCGGGTGACAAAGGACTCACGAGTTACTATATAAGGGATTAGTAGTTCATTTCATCCTCGTGTGATTATACACTTCTTAAGATCCCAAACCCTGCTGCGAATCAGCACCATAGGTCTTACTTTACGTCTTTC
Organism: Artemisia tridentata subsp. tridentata; assembly: GCA_021014915.2. Classification (NCBI taxonomy): domain Eukaryota; kingdom Viridiplantae; phylum Streptophyta; class Magnoliopsida; order Asterales; family Asteraceae; genus Artemisia; species Artemisia tridentata. Next base: position 197,040,001 of record CP139507.1, read on the forward strand.
AATACCCCGTGAAACACTCGGGTTCGAAGCACATCGAAATCCGTAAATCAACCAAACCTCTCAAACGAGAATCCTCTAACCGTCTTTGTCTAGTTCTAGGAATGATGGAACATATTCCATAAATCTTATGACTATTTAAATATTTCACTGGAAATATTAAAGTCATCCCTCGTACCCTTTTTATGACTACTTGAATATTTCACTGGAAATATTGTAGTTATCTCATGCGTCTCGTCTCATGACTCTTTAAATATTTTACTAGAAATATTGAGTCATTCTTTAAATCCCTCTCATGACTACTTAAATATTTCACTGGAAATATTGAAGTAATCCTTACGTCTCATCTCTTGACTTTTTAAATATTTCACTGGAAATATTAAGCCATTCTTCACATCCCTCTTATGACTACTTGAATATTTCACTGGAAATATTGAAGTCGTATCTTGTGTCTCGTCTCATGACTTTTTAAATATTTCACTGAAAATATTAAGTCATCATTCACATCGCTCTAATGACTACCTATGTATTTCCTAGGAAATATAAAAGTCATCTCTTCTCGTCTAGTACCATTCAAAGAATTTATTAGGTACAAATTCTCTCCTCGTGTCGAAAAGTCTCACTAAATCACCGAGATTTATTCATAAAATCCTCTTAAATTCCAATGACAACTTAAATATTTCATCCGAAATATTTAAAGTATATTTAATTTGCGAAATGCAATTAAATTTCATCTCTCGTTCTCGATCAGCGTTCATCGAATCCCGTTGGATTCATTCATAAAAGAATTTATTTGGTATAAATTCCTTTAATCTAAAGTCCAGAAAAATCACAACATATGTGAAATTTCTTTGTCAAAAATCTAATTCTGGGTCAAAACTGACCTCAGCAGGTCACGGTATCCTTAAATAGGGGACGTTACCGCTAAATTTAACGGTACCGTCGGACCGTTGTCTGCTGAGACAGTTTATCTGGTTTTCAATTCTCACCAACACTATCAAAACCCACTCGATGTAGACTTGAACCAAAACCGTCTCCTATCAGAATAGATTCTGTCTATCTTCTGATTCCTTAGATTTTTCCCCTTTCACTTCTGTATGGTACTGAACACACCATATGTATGGTTACTTCAGTATCCATTATCTTCCCAACTTATCTACACTTTTCAACCTTAGTTCTACACTATTAATGCTTCTGTATCCCACTCACCTTCCACACACTTCAAGTGAAGAACCGCTAGGATAAGTTGAGATAACCCCACTAGAATCTTATCACTAACCTCACAACCCTGAAGATTTTATCTTCTTAATCCTTAGGATATCTCTACGTGATCATATGCCTCATCATATGAATGTTCTATGAATATTCACAATGATTGAGAAGAGCTACGTGACTTCAAAGGTGAAGTTTATTGTATGCTATCCACCACTTGTCATGACGTTACTAAGCTCATCGCTTGCGTCAACGTTCCGGATGGTCATAGATTAAGGGGGAGTGAAAACACACTCATATAACCTTTCAACAAACACTCTCAAGAACACACAAATGTGGTTCTTATTCCCTAGTAAACTTCCCTTTAGCTGCCCAGAACTAGGCTGCATAGGAAAATTCGTGACTTTCAGGTCACAGTCCCGTTAAATAGGCCACGGTACCGTTAAATTTAACAGTACCATGTGGTATTTAGTGGTACCTTACCTATGTTTGATGAATTTTCACTGTTTCCTCTAGATCCCTGCATCCCTAACCTCAAACCTGCAAAATTTTGCAAACTCACATACACCCTAAGATTTCCTCACTACACCATAGGACACCACCACCAACTTTAGTTCGAATCCCACAACTCTTGCCTATATGAGGCCTCACTATTGCAAGCTTATCTTTTATCTCATCTTTACAATCAACCCTTATAACTAAACTTCACTCTTGACAGTGATATTTAGTTTCAAAACCTTCAACCCTTATATCAATCCCACTCAAACCTTTTAGCTACACTTCACTCTTGACAGTGATAGTTAGTCTAAGAACCTTCAACCCATCGATCATCACACTTAAACCTGGCAACTATTCCTCACTTTGGATAAGTGATAGTTAGTTCAACAACCTTCAATCCTCACAATCACACCAAACCCTTCATGCACCAAATTATCTCTAACACACAACTAGGATCATCCAAACTAGAAATCTAGAACCTCGTTACCTCAACCCCGTTAGAGATATCCACCCACAATCCTGTTAGGATCACATGCACAATTTTTTTTTTCTCTTTTGAAATATATCATGCATCTCATTGTCAGTGCAAATGATATATTAATCTAAACCATCCTAACATCAATCATCTTAGGTAGATGATTATGTTGTTCAAAAGGCTTGTTAGAACTTGCCTTCCCAATGACAACTTGGAAAAAGTCATTTTGTGTGTCAGTCAATGAACGAATCTCGTTCTTGTTAGTGTGATTGATTGAACAATTACACCTTAGGTTGTCGGTCGGGTTGTGACACTCAAGTGTCCTTGAATTGCAATATGCATTCATCTTTTTGTGTCGCTCAACTTTCTTGGGCTTTCTTTTTAGTCTTTATCCTTTTGGCACAGTTTTAGGCTGTGTCACTCACATAGTTTAACCCTTGCATGTCTTGCTATGTGTATTTGTTGGGTTCGTCAGTACCCAAGAATACTTAAAACAAGATTTGAACACAAATTAACCAAGTGTTAACTTAAATCGAGAACAATTCAAGTCACTGAGAGAACAGTCTCTCAGTGAGTCATCTTCAGGATGCTTAAGGCGAATTCAAGAAGAAGGATTCACTTCTCAGGAAGGCGGTACTCCCTGAGTAGAACTTAAGCCGAAGAAGAAGATGATGGTTCAGTGAGTGTTGGACAAGAACTCACTGAACCCCAGTCTCCTCAACAACATTAAAGTGATTGAAGACTGAGGAACCAATGCCTGAAGAATAGGCAGGAACAAAAGGGAAGGATCTGAGAAGATAAAAGTGTCAGACCAAACACTCTTGTCTTGTCAGATACCAACCTTCCCTATTGCGGCTAAAAGTCATGGAGTGTCAGCCAACAACTCCCAAAGTCTTATTAGCCCATTCCTATTGGTTCTTGAAAATGACAATTACTATTTGTAATTGTCAGACACGCTACCTCAACAACTTGTAATATTTTAATCACTTATACTTAGATTACTTGTGTATAAATAGATCAGATGGAGAGAAGTTAAGTGTGCTTTGTATATTGAAAGCTTAGAACTTTTACAAAGTAACTTCTCTCCTACAAAGAGTATACAACTCACTGAGATAGCTCAGTGGGTATATTGTTACCACTCAAGCAAAACTTGAGTTTCGATAGGAGACACCATAAACCCTTGTCTATTCAATCCCAAGTGTTTCTTCCGCAAAACACTTGGGTAATAGATTCTTGGAATTATTTCTAATAAGAATTTAAACGTTGAAAAATATTGTGTTTTTATATTCACGTATTATAACTGTTAGAAATATTCTTTGCATTGATCTCAGTCATAAGCTCACTTAGTTTAACTTAATTGTTATTACTCGGTGTGCTAAGGGAACAACAAGTGGTATCAGAGCCTCTGGTTTATAAAACCTTTCAAAAACCCAGAGTGCTCTAGGTTTTTAAAACCAAGATCCTAAAATGGCTGATACCAATGTACCCCAGTTAGTCGATAAAAAGGGTGGCAGCTATTCTGCTGTAGCACCCAGACTTGAGGCTGGCAAATTTAGCAAATGGAAAAAACGTATGATTTGCTATTTAACTGGGATGGAACCCTACTACATCGCTTGTATCAAGGATGGCCCATTTGTTCCAAAAACTGCTGCAGGGCTAATTAAGCCTGAAGCTCAATGGACCATAGATGAGAGGAGGGTGGTCAATCAGGACCATCGCCTGAAAAGCATCCTTATATCATGTCTTCCTGACGATATAAGGGAATCAGTCATCAACTGTTCTACAGCCAAGCAAACTTGGGATGACTTGGTAAATAGCTTTGAGGGTCCCTCAGATACCAAGGAAAATAGGGTCATGGATCTTAAACTTGAGTACAATACTTTCAGGGCAAAGGACTCTGAAAGTCTCTCTCAGACCTACACCAGATACAAGACTTTGATAAATGAGCTATCAAATGATGGTGTAACTTTATCTAAGCATGAGACTAATGTTGGCTTTGTCAACAGTCTCCCTGAGAAGTGGCTCAACTTCTCACAAGGCCTGAGGAATGCTAACCACATTCAGACCCTTGAGCTCCCTGAAATTTATGGGAATTTTGTCTATGAAGACAACTTGATCTCAAGGAGATACCCTGACTCAAAAGCTCTTGAGTCCAAAAAGGCCTTAACCTCCATACCCATATCAACTGCTTTCTATTCTAATGGTGTTGTGCAGGATTTCCAAGAGGATTCTGAAGAAGAAATTGATGAAAGGACTGGTGAGGAGTACCTGAACGACTTGAACTTGGAATTCCAAGAAAGGGCACTTCTTGCTAGTTCAAGACGTTTCATCAAAAGAAATCAGTCCAACTTTACAAAACCAAAAGCAAATGAGACCACTGAATGCTTTAAATGTGGTAAAAAGGGTCATTTTGCTAGGGACTGTTATTCTAAAACTATCTCAGAACCCTCTTACAAATTCTCAGGAACTAGCAAGTTTCAACCTAAAATGTTTCAGTCCACCCAACAATTTCAAAACAAGGGTCAAAAGGATTTTGAAACAAAATATAGGAAAATCAAAGCTAAACTTGCACTTCTTGAAACTAACCCCATATTGCCTCAGGCTACTCAAACATCTAAACCTATTCAGATAAAGAACAAGGTATTAGTAGCTGAAGCATATGATTGGGATGAAGAAGAGGTTTCCTCAGATGAGGAAATAAGAGTTAGTGCACTGATGGCACCTTCTGAAGAGGATCAGGTGGCTGTTGGAAAAAGCCATGCTAGGAATGGGGAGTGGGTCAACATCACCATGAAGAAGGTAACTACCTTACTTTCTTTGGATGATGATTCTGATTGGCAGTCTTACATGAATTATATTTGTGTTGATCTAAAGTTTGTTGAGGAACAAAGGCTTAACCTGTTTTTAAAATATAACAATATTGTGTCAGAATTGAATAAATGTAGAGATGAACTGCTTACACTGAAACAAGCCAAATTAGAATCTATAACTCTACAAATTCAGAACACTGAAATTTTGAAACAAAACCAAGCCCTTCAAACAGAACTTAAGAAAGAAAAGGCTGTTATTGAAAGCTGGACCAAAAAGAACCCTAAGGTCTTTGATACTATGGGCTTAATTCCTAAGATAACTATAGGAATTGACCACATCACTGAAACCTCCAGTGAGAGTCCCAGTGAAATGACCTTTGTTCCAGCTGGCTTATCCTTTGAGCAAGAGATGGAACCCAAGTCAAATGACTGGATTGTCAGGGACAACCCAGTCAGTAAGTTGCCAAACTTTGAGACTGGAAACATCTTGCTCCCTGAAAGTCAGGCTCTGAAAGGTATGCTTGGACTCTTTGACCAACTCAGTATTTCTGATCCAATCAGTGAGCCTGAATCAGAATCAACTCTTCTACTCCCTCCACTAAATACCCTTCAGGGTGCTGCACCAAGCTCTGACCTCCCACCATTGGTCTACTCCCCACACTCTCCAAATGAGAGATCAGGAAAAGGTAGAATCCTCCTGAGAAGACCACCCCTTGAAGTCTCAGTAAATACTGATGACTCATCAACTTCAGTCCCTTCTGAAGTAGCAACCCAAAGTCCTGATCCAAGAATTGATCAGTTGACTGAAATGGTCAGGAAGCTAAGTGAGAAGATTGCATCTTCTGAAAAACCTTCTCAATTAAAGAAGGAACAAAAACTAGCTCCCTCAAAGATCAAACCCAAACCAACCAAACCCCTGAAAAAGTGTGAACTGTGCAACTATACAAATCATCTCACTGATGATTGCTATAGAGTCCTTTATTGCATGATTTGCAAAAAGAAAGATCACAGGACCTCTGATCATAAACAATGCTCAGTCATGTCAAACTTTTCAGGAATTAAGGCTCAGTGCCTGAACTACCCTTCTGATTCTAAGCAGAAACAGAAGCAAAAGGCCAAGCCTTTTCCACCTTGCCCATTATGTGGATTCAATGACCATCATCCTGAGGATTGTCAAATTGACAAACACTGTGAATCTAGTGGAAGTACCACTCAGAAATCCTCAGGAAAAGAGAAGGTCATTCAGTCAAGTAGAGGAATGAATAAACAATCCTCTCAGACTACTGAGGCTACCCCTGCGACTAAATGCAAAACATGTGGTAGCTCAGTCCACTCAAACACTGACCATGAATTAATTAATACTTTCATAAAAACCTACAAAACCAAACCCTCCATGAAATGGAGTCCTAGAAATAACTGACCCAGTTTACTATTTGTGCAGAGGCATGCCAGGGATCCTATTTGGCATCTAGACAGTGGATGTTCAAGGAGCATGACTGGTGTTAAGGAGTGTCTGCACAAATATGTGGAAGAACCAGGACCCAAAGTGATATTTGCTAATAATTCATCATGTCTCACTGAAGGTTATGGTTCAGTAAACTGCAATGGTATTGTCTTTACTAGGATAGCTTATGTAAATGGTCTTAAGTACAATCTGATCAGTGTCAGTCAACTATGTGATGCAAAAGACATAGTTCAGTTTGATGATAAGCAAGGAGCCATCTTCAATGCAAATAAGGAAATTGTCCTCATTGCACCAAGAAGACAAGATGTTTATGTATTAGACATGTCTAGTCTAACTCAGGATGGAACTTGTCTCTTTGCTAAGGCCACTGATACACTCAACTGGCTTTGGCATAAGAGACTCTCCCACCTGAACTTTAAAAACATAAACAATCTTGTAAAACAAAATAAGGTCCTTGGCTTACCATCACTAGTGTTTTCAAAGGATAAACCATGCTCAGCTTGTGAAAAAGGTAAACATCACAGAGCATCCTTTAAAACCAAAACCAACTTTTCCATCAGGAACTGCCTACATCTTCTCCATATGGATCTATTTGGACCTGTCAGTCCAAGGTCTATTAACCATGAGAAGTATACTCTGGTCATAGTGGATGAATACTCTAGATACACTTGGGTATTCTTCCTGATCAAAAAGAGTCAGGCAGCTGAAACAATCATGACCTTTGTCAGGAACATTGAAAATCAAAATGACATTAAGGTCAAACAGATTAGAACTGACAATGGGACTGAGTTCAAAAATTATGAACTTGAATGTTTCTGTGATGAGAAAGGTATCTCCCAAAACTTTTCCTCTCCATACACACCTGAACAAAATGGTGTTGCTGAAAGGAAAAATAGAACACTCATTGAAGCTGCTAGGACAATGCTAAGTGGATAAGTCCTTTCCAAACATTTTTGGACTGATGCAGTCAAAACTGCCTGTTATACACAAAACAGATCCATCATTGTCAAGAGACATGGGAAAACCCCATATGAGTTATTCAAAGGAAGAATCCCTGACATCAGCTACTTTCATGTCTTTGGGTGTCCAGTGTTTATTCATAATCACAAGGATCACTTAGGAAAATTTGATGCAAAAGCTGATGATGGATACTTCCTGGGATACTCACTTGTCTCAAAAGCCTTCAGAGTGTTCAACACAAGGAGACAACAGACTGAGGAAACATTTCATGTTACCTTTGATGAGAGCACTGATGCAATCAGGTTCTCAACTGCCTCAGTAGAAGAGATTGGAATTGATAACTCTTCAAGATATCCTCCTGATGAATATCTTCCTGAAAACAATCCTTCTACTCAGTATCAAGATGATGCTAACCTCTCCTATTACATAATCCCTCACTACCTACCTAACCCAACCATCACTGAGTTTGTTGAGGCACATGCAAACACTGATGAAATTAATCAGTCTGTTCAAAATGCTCAAGAACCAAACAATCTCAGTGATCAGGTTGACACTCAAGATCCAATCAATGATCATGTGTCAACTCAACCATCACTGAGTTTGTTGAGGCACATGCAAACACTGATGAAATTAATCAGTCTGTTCAAAATGCTCAAGAACCAAACAATCTCAGTGATCAGGTTGACACTCAAGATCCAATCAATGATCATGTGTCAACTCCAGAACCAACCCCTCCACCCAATCAGGCCTCCACAAGTTCAAATCAGTATCTAGGACCTCAGGAAAGTTGGACTAGGTCTCAGGACATTGAACTTGTCAATATTATTGGAGAGCCTACTGAAGGCATGCTCACCAGAAGCATGGCTGCTAGTCTAAGAGCAGCCTCAGCCAATGAATGCCTATTTGTGGACTTCATTTCCACAATTGAACCCAAAAGTGTTAAAGAATCACTTACACATCCAAGTTGGGTTCAGGCCATGCATGATGAACTGGAACAATTTGACAGAAACAAGGTAATGACCTTGGTCAAATGTCCTGAGAATGTCTCAGTCATTGGCATGAAATGGGTTTTCAAAAACAAAACTGATGAAAATGGCATAGTCATTAAAAACAAAGCCAGACTTGTAGCCAAAGGCTATAATCAACAAGAAGGCATTGACTATGAAGAAACATTTGCACCAGTAGCAAGGATGGAAGCCATCAGGATCTTCCTTGCTTTTGCTACATACATGAACTTCAAGGTGTATCAAATGGATGCTAAAAGTGCATTCTTAAATGGTTCATTGAAAGAAGAAGTTTATGTTCACCAACCTCCTGGATTTGAAAGCCATGAGTTTCCTGATCATGTCTGTAAGCTTAATAAAGCCCTTTATGGACTGAAACAAGCTCCTAGGGCATGGTATGAAACTCTTTCAGCCTTTATGATCCAAAATAAATTTGTCAGAGGCAAGATAGACAACACATTGTTTATCTATAAGACAAATTCTGATGTCATACTAGTACAAGTGTATGTTTATGACATCATCTTTGGCTCAACAAGTTACAAGCTTTGCAAACAATTTGAAAAACTAATGGCTAAGCAATTTGAAATGAGCATGATGGGAGAATTAACCTACTTCCTTGGTCTTCAGATCAAGCAGACTGATAAAAGAACCACTATCAGTCAAGAGAAGTATGTTAAAAACCTACTAAAAAAGTATGAACTCAGTGACTGTGCCTCAGTCAAGACTCCCATGGTCCCCCCCAAACAACCTTGGTCCTGATCTTACAGGTAAACCAGTAAATCAAACTCTCTTTAGAAGAATGATAGGATCACTAATGTATCTACTTGCATCAAGGCCTGATATCCAATTCTCAGTATGTCTATGTGCCAGATATCAATCTGACCCAAGAGAATCACACATCACAGCTGTGAAAAGGATATTCAGGTACCTGAAAGGTACTCCAAACCTTGGATTGTATTATCCAAAATGATCAGGCCTTGATCTTAAAGGATACTCAGACTCTGACTATGCTGGATGCAACATGGACAGAAAAAGCACCTCAGGCTCTTGCCAAATTCTTGGTGGGAAACTAGTCTGTTGGAGTGCTAAGAAGCAACAATCAGTTGCCTTGTCCTCAGCTGAGGCTAAATATGTTGCAGCAGCTAGTTGTTGTGCAAATGTACTCTAGATGAAAAGTCAACTCAGTGACTATGGAATTCAGTATAAGATGGTACCCATCTTTTGTGATAACACAAGTGCAATTGCAATATCCAACAACCCTGTTCTTCATCAGAGAACAAAACACATTGATATCATATATCATTTCATTAGGGACCATGTCATGAATGGTGACATTGAATTACAATTCATCCCTACTGAATATCAGTTAGCTGATATCTTCACCAAACCTTTGGATGAACCAACTTTCACAAGGCTGAAAGCTGAATTAGGAATGTTGGATATCGAGAATCAGTCCATTGATTGAATCCTTCCAACTGAAGTGTAAATTCTTAAAACCTCAGGTCCCTGACTCAATGTGTACATCAGTGAATACAAATCACTGAATCCTCAACCTCAGGAATTAAACCCAAGTCCCTGAAATCTTTAGGGTTCAGGAACTAAACCCAAGTTCCTGAATCCTTGTAGCTCAGGAATCATTCCATATTCCTGAATCATCAGTGACTGATCTCAAGTCCCTGAAAAACCATCACTGAATGAAAAATCATTCAGGGCCCTGAAAAGAGACATTAAATACTGACTTAAATGCTCTAAGTATCTAGTTAGTAAATGTCCGAGGTTGGTAACTGAACTCATATTTAATTTGAGAATATTTGTTCTTTTTGCCTTTCTGGCTTCCACCTCTAGGCCACCACATTCCACTTGGCATTAAATGCCTCTCCAATCACATTACAGATATGTGATGACTCATCTCTGCAAATTACACTTTTGCAGAACTGCTCAACTGTTCACCCTGACTGTTGCGCCAAACTAGGGAAAAATGGAGTGTTGGCATTAAATGCGGATCCCAAAACATTTTATTCAAAGCAGTTTCCAATAATTCTTTTTGAATAAATTAAATCCGCTTAATGCCTAAATTACCCTCCACTTGACTTCCCTATAAATACCCTAACCAAAAAGAACACACACACGTCTATTAGAAATTTTAAGCAAATTCTGCCCATTTTTTCTCTCAAAACTAATAGTGTGTGTTCTTAGCTTTAAGAAATCCCAAACCAACTTTGTTACCAGACTTACCAACAAATATAGCTTCTTCTAAAGCTGTGACATACGCCCCTAATGTGGATTTCACATTGGAGGGTGTAGACCTCACCAAGAACAATGTGGTGGGAAACTTTTCCTATCCACAAAAGTTCCCAGCCTACAAGAACGTTATGAAATATCTTCAAAACTGTTTTCTTGCAAAGGCATTTACCAAGACCCCCTCAGTCATCTACCATGACTACCTGAGGGAATTCTGGTGTACTGCTGTGGCTACTTGCCCAAAAGACACCAAAGAATCCATCATCACATTCACAGTGATGAATGGGAAAAGACCCCTTTCCCTGGATTACAACACCTTCATCAAGGCCACAGGTCTTGATTTTGCTAAGGCTTTTGAGCCCAGTCCCACTGATCAAGAGGTCAAGAATGAATTAATCCTTCTAGGACTTCATGACCTCAGACGTCCTGATCAGTCTGCTGGAGCCTTATTGGAAAAGGCTCCACTAGTCAAAACCTGGTTCCACCCAGTCTAGAGGATCCTGATGACATTTGTCATTCAGGTCCTTGGGGGGAATAAATCCTCAACGGAGCAATTGAACTCATCACAACAATTGATGTTGTTCAGCCTCCTGGAGGGTACAAAGATTGATATCGGAGGAATAATCTTCCGAGACCTCGTTGTCAAGCTCTCAGGAAAATCTAGACAAAAACATTTGTCTTACCCTAGGTTTATTTCCTGTGTGCTTCAGGACCTTCTTGGTTCTGACTATGAAAGGTCTAACGTCGAAGGCACAAAGCCTGACGTCTTGCATAAGACCAATTTTTCTAGTGGCATCCCTGAGGTAACATCCATTGCCCTGACCACCTATATGATGGAGGTGATTTAGGGGGAGAACGCTGTTTCTCCAGTACCTTCACCTACAAAGAAGGTGAAGAAGACTAAAAAGGGTCAGTCCAGTAAGGTGATTAAACCCAAATCACTCGCCACTGAGACTGATGCCGAAAACCAACTAAACCTTAAAAAGAGGTTGAATGTGGCCCAGACCTCTGAGACACCCACTTCAGAGACCCTCCTGACCACAAAACAAAGGCCAACGGAGGGCACTGAGCAATCATCCTCAGTGTCCTCGGGCAAACCCTTTCCACATGTTCCCACTGACATACACAAGTCTGAGGGATCAGGAACATTCACCATCTCACATCCCCATGAAGGAAATGACAAATCACAATCAGTTCCTGAGGGAGGAAAGGGTTCTAAATCCTCGGTGGGGCAGCACTACTCCACTGAGAAGGGGACCCACAACTTCTCACATCCCGGTGAAGGAACTGATAAATCACAATCAGGGCCTGAGGGAGAAAAGGGTCCTAAATCCTCAGTAGGACAACACTATCCTACTGGGAAGGGGACCCACAAACAATCACATCCTGCTAACGTTCCTGATCAATCACACTTAGGATCTCAGGGAGTTAAGGATCCTAAATCCCCAAAAGGACTGTACAATCCTGATGGGAAGAGGGTCCATCAATCTTCACAATCAGTGCCTAGTGATACTACTGGAAAACACCCATCAGTAGTTGAAGGCGCTAAGGGGGACAAAGACTCGGAGGGAAAGAAACAACCCACTGATATGAAATCCATCAACCCCTCAGGCGGATCCATTCACTCAGGAACTGCCCCCAAAAGCCAGGCTGGTATTACCCCAGTTATTATGGCTAGTCAGGCTGAGCAAACCCACTCAGTTATTATGACAACGGGGTCAGGACCTGGCCAAAACAAAGGCGGGTCTTTTTATGAAGAGGAGCCGGTTGAATTTTTGGGTATTGAGTCCATGGGGGACTTTCAGGCTCTTATTGAGTCTGATGAAGAGCTCAAGGAAGAGAGTGAAGAGGAAATTTTTGAGGCAGGTGAGGATATGGAAACTGATGTACAATCTGAACACTCTGAACAACCTGAACCAGAACATCAGTCATCTCCACATCCAAGTGAAGAATCAGAACCTCAAGCTGCTGGTTCTTCGGATACTGACAACATCCTCACCAAGTATGACAACACTCTTCCTCTCACTGAGAGACAATTGGTCAAATTCCTGCTCAAGACCAACAAGGCTCTCTTCCAAGGTCTGATTGAAGAAATGTTTTACCAGCACACTGAAGCCGCTGTTCATTATGTAAACCTGAAGGAATCAGTGGAAGCCCATCATGATGATGAAAATGAGCACATGTCAACCATCTCCTTCTCCCTGACGAATCTTGATTCCAATTTAAAACTGTTCAACGAGGCTCTCACCAACTTACAAAAGAGCGTTGAAACCATTCAAGAGTCAGTAAAAGATGACCCTGAGCTAAACAAAAAAGTTCTTCAGGCTTCAAAAACTTACCAGCAACAAACTTCTTAGTTGACTGAGCTGGTAACTTTGCTGAGATCCTCAAATCTTCAGGGACTCAACTCTTCAGTGGACTCCATCCGATCTTCCCTGGGTCTTATGGAGTCCCACATGGCTTCTTTGGCATCATCTTCTTCCTCTATGGCTTGGAATCTTGGCCCAAGGATGACTGTAGTCGAGGCTTCTCAGGCTTCTCTTGAGACTAAAGTCTCAACTCTTCAGGAGGACATCTCAGACATCAAGTCCATGATGACTGAGATCTATCAGGCCTTCAAAGGTCAAGCACCCTCAACTTCATTAAGGACACCAACTCTTGCTCTCACTATGGGTCAAGCAACAGTTGAGGGGGAGAAAGTCACTGAAGAACCTCCACAACCTGAACAAGAACAACCTCCTTCTCACACTGAGGGGGAGAACCCTGAAGCCACCACATCTTCATCCCACCAAGAAAAAGGCAAATGCATTCTTACAATCACTGAGCCTAAGCCCACAATCTTGGTGCCTGCCTCCAAGGAAAGAAGGCCAGACCCTGAAGAACCAGTCAGGGTTCCTTATGAAATCAATGGGGTAATGGAACTTCTCACTCATGCTAAAATTCAAGCTCACATAGAGAAAGAGGAGGCAGCAAAGAAAGCTGCTGAAGATGAAAGGCAGAACAAGCTTGCTCTCATTCAGGTTGCAAGTGAAGAGGCTGAGAAGATTGGGATTGAGGCAAAAGACCTTGCTAAAAGGAAAGGTGGCAAGAGCTTTGTGGAAGCTCAGAATGCTGAAATGGCTGCCCTCAAGCAAAGAAGGGAAGAAAGAATGAAAAGGACTGAAGAGATCAGGCAAAACAGGATTAAGAGATATCAGTGGATCATGACAAACAGGCTGAAACCAGAACCAATCACTGATGTCAAGATTCATCGAAACACCACGCCTGCCACTGTAACTGTCTACAGAGGTGCTGACAAGAGAAACTTTGATGTTCATACCCCCTTCAGGTTCGCCGACTTTGGGATCACCGAATTGGATGAGTTGGGTCCAATATTAGCGAAAAAATCAAATGTTGTGGTCCCTGGTCTGTTGAAGTCCCTGAGCCTGAGGTATGAAAGACTGACAGCAGCACCTCAGGAACTTGGTATTCCATTTCTTTTTCCTACTTCAGCTGAACAGCCTGCCCCTTCTCAGTCTTCTTCAAAAAAGAGAAAGAAGGTTGAAGCTGAGCCTGAGATCAAGGTTCCTGGTCTTGACTGTAACAGGGCTCTCCCTGAAGGTGTTCCATTCAGGAACAATGTGGTCATTGAACAACCTGAGAGAGGTATGTTCTTCATTGATGAATTCGGTGACCAAGCCTTTCAGAAATGGAGTGATATTGATCTATCGGGGATCAAAGCCATGCTTGGCTTTCTAATGATGGCCTCCCCACTCAAAACTTCTGAAAATGAGATGTTTTGTCAAGATCTGAAAAGGAAAATCTGAGAGCACCCTGACCAACAAGAACTGCAGTCAAAGAAGCCTAAGCTTGAAGCCCTTGGGATTAAGTTGAACTGATGAATCTGCCTGACTACCACCACCACCACCTTTTTGTACTTAGTTTTGATAGGACTTGTAATGATATCAATAAGATGATGTTTTTATTATTTCAGTGTCCTTATTTACATTCTAGTACATTCAGTATGAGTAGAAGTCATTAGCTCACTCATTACTGATCAAAACACTTGGAATAATTTATATTCAAATAGGGGGAGATTGTTGGGTTCGTCAGTACCCAAGAATACTTAAAACAAGATTTGAACACAAATTAACCAAGTGTTAACTTAAACCGAGAACAATTCAAGTCACTGAGAGAACAGTCTCTCAGTGAGTCATCTTCAGGATGCTTAAGGCGAATTCAAGAAGAAGGATTCACTTCTCAGGAAGGCGGTACTCCCTGAGTAGAACTTAAGCCGAAGAAGAAGATGATGGTTCAGTGAGTGTTGGACAAGAACTCACTGAACCCCAGTCTCCTCAACAACATTAAAGTGATTGAAGACTGAGGAACCAATGCCTGAAGAATAGGCGGGAACAAAAGGTAAGGATCTGAGAAGATAAAAGTGTCAGACCAAACACTCTTGTCTTGTCAGATACCAACCTTCCCTATTGCAGCTAAAAGTCATGGAGTGTCAGCCAACAACTCCCAAAGTCTTATTGGCCCATTCCTATTGGTTCTTGAAAATGACAATTACTATTTGTAATTGTCAGACACGCTACCTCAACAACTTGTAATATTTTAATCACTTATACTTAGATTACTTGTGTATAAATAGATCAGATGGAGAGAAGTTAAGTGTGCTTTGTATATTGAAAGCTTAGAACTTTTACAAAGTAACTTCTCTCCTACAAAGAGTATACAACTCACTGAGATAGCTCAGTGGGTATATTGTTACCACTCAAGCAAAACTTGAGTTTCGATAGGAGACACCATAAACCCTTGTCTATTCAATCCCAAGTGTTTTTTCCGCAAAACACTTGGGTAATAGATTCTTGGAATTATTTCTAATAAGAATTTAAACGTTGAAAAATATCGTGTTTTTATATTCACGTATTATAACTGTTAGAAATATTCTTTGCATTGATCTCAGTCATAAGCTCACTTAGTTTAACTTAATTGTTATTACTCGTTGTGCTAAGGGAACAACAGTATTCTATCCCTATAATGTTGCTCCTATTCTTTTACATATTATGTTGCACCAAGCTAACCCTTGATGTAGGATAAGCCTTCGTAAGAATTTGATCCATGGATCCGCTAGATACTATGGTAAATAAATAAGGGGATTCAATCACCATAGGGGAGCATTGAGCTAGGGGGAGCTCGGGGGTATTTGAATACATAGCATGGAGTCGTCTTCACAAGTGGTGATAGAAGACTTCACTGGGATGATGCAAGCTCGCCTTTCTGGGGAGAAAGGAAAGTAGTGCAATAAGGGGGAGTAGGGAGTAAATTCAAGGGAGAGCTCGAGGCAACTACTTTTTTGCTTCGACAAAAGGGGGAAAAGGATGTGTAAACATGTAACTTTAACATTTTACTGTGTGTTACTGTTTACATATTTGTCATCATCAAAAAGGGGGAGATTGTTAGTGCAAATATTACGATATTTAAGCTAAACGGTTTCTTCTGTTTTAATAATGACAAACATGTAACTTGTAATGCATAACGTAAAATGTGCAAGTTACTTGTAAACACAAATCATCAATGCATACTTACATCAACACCTCTCGACGTCTCAAGTATGCTTCAACGAAGTCGTAGATTTCCATCCCGACATAAATCACTCAAGGTATGGACAAACAAATCTACTACTTGACAAATGATCAAAGGATTATATTTTTCTCTAAACTTCACATTTTTAATGTGACAAAACATTTCTTTCAAAAATATATTTTACAAATTATTTTTGAATTAAAAAGATGTTTTATTTTGAAAAGTAAGTTTAAAAAATTCCAACAGTCATTTCCCCCCAAACAGCTCCAAACATTCTCAAATAAACCTTCCCCACTAAAAACAAATGGAGGAGCGTCCACGGTACCACTAAAGTACCGACGGTACCACTAAATTTAGTGGTACCGTGTCCTTATAATGGCTAGTTTTTCTTTGCCTATAAATAGTGGACCATTTTACACTTCCAACTTGATTTTTCTAGTCAGTTTTCTATGGTCTAATCCCTCCTGACTTAGAACACTTTCTTTGATCATTTAGAGTGTCTTAGTTTGTTTAAGAATGATCCTTTCATCCCACCAAGAGATCCTCTTCATTCCTCTTCTAGTGCAAGAGAAGAACACAAGAAATTCAAGAAGATACAAAGTGTTGTAGTTGTAGGGAGAGCACTTGTAACATTTGTTACACACTTGATTGTATCATTGTATACATCAAGTCTATCTTTTTTTTGAGAGTTTGTGAGGGAAGATCATTGTGATTTTATAGAGACATTGAATATCTCTTGTAGCTTGTGAGCTAGTGTGTTGATCAAGTTGATCAAAGGTAGATAGGGTAGATTGAGTCAAGTGAGGGTTGATCATTGTGATCTTGGAGATCTCTTGTAGCTTGTGGGCTTATGTGTTGATCAAGAAGATCAAGGGTAGATTGGGTAGATCGAGTCAAGTGGGAGTAGATCATTGTAATCTTGGTGAGATCTTGGAGATCGCTTGTAGATTGTGAGATTGTGTATTGATCAAGTGGATCAAGGGTAGATCGTGGGTAGATCATGTGGATCGTGGTAGATTGGTGCTAGCTAAGATTAGCACTCGACATTTAGCTTAGTGTCAGAAATTGGATAAGCGACGTTGTACGGTTTTCTCCGCCTGAAGGGAGCTTGTTGATTAGTGAAGTAACTCTCGAGTTGGGTATTCGGGGAGTGGAGTAAGGCGAAGAGGAGCTTCATGACCGAACCACTATAAATCATCGTGTCCGGTTTGCGCCTTCTTACTTTTCTCTTTACTTTCATTTTATTATTTATCGCATTATACTTATACTTGCATTGTGTTTATGTTTGTGTGGCTAGTTGCTTATGTTATGTTGATTATGTATGTGTCATGGTTTGATTGTGCTTGCGATGTAGTTTAATTTATTCATCTCTAGTTGTTATATGATCATTGTTGACAGTTTTCATATTACGTCACACTTGATCGGGTGTTTGATACAAAAAGTTTTTAAGTTTTTAAATGGAAACGTATTCACCCCCCCTCTACGGTTTCCACAGTTTTGTCTTTCTCTTTGTCATTTTCTAATATCCTTTACCTGCACATACACAAACACAAAAACAAGCATATATTTGGCATTTATGGTCAGTTTTTGGTATTTTAAGTTCGTTTTTGATAAAGAAAAGGTATGAGATTTAACACATACCACCTATAATAGCATAAGTAGTTTAACATTTTTAGTAACACATAAACTAACATGATACAACTTGTTAAACATATATTAACTAGTTAAGTAATACATTTTACAAACAAACTTTTGTATACATTTTAATCAAAATGAAAATGTATTGTTACATCACTAATTAACCGTAAGTCCGTAGGAGTCGCGCCACCTATCAGTTTAAATGGAATTGAGTCTACTTTCTTTCAAAAATACTCTGATGGCCTAAATCTAATTTTAAGTAAGTAAAATAAACCAAATACTATAGTGTGTCCAAAAATATTAAGCTTCGTTTTGACATAGAAACTCAAACTTTTGAGTCGGGCAATTTAAGTTAATATCCTTTGAACATTGATATAATTTCTTTTGAAACTAAAGAATTTTGTGATATTTATATATATAAAGGAAACTAATCAAGCTTGGTATACATCGTCATATTTAAACGCAAAGTGACGAAAAGTATCTTTATTTTTATGTTATGTTAAATGACTACTTGCTTTTTATGTTGGTTGCATATATGTTATTTACTTATTGCAAATTGTTGTTTATACTTGTTTGTTTGTATAACATGAGTATCAATCTTGCCTTGTTATTTATTCTCCTGTTTGTCGATTACTTGTTTATGCACAATATGACATTTGCTAGATTTTGTGCACTAAGTTGGAAAATTGTTTTTGCATTACTTATAGACTTAGATAATTTTCTTTGCATATGTTACATTAAAATCTTGCATAATTCACTTAGGAATGAGAACTAAGTAAAACTAGTCAAATATTTTGAAAAACGTTGTTTCGCAAAAACTCCCACCTAATAGTTCAAGTGTTAAAATATGTCACTATCTTCAATGATTATCTAAACATATAGTATCTTTGAAAAAGGTGTTTGGTACAATAACTAACAATGATTTATGAACTATTATGTGCTTTATGGGATGATAAGTTTGCTACTAATCTATCATGTGAACTAACGGTTTATCTTGCAGTAAGATAACATAGTTATGTTATCAATCTTCATTTTTCACGTTTTGTGAAATTTCTACCCATTGCATTATCTATACCCATACATGTGTGTTTACTTGTTTTATTGTTGTTTCTCCATCACAACTAATTAATTACACATGTTCCAGGAAAAATTACGGAATTTGAACAAGTTTATGAGGGTCAAAGATACCCTCTGTGAATATTTCAGGCACCCACGGATAGGACGGAACCAAAAATTTGGTTCCGCCCGTGTAAATTTTTGGCACCCCCAAAAATTGGACCAAGGTTTGGGCGGCACCAATTTTTTGGGTCCACCCGTTATAACCTTTGGTGCCGCCAGTCATCTCAGAATACATCTTAATTTTCTCCCGCACTCTAGATCACTCATTTCTTATCATTAGGATCTTTTTCACTTGTATTTACACACATTAGGATCATTTTGCATCATTTGCACCAATAGGATAAGTTTCTGTTATCAAATTTTGAAAATTCACAAAAACCACCCAAGGTACCTTTCTCCATAAAGGAATGAACCCTAAAATTGGTTCCTTGCAATCCGTGGACCACTGTTCACAAAGACTTTGTAATCATTACACACATTAACTACATTCTTCCATCCTTTACTCATTCTTCACCCATTAGCTTTACTTATTTTGTGACTTGACAACTTCCTAACAAATCTGGACTCATTATTTGCAAAGATTACATACAATATCAAAATCACAAGTCTAACTCATGACTATAGATATTGTCTTGTATCTACATATGTTGCCTCACTTGGTTAACATGAAAATAATGTGTCATCCTCCAAAAAGATTTACATCGAGTCATAACTCACACTTATTTTAAAGATATATTATCAAGTCTTGCTATCCTTGAGTGTGACCTAAAGCTTTATAATCTCAACAAAGTAGGATTGACAACTTAAGTATTTCGTCCAAAATATTCAAGTAAATTTGACTTACAATTGTAGTCATTAAACCCAAGTATTTTAACAACATATGTTAAAACACTTATCCTATCACGACTAGAACACTTACCCCACTTTGACACTTATCCTAACACTCTACCAATCAATAGGAATAAAGCAAATGTACGGTTTTCATCCTTGAACATTTATCACTTAAGTTCACTTGTTCTTTCACCATCATCCCATCACATTCACCTCTGTGATATATCTCAGCCCCTAAGCTTCACAAACATGACCAAAACTTCAAACACTTCACCCACTAGTTGTACCAACCAATGGACCACAAGAATTAGTATCCATCCTTGTTGTTTTCAACATCTATGAAAAAATAATCAACCTAAGTACTCCCATAGTACAACAAACCTCTACATCACCAGATCCTTATTTAGACACACTAGAAGACCTACCACCTAGATCAACCAATCCACAATCCTTACCATCATTTGAATCCGTTGAGTGCATTGCTCAAAAAGCCCTTTGTCCAACACTCGTACCGAATCAAATGCACATTGAACTAACTCAAACATACTTTCCCACCTATAAGGACTTAGATGATTCATTATGGCTGGAACCTCCACTATCAAATGAGCATGATGCTCCTGGTCATTTTTATCAATTTCCACTTGTTATAAGTAGTGCTACTTTCATAAGTTATCAAAGTATTATAAATCAAAGTAATACTTTGTCGTTAAACCTTTGCATAAGTTTCGTTAAACCTTAAATCAACATTTTAACAACATATGTTAAAATGAAATCTCGAAGCCAACCTCATGCGCCCCGAGTGACAATGCCTCTTGAGGAGTATACATAAGAAACACGAGTGAATCCCTCTTGTCATCATCTAGTGAATATAATCTTGAGACCGAGTATATTTAGGATAGGACTATCCGATTCAAATATTTTAGCTTCATAACTTCATTTAGGAAAACATGATGTTTTGGAAAACATTATACCCAAGAATTTAATAATGGTGTGTCGACAAACAATATGTTTTAATCTTGTGTTTAGAATGTAAGGTTGTTCTTATTGCATGATCTAATTGATGACATCTTTTATGTTGAGTTGAAGTGTGTACTATAAATGTGATTTGATCATCTAAGACCAGGAAATGTGTTTGTGTGACAATGGAATATGTTAAATCAAGAACGTTCTAAAGAAATCTCATTGGAATTTTATTCAACAAGAATCTAAGTAAGGTTACCAACTTCAATAGATCTTGTGTATGCTCTAGATAAGCAACGAGGAAGATTTGGTTATGATGTAAGCTTGGAAGGGAATAGATACAAATTGTATCTTTCAATAGGTAAGATTATCCCATGGGATAAAGTTATCACGCTTATGAAAACAAGTATGACTAGATAAAGGTTATATACTAGTTCATATAGCTTGTAGAAATTTGTTCAAGACTATTTAGCCAATGATGTGTAATGAAATCTCTTGTAACACAACCGTTCATGTCGCAAGAAGAGAATGATTCATAGGATATATATTATCCTTTATCGCCCTGTAAACGAGAGAAATACTTAACACATGATTTCTTAGGCATAATGTTTTAAAGAACATCTACTCATGTTTCTTACACCCTAAAATACCAACACATAGGTACACACCATTTAGTTAAAATTGGTTCACAAAACCACAAGTGTTTCAAGCCTTTTTAACCAACATCACTAGTTTACACCAATACCTCATCAAGTGAAAAACACATCATGTGTTTGACAAAGTTCTTCATCTCCACAACCAACAACTAATTTAAATGGAGTCTAGGATTTTTCTTAAACTAGGACCTCACAACTTAATTGTCTAGAACACCATCATAGGATCTCATCCTTTTCTCCCTTGACACATATCAAGCACATCATTGTCAGTGCAAACGATATATTAATCACAACCGTCATTCCCAATACTGTTGGGAATTAAATATTCAAGATGTTTAATATCGGATTCTACTCTAAGTATAATTTTGCTGATAGTGCAAAATGGTTTCTACTGATGATGTTGATTCTGCTGATAGAGCATTTCACTCTGCTGATAGGCTTAACAACTCTGCTGATGATTCTGCTGATAGCGATAGATTGTTCCTGCTGATAGTGAGCAACTCTGCTGATGAAAGGATAAGATCAAAAAGATATTTATTGTATTTTGGTCAACAATATACGGTAGATAATATCTTACTCCATGTGCTTAGTTAACAAGTTGTATACATAGATACATGTTGTATCTGATGTACTGACACTCAATAGGATAAGTTAACCAAGTAAGTCGGTCAAGACTTTAAGCAAATTGTAAAGATCTTTTGACTATAAAAGAGATCTTAGTTGTGATATTTGTGGTAGTAAGTTGTCAAGTGTCAAATAGAAGTTAGAACATATAACTGTTAGAACAAACACAAATATATCACAAGTGATAGAAACATAAGATTCAAGGTTGTAACCCTAGTGATATTTCAAGGTCACTCGTATTATTATCTTTAATAATATTGAATCGTTTGGTGATAATCTTTATGTGTTCATTGCTAACTAACAAACATAACAATTCCATTTCCATAACATACACAACCTTCTAAGTTTGGTTGAGTGAATTCCGCGCACTTAATCATTTTAACACAACATATCATACACACAAAGTTAGAAGGTTTAACCACCTTAATCGTGTGTCTAGGATCCTAGCAAGTGGTATCAGAGCTAGAGGTTGATATTGTTGTTTTTAGAAGAAACAAGAAATGGATGTACAAGATGTTCAAACAAATGTTGCTG
Source organism: Artemisia tridentata subsp. tridentata (assembly GCA_021014915.2). NCBI lineage: Eukaryota > Viridiplantae > Streptophyta > Magnoliopsida > Asterales > Asteraceae > Artemisia > Artemisia tridentata. The sequence goes on from CP139507.1 coordinate 197,062,593, forward strand.
CAAAGTTGCCCATGATCAAACCCAATGAGTTTGAGTTATGGAGGATGAGAGTTGAGCAATATTTCATGGTTCAAGATTATGCTCTTTGGGACATAATTCAGTATGGTGATTCCTTCACTTTAGGCTATTCAGATGTTCTTGTTGAAGGGAAGACAGTTAGAAAAAGAAATACTGGACCAGTCTCCAATGATGAAAAGATACAGAAGAGAAATGATCAGAAAGCACGAAACCTGTTGCTTATGACCATTTCTGGTGAGCAAATGCTATCTTTTAACAAATATCTTGATGCAAAAACTCTTTTTAAAGAGATTTGGGCATGGTTTGGTGGTAATGAAACTACCAAAAAGACACAGAAGACTTTACTAAAGCACCAATTTGAAAACTTTACTGCTTTTAGTAATTAGTCTCTTGATAAGCTATTTTCAAGACTACACAAGCTTGTTAGTCAGTTAGCTGTGTTGGGTGTTGAGACTGAGAAGGATGATCTCAATATGAAGTTCTTGAAAAGTCTACCTGGTGATTTTCATACTCATGTTATTGTCTGGATGAACAAACCAGAAATTGAAACTATGAAGCGTAATGATTTGTACAACAACTTTAAAATTGTTGAACAAAGTCTAAAGAGAGGTGGAAATTATAGTACTAGTTCTGGGAATGCTGCACTCTTATCAGTTCCTAGTGTTAGTCATACAGAGGAGGTAGATGAAGTTGAAAGTGTTTCTAATGTTACTTATGGTGGTCCTTCTACTAGTGTACAAAAAGATATTGCTGGACTTGGTGATCCAACATTTTATGCCATTATAACCAGTCAAGCTAGTGGTTCTCCTTTAAATCATGAAGACCTTGAGCAGGTTGATGGTGATAATTTGGAAGAGATGGATATTAAGTGGCAAGTTGCTTTATTTAGCATGAGGGCTAAGAAGTTTTGGCAGAAAACTGGAAAGCAAATTACCATAAATGGTAATGATACTGCTGGGTTCGATAAGAAGAAAGTAGAATGTTTTAACTGTCATAGGTTTGGACATTTTGCTAAAGAATGTAGAAGCCCAAGGAAGCAGGATAATAGGAACACTTGGTATAAACAAGAAAGGAATAAGGAAGTACTGGTAGAAGAGCCAAAGGCTATGCTGGCTATTGATGGTATTGGATATGATTGGAGCTCTATGGCTACTGAAGAGGATGCACCACCAAATGCTGCTCTTGTTGTCGATGAGATTGCTCTAATGGCTTCTTCTGATTCAGAGGTAGATACTATTCCTACTTGTACTAATTCATGTCCTAATCTTAAAAATTATGAAGACATTAAAAAGAGATTTGATGCTTTTAGAGAAGAGTTAATTGATGCCCTTCATAATTTAGCTAATCACAAGAGGTGTGTAGGAGTTCTAGAAAAACAGATTCTTCATTATAAAAAGAATGAATCTACGTTTACTGATGACTTAAATGCTATAAAAAGAGGAATAGCATTTAGAGATGAACTACTTAATGATCAAAGTAGACAGTTATCTGAAGTCAAAACTGAAAAAGAAAATGTTAAGGTAACTATAGATACTCTAGCACATGCCTCACAAGGAATGAATAAGATTTGGGAAGCTCAGGTAATTGATAAAGCTAATTCAGGTCTAGGTTACAAAACTGTTCCTCCACCATATAGAGGTGTTCCTTCACCTCCAGGTGTTGACCTAGCACATACAGGTTTAGCTGAGTTTCAAGAACCAATCATGGAATATGGTTCTAAGACTAGTAAGAGTCTTAAGGTAGAAAAGATAAGTAAAAGTTTAGATAAAACTTTAACTTATCAGGACAAGGTGTCCTTTGTTAAGAAAGGAGATGCTATAGTTGTTGAAGATTGTACAACTGATAGTGATGATGAAAAAGAACAGGTTATGTCTAAACCTAAAGTGGTTAAGAAAGTAGGAACAAAGGTTCCTAAGATAGTCAAACACAATACTGATAAGCCTAAATCAAACATTAAGCATGTTAGGCAACCAGTTAGATATTGTGAACAATACAGAACCACCAACAAGCCCAGAGGTAACCAAAGGAATTGGAACAACCTCAAGTCTAACCAATTAGGTGATGACTTTGCTTTTTATAATAAAGCTTGTTACACATGTGGTAGTTTTGACCATCTTGTAGCTTTCTGCAACCAATGGGTATCTGGGTATGAAAACCATAGAGTGAACCTCAAAAGGCAAACCCCTAAATCTCACTTTCACTCTAGTTCTAAGAAATCAAACCCCAGAGTATTCAAAAACAAGTCTATCTCAAAATCTGATTCTGCTGATAGACCAAATGATCCTACTGATAGCAAATTTTTCTCTGCTGCTCGACCATTTATTACTATTAACCCAAAATCAACAGCTAAGGGTGCAAAAACATTTTTCAAACATGCACCTACAACTGTTCTAAGTCCCATTCAATCAAAATCAGTGGTCCATAAAAAAATTTAGAGACCAAAGGGTAGAATTGAAAAGTTAGCAGTTCCTGCTGCTAAGCAATCAGTTCCTGCTGCTAAGCAATCAGTTCCTGCTGATAAGGGAAATAGGGCAAATGCTGTTAAGGCCTCAGCATGTTGGATTCATAAATCCAATGTTGCATCAACTATTCTTAAAAGATTCAATTACATTGATGCAAGAGGCAGATCCAAGTCAGTAATGGCTTGGATCCCCAAAAGAAACTAACACTCTTATTCGTGTGCAGGAACATTCAAATGATCAGGAAGAGGATCAAGGATACTCAGATAGTGGATGTTCTAGGCACATGACAGGCAGCATGTCTTATCTCTCAGATTTTGAAGCTTTCAATGGAGGATAGGTTACCTTTGGAGGGGGTGTTCGTGGCAAAATTTCTGGTAAAGGTACAATCAAAACCGGAAATTTAGATTTTGAAGATGTGTACTATGTAAAAGAGCTAAATTATAATCTTTTTAGTGTCTCACAAATGTGTGACAAGAAGAATAATGTTATTTTCTGTGAGACTGAATGTCTTGTACTTTCTCCTGATTTTAAGATGCCTGATGAAAGTCAAGTACTTCTTAGAATTCCTAGAAAGGGCAATATGTACAGTGTAGACATGAAGCATATTATTCCTAAAAAGAATTTAACTTGTCTTGTTGCAAAGGCCACATTGGAAGAATCAATGAAATGGCATAGAAGGCTTGGTCATATTAACTTCAAAACCATAAATAAAATTGTTAAGAATGGTTTGGTAAGAGGTTTACCTCACAAAAGATTTGAAAATGATCAAACATGCATTGCTTGTCTAAAAGGCAAACAACACAAAGCCACTTGTAAGCCCAAGATTTTTAACTCTATCAATCAGTCTTTGTTTATGCTGCATATGGACTTATTTGGACCTGTTTCAGTGATGAGCATAATGCATAAGAGATATTGTCTAGTTATTACTGATGACTATAGTAGATTTACATGGGTTTTCTTTTTAGCCACTAAGGATGAAACATCTAGCATCCTTAAGGACTTCATTACACAGATAGAAAATCAAGTAAGCAAGAAAGTGAAAGTCATTAGAAGTGATAATGGGACAGAGTTTAAGAATAGAGTTATGGATGATTTCTGCAAAGAAAAAGGTATTAAGAGAGAATTTAGTGTTGCTAGAACACCACAACAGAATGTTATAGCTGAAAGAAAGAATAGAACACTAATTGAAGCTGCTAGAACAATGTTAGCTGATTCTAAGCTACCAATAAACTTTTGGGCAGAGGCAGTCAACACTGCTTGTTATGTTCAAAATAGAGTTTTAGTTGTGCAGCCTCAAAATAAGACATCATATGAACTTTTTAATGGTAGAACTCCTGCAATAGGATTTCTTAGACCTTTTGGATGTCATGTGACAATTCTCAATACCTTAGACCATTTAGGAAAATTCGATGGTAAGGTAGATGAAGGTTTCTTTGTTGGTTATTCTCTTAATAGCAAAGCTTTTAGAGTTTACAACACAAGAAAAGAAATAGTAGAAGAAAATCTACATGTGGAGTTTTTAGAAAACAAATCCAATGTAGAAGGTCAAGGACCAAAATGGCTATTTGATCTGGAATATCTAACAAATTCAATGAATTATGTGCCTTTTGTTGCAGAAACTAATGATTTTGCAGGTTCAAATACAACAAATGAGGCAGAGTTAGAGAAAGATCAAGATTATGTGATAATGCCAATATGGTCAAGTGCAATTGTGGAATCAACTTCGACAACTGATGAACCTTCTTCTAGCAAAGCTAAAGAAAGTGTTGAAGATGAAAGTAAAGAGTATGGAACTCAGGAACAACAAAGTGTTTCTGCTGGTAGTATTTCTGTTGCTGCTGGTAGTGTATCTGTTTCTGCTGATGACTCTGCTGATAAGCTTACTGATTCTGCTGTTCGGCCAAATGACTCTGCTGCTGGCCCTTCAGAAACAAAAGAAGCAGAATTCTCATATAATGAGGTGGATTACAACAATCTTCCATCAAATTATCAAGTTCCTACTACACCACAATCAAGAATTCACAAAGTTCATTCCCTGGAACATGTGATTGGAGATATACAGTCAGGTGTGAAGACAAGACAACAATTGATGTCTTCAGACCAACAAGGGCTTCTTGATGCCCTTTATGCTTCAAAACAACATGAGCTTTCAAACTCTTGTTTGTTTGTATGTTTTCTCTCACAGGCTGAACCAAAGAATATTCTTACAGCCCTAGATGATTCAAGCTGGTTAGAGGCTATGCAAGAAGAGCTTCTTCAGTTCAAGATTCAAAAGGTTTGGGTGCTAGTTGATTTACCTACAGGTGTGAAGGTAATTGGCACTAGATGGGTTTTTAAGAACAAAAGGGATGAAAGAGGAATTGTGATCATGAACAAAGCTAGATTAGTAGCGCAAGGGTACACACAAGAAGAAGGGATAGATTATGATGAATTTTATGCTCCAGTAGCAAGGATTGAGGCAATTAGGCTGTTTCTAGCTTATGCTTCATTTTTAGGCTTCACAGTCTACCAAATGGATGTCAAGAGTGCATTTTTATATGGTAAAATTGAACCAGAGGTGTATGTTTCACAACCTCCAGGCTTCATTGATCCATTACATCCAAACAAAGTGTACAGAGTAGTGAAAGCTCTATATGGCCTTCATCAGGCACCAAGAGCTTGGTATGCAACACTAGCTTCCTACTTATTAGAAAATGGATTTCAAAGAGGAAAGATTGATCAGACACTGTTCATCAAACAGCACAAGAAGGATCTTCTGTTAGTGCAGGTGTATGTGGATGACATTATCTTTGGATCTACTAGGAAAGATATGTGTTTAGAATTTGAGAAGCTTATGAAAGATAAGTTTCAGATGAGTTCTATGGGAGAACTTACATTCTTTTTGGGTTTGCAAGTTAAGCAATCATCTGAAGGCATATTTATTAGTCAAGACAAATATGTTGCAGAGATACTTAGAAAATTTCAATTTGCTGATTCAAAAATAGCAAGCACACCAATGGACTCTGAGAAGCACCTTCTGAAAGATGAAGATGGAGAAAATGTAGATGTACACAATTACAGATCTATGATAGGCTCTTTGATGTATCTTACATCATCTAGACCTGATATCATGTTTCCTGTTTGTGTTTTTGCAAGATTTCAAGTTACTCCAAAGGTTTCTCATTTAACTGCAGTCAAGAGAATTTTTAGATATCTCAAAGGTCAACCAAGGTTGGGTATATGGTATTCTAGAGAATCTCCTTTTGACTTGGTAGCATATTCGGATAGTGATTATGCTGGTGCTAGCTTGGACAGAAAGTCAACAACTGGAGGATGTCAATTCCTTGGGTGTAGACTTGTCTCATGGCAGTGTAAGAAGCAAACAAGTGTGGCAAATTCAACAACTGAAGCTGAATACATAGCTGCTGCAAGTTGCTCTAGTCAAGTTCTATGGCTTCAAAACCAACTCCTTGATTATGGGTACAATTTCTTAAACACTGTTATTCATATTGATAATAGTAGTACAATTTGTATTATTAAAAATCCAGTGCAACATTCTAAAACAAAACACATTGAAATTAGACATCACTTTATAAGAGACTGCAATGAGAAAAGATTAATTCAAGTTCTTAAAATTGCTTCAGAACATAATTTTGCAGATCTGCTAACAAAAGCTTTTGATGTTTCAAGGTTTCAGTACTTGGTAGCAAGTATTGGAATGCTTAATCTTTAAATTTTCAATATGATGTGTTTTTGTAAATAAATTTTTGTTGTTGCTGTTGATTTATATGGTACTGCTAATGTATCATAAGGTACTGCTAAAGCACACAAGGTGCTGCTAGTACAAAATTAAAATTGTGTTATTCATATAGTTGGTCTTATGATTATACTAATGCAAGACAAGTACTTTGTACATTGTTCTTTTGGTTTTAGACTAACAATTTCAGGTATGAATATGTAAACACAAAGGATGTTTCAAGTAAAATGGAAACAGCAGAATTGAGATATTAGCTGCTGACCATAATAGGTTTATGATGGACTGAGTTTGGGAATTTAAAACTCCTTAAAACTTCTTTCTTGAAATCTAGTTATGATATTTCACATTGAATTGATGACTTAGTTGATCAGATAGTAACTGATACAACTCACTTTCTATCATTTTATACTTTTAAGTATAATGTGCAAGTCTGAGGACATCTGATAGAAAGAACAGCGAGCAAAAGTGAATCTAACACTTGTGTTAGAGGTAACAAATGCCACGAGCTGGAAACCCTGTCAAGAAAATCTTTTGAATAGATTTATCTTTACACAGGCAGTTATTTATAACTGAAAAATATTGGTTCTCACACAACCAGAGGTTGCATTAAACCGAAATTATGATTGAGTGTCTGTTATACACTTAATCCTTTCACAATGGTTGGAAGCAGTATGATTTTTCAATTCTAAAATCATGAACATACTGCTAAGGCAAAAGTTTCTTAAAAAGGATTTTTCAAGGGACTCACAAAAACCATCCATTGATGGACCAAGAGTCAAATGTCCAATGAATCACCTCTCATAGGAGTTAACACACCTAGAAGTGATGAGGACAGAAACTTAAACTTTTGAGGAATTGATGGCCAACATGTACAATATTGTCTGAAAACAAGTTCAAACTGATAGATCAGGTGCTATGAAGCGAAGTTCTTTAGTACATAGTGAGATCTTCCAAACAAGGGGAGGGTGAAACAAAAGTTATTTGCTTCAGGGGAGGTAACAATCTCAGGGGAGGAAATAATGGCCCAGAAAAGGAAGATAATCCAATATATGGAAGGAGAAGACAAGAGCATACAAGATGATGAGGAGGTTGAAAATGACAAGAACATTCCAAAGGAGAAAGTTCTATCTAGATCAAACGAAGAAAAGTTTCAATTTCACTTCAAAGACATGCTGGTTAGATGATTTCACTTGTTGAAACAAGCATCCAAGATACACAGCATCATTGCCTCTTATAATTCCTCCATCCAAGGAAATTGCACCATCTTTTAGTCCAAGATAGGTTCAATATATTTTGATATTGCTAAAGTCAAAGAAGAGCAAAGTAGATGAATTACTGAGAAGATATTCAATCTTGAAGAACATAAGTGTTTGAAAGATCTTCAATCCAAGATTTAATTCAGAAACATGTTTGAAAGGATTCACATGTTTAGGGGAGGATTGTTGGGAATTAAATATTCAAGATGTTTAATATCGGATTCTACTCTAAGTATAATTCTGCTGATAGTGCAAAATGGTTTCTGCTGATGATGTTGATTCTGCTGATAGAGCATTTCACTCTGCTGATAGGCTTAACAACTCTGCTGATGATTCTGCTGATAGCGATAGATTGTTCCTGCTGATAGTGAGCAACTCTGCTGATGAAAGGATAAGATCAAAAAGATATTTATTGTATTTTGGTCAACAATATACGGTAGATAATATCTTACTCCATGTGCTTAGCTAACAAGTTGTATACATAGATACATGTTGTATCTGATGTACTGACACTCAATAGGATAAGTTAACCAAGTAAGTCGGTCAAGACTTTAAGCAAATTGTAAAGATCTTTTGACTATAAAAGAGATCTTAGTTGTGATATTTGTGGTAGTAAGTTGTCAAGTGTCAAATAGAAGTTAGAACATATAACTGTTAGAAAAAACACAAATATATCACAAGTGATAGAAACATAAGATTCAAGGTTGTAACCCTAGTGATATTTCAAGGTCACTCGTATTATTATCTTTAATAATATTGAATCGTTTGGTGATAATCTTTATGTGTTCATTGCTAACTAACAAACATAACAATTCCATTTCCATAACATACACAACCTTCTAAGTTTGGTTGAGTGAATTCCGCGCACTTAAGCATTTTAACACAACATATCATACACACAAAGTTAGAAGGTTTAACCACCTTAATCGTGTGTCCAGGATCCTAGCAAATACTTTCTCAACACGTTGGTCTATCAAACTCTCTCCCATCATATGATGTCATTCAAATCGTAACCCTTATGTGTCATTGAATAAGCAATGTCTATTAACATTCTCTTTTTCATCTTGGTCACTTGACATTACGAAAGTCATATTTGTTGTTTGTCATTCAAGTTGTGAATTTTAGATAAGGATTGCATGAGTACATATGTTCAATCTTTATATTCGTTATAGCATTTGCTATACATACGAGTTTCTAATTCCTTAAATAGTTGTCTACGTTATCGCCACCACCTTCCATCACCATCTTCACTAATCATCACCACCATGGATTAGCGAAAACTCACTTTAATCAATCTTGAGTCTTCTATCGAGTTATCATCACAGCCTCATATGAATCCTACTAGTAAACCGACACCAACACTAGCACCACCCACTCTAACTCTTAATATTTCAACTTCACTTCATATCTTCTTTCTAGGCATTATTTTAGGCTTATACTTTTGGAGACTCATAGTATATTCCAATTTTTGGTTTCTTATGATTGTTTGTATTTATTTTTAGAAGACTACACCCCATAACATGTTTTACTAAATGATCATGGTTCTTTATCTTGAGTTGCTTTTGATTGTATTATTTATTTATTTCATCATATATACATCTTATTGTATATGACTTCTTCATCAAAAGATGAAATAAACTGCACTAATTATTTTTCTTTGTAGATTCAAATTCATATAGACACTTAATGTGTATCGCACACTTATCTATGGACAAAAGTGGCTTAGATTATTCTTTAAGGGCATATTCACATTGATGTATATGGCATTCTCGTCTTCGGACGACATTTGCATTGTTTATTTTATTTCCTTGTAGGTTCATCGTCATAGACGGTTGTATATGGCATACTCATCAAAGGATGAAGTTTGCATCAATTACTTTTCATTTTGTAGGTGCCTCTTGACGTCCTCGAACAAAGGGGAACATCCGTCAGACATACATATTGCATTGTCTATACACCTTGTTGTATATGACAAATTTCGCTAAGAACATAGTTTCTATTATACTAATTTTTGTCTTGTAGGTTCATCTTGACGCCCTAGATCAAGGGGGAGCTTCCGTCAATCATTTATTGAATGCAACTTATATACACTTTGTTGTATATCACTTACTCGTCCAATGACGAATATAGTTTTGCACTAATATTTGTTTTGTAGCTTTTCAAGCATACCTTGACGCCTTAAACAAGGGGGAGCAACCGTCAAGGGAGAGCATGCATGCATTCATCATCATTCTCACTCTTTGACACACCTCTGTGTTTCGACAAAAAGGAGGAGAAGATTGTCTAACATAGATTACCCACATGTATCGTTTGCTATATGCATTTTCTTCATCATGTATTTCTTTATTATATATGTTGCACAAAACTAACCTTGATGTAGGTTAAGCCTCTTAATTTGATCCATGAATCCGCTACCAAACAAGGGCAATAACCTAGGGGATGCAACAACCATAGGGGATTGGAGTAGACAATTTAACTTCACTAGGGATGATGCAAGCTCGTCGTTTCGGGGAGAAATGAAGTTTAAAACTCCAAGGACACACCATTTTTGTTTCGACAAAAGGGGGAGAAGAGTTTAAACGGAGAAGGTAATGTAGAAGTTAATACAGACACAAGTACTTTTTACATTTTACTGTCTATCACGTTTACATATTTCGTCATCATCAAAAAGAGGGAGATTGTTAGTGCAAATATTACGATATTTAATCTATACAGTCTCATTTGTTTCGATTGATGACAAATATGTAACTTGATACATAACGTTAAATGTACAAGTTACTCGTAATCATATTTTGTCTCAATATGCTTGATGGTTTTTCCATCATCCAGAAAGAGAATGAAACCTGGCGAAAAAGAAATGAACACTTTGCTGAGGAACGAAGCTTCGTCCTCGTATGCTACAACACAGGTTCGTACATGTTTGTTATGTGGCATTATGATCAAATCCCTTAACAAACCATTTAGAATGTTTAAAATACTTTTAGAGTCTTTAAGTATTTTATAGGTTTATCATTCTATTTCAAACCTCACTTTACATTTTTCATATATAAGTATTTTTACTTGTACATCATGTTTTCTAAGTTGTATTCATGTCAAAATAAAATAAGTGCCACATTAGGTGTCAAAGTGCACTTTAAGTGTCAAAATAGGATAAGTGCCACATTAGGTGTCAAAGTGCACTTTAGGTGTCAAACTAAGACAAATGTGTTTACATACTTCTAAAAATGATGTTAATGACATAATAACTTAAGTCCTATAATAGCATAAGTAGTTTAACATTTTTAGTAACACATAAACTAACATGGTATAACTTGTTAAACATATATTAACTAGTTAAGTAATACATTTTACAAACAAACTTTTGTATACATTTTAATCAAAATGAAAATGTATTGTTACATCACTACATGCATCATCCTAACCTAGAGAAATCTAAGAAAATATCTTTTTAGGATACTAGTAAGATCATGTAAATATTTTGGAAAGATTTGAACAAGATTTGCAAAGATTTTGGAAGATTTTCTGTCAGGCCCCCAAGGAACCCTTTTTTATAACGGGCGGAACCCTTCGGAACCCTTTTTTTGGTTCCGTGGTTTGCTGACCTTTTTGGCTTTAAATACCAGTCCATTGTCCACCCATTTCCTCACCACTTAAACACACATTCTCTTTACTATGTTTTCATACATTTAGATCAGTAGTAACATACTTTTTGGCTTTAAATACCAGTCCATTGTCCACCCATTTCCTCACCACTTAAACACACATTCTCTTTACTATGTTTTCATACATTTAGATCAGTAGTAACATACATTAATCACCCTCATTATCATGATCATAATGCTTCTAACTTTCATTATTTTGTTAGCATACTCCCAAAATGACCCTGTGAAGATCTATCACAACAAGCTTACATATATGAAGATCTATCACAACAAGCTTAGGGAACTTGTGGTCTTCATCCATTGATGGCTTCCTATCAATGGAAGTTCATTTAGATTAATCATTCATATCCATTAGACATTTATGTCATGGATCATCATTGTAAACATCACTGTATCATCACAATAAATTCACCAAACTAGATTAGATGGTTTATGTGTTTGTGCTATAAAACACAAGGTTTGTTATGTTGGGCCATAAAACATAACGGGTTTGGTTGTACCCGAAGAAAGACTCGACATCTAGCTTAGTGTCGAAAATATTGTATAGGCGACTTCAGGTTGGTTCTACCTCGAACTAGAACCCGGTATTTAGCTTTGTACCGAAAAAAGTGTAAGCGACTTTTGTAAGGTTTTCTCCGCCAAGAAGGGAGCTTGTTGATTTAGTGAAGTAACTATCGAGTTGGGTACTCGGGGAGTGAAGTAGGGCGGAGAGGAGCTCCGTGACCGAACCACTATAAATCATCATGTCCGGTTTGCACTTTCTTTTACTTATTGCTTTACTTTTATACTTGCACCATATTATTTTTTGTGTTGTGGCTTGATGTTTATACTTGTGTGACAACTTGTTTTACTATATGCTTTATATTAGCCATAAGACTATAATTTGCATTTTTCATATTATGACAAGCTTGATTGGATATTTGATACAAAAGATTTAAAGTTTTTAAACGGTAACGTATTCATCCCTTCTACGTTTTCACAATCATCATCAATTAGGGATAATAAAATCACCAACTTCACCGCCAAACATAACTCGCTTATATATAAATGTACCTTAACAAAAACAACATCGAGCACACACAACCAACATCCATAATTATAAAGCTTGATTGGATATTTGATACAAAAGATTTAAAGTTTTTAAACGGTAACGTGTTCACCCCTTCTACGTTTTCACAATCATCATCATAGTGAAGGGGAAGACGCACCTTCTTCCTCCGATTACACCAAGCTTTATAATTATTTTTTTTTTTCTATATGTTAAACACTTAAAATCAAAGTAATATTTATTGAAGTGAACTGTAAAAACTTTTTTTGTAGTTTGGATAAATTGTATGCCTAGTGTTTGTAACACTCAGAGTATGGACATTGTTTTCAAGAGTAATTTCGGTGTGTAGTTATTATTTTTAATAAGATTATCTTGTATTTTTTAAAACTTGTATATTTGCATATATACCCAAAACATGCATAACTTGAATTATACATCATGCATTGAAAACTTGTATTTTGAGAAAATATACAAGTATTTGAGTTTTAGTGGGTATATGTGCAATTCTCCCTTAAAATTTCATATGTTATCATGTCACACATGATACTTGGACGTCAAAGTTTTTCATACAAGTTGGGCCTACACTTTCAACTGCGCCAACAATTTAATCAAACCACTAAACATCTTTTGCAATTTACTCTATTATGCTAACAGTAAATTATGTATATCGACACAAATCTTCCATTACATTTGTTTTCAAGTGATTCTCATACTAGTCACGATTGCTCATATTGACTTCAAAGCTCGGCTTACTTATTGTTATAAAGTTCGAGCATGGCTCGTTTATCATGCCATTATAGGTCGATCAAACTCGACTCGTCTATTATTATACAACTCGGCTCGATCTATTTTACGAGGATAACCCTTTACCCAAAAAAAAACTCAACTCGATCTTGTCCTAAGCTTTTTACGAGTGGCATAGCTCTTTAACATCCCAGGGTATGAGGGAGGGGGATGGAGACACTCTAAACCTTACCTGAATGTAAAGGGACTGTTTATAGAAAAACTTATTATAGAAGCACGTGAGGTATAAATGCGACTAAATATGCTGCTTATATAATTCAAACAAATTTACTTAAAAAAAATTGGCTATTACAAAGAAACATTATGAAAGGAGATCAAAATAGAGTGGTTTTGCACATTATTTTTAAGATTTTCAAAGTTGGACTTTTGGTTTTCGTAAAAAAGTTGTGAGGACTCCGTGGAGCCTAGTGGCCCAATAGAAAAATAGCACGTCAACATATTTTGATAAAAGAAAAAATTCTCTTTCCTTAATCTGGTCCTCGTAAAAACTTACGAGGATGGAGTGGAGTGCGTGGATGTTGTGGACTGAGCTACGTGGCAGTTTTTTATCGGGCCATGGCTCGCGAATCTCTCACAAGCACCAAAAGTTAATGTTTGAAAATCTCGCACAAAACCTATATATTTTTGTCTTTCTCTGTACTTTTTTATACGAGATAATTTTATGTTTACCATAACTAGAACATTGAAATTTCATATTTCTTCAAAATACAAGTTTTTAATGCATAAGTATAATGACTTTAAAACATATATTGAGTATATAGAATTTTGATATTTTAATTAGGTAAATATAAATTGAGAAAAGTACAAAATACATCCCTGTAGTTTGTCATGTGTCTCGCTTTACATCCTCGTGATTTTTTTTTGGCACAAAACCATCCCTCCTTTAGTAAAGATGGCACAAAACCATCCCTCCATTAGTAAAGTCCGTCAATGAAGACTAACGGTGCAAATTATTTCTCCGTTATCTCCTAACGAAAGAGAGAATATTTGCATCGTCAGTCCTAAGGACTAACAGTGCAATTTATTTTCGGAAATAATTTGTATCGTCAGTCCTAAGGACTAATAGTGCAATTTATTTTCAGAAATAAATTGCATCGTTAGTCCTGAGGACTAACGGTGCAAAATTTTTTTAGAAAATAAATTAAAAAGGGGCCAACAAGGTTCGAACTCAGGTCTGGAAGCCCCAAAATGAATGCCCCAACCACTGGACTAAGTGTCCAGTGGTGTTATTATACCCAACAAATTATATTTAACCACCCACCACCACCCAACGCCACCACCACCACCCAACGCCACCACCACCACCCAACGCCACCACCACCATCCAACGACGCCACCACCACCCAACGCCACCACCACCCAACGCCACCACCACCACCACCACAACCATTGGACTAAGTGTCCAGTGGTGTTATTATACCCAACAAATTATATTTAACCACCCACCACCACCCAACGCCAAGACCCAAGACCACCACCCAACGCCACCACCACCACCCAACGCCACCACAACCCAGCGCCACCACCACCACCCAACGCCACCACCACCACCCAACGCCACCACACCACCACCTAAAGCCACCACCACCACCACCACCCACCTCCATCGTTGCGTTGGGTGGTGGTGGTGTTAGGTGGTGGTGGCGTTGGGTGGTGGTGGTGGCGGTTGGTGGTGGTGGCGTTTGGTGGTGGTTGTGGTGGGTGGCGGTGGTGGTGGTGGGTGGAGGTGGGTGGTGGTGGTTGGCCCCCTTTTAATTTATTTTCCAAAAAAAATTTGCACCGTTAGTCCTTAGGACTAACAATGCAATTTATTTCCGAAAATGAATTGCACTGTTAGTCCTTAGGACTGACGATGCAAATATTCTCTTCCGTTAGAAGATAACGGAGAAATAATTTGCACCGTTAGTCCTCATTGACTGACTTTACTAACGGAGGGATGGTTTTGTGCCATCTTTACTAACGGATGGATGATTTTGTGCCAAAAAAAAACCATGAGGAGGTAAAGGGAGACACAGGACAGACCACAGGGATATATTTTGGACTTTCTCATATAAAATTGACCCTTTCTAGCTTTTATATTGGAGTAACTTATAAGTGCTCAAGGTTGCTTAGCTTAAAGAAACTCTCCGCCAAAAGCTAGTTAAAATTAAAATGTTTACGATGAGACAAAAGATGTTGACAATTATTTTCAATAGAAAATTCAAAGAAAATATAACAGCCCAAACCTGGATGTTGAAATATTTAGTCAAGGCCTAAATTGTGGTTTTCTTCAATAAATCGACAATAACAAATAATTTGGTTGGTATTTTCGTTGTCTGCATATGAATACTTCTTTTTGACCAAATTTTGTTACAACATAAGTCTATGTTTTGACTTTCTTTGTCTTGAAATGATCGCTAATTTATTTTTTATTGATACTAAATTAATACTCCACATTCCACAAAATGATATTTATGTCTATTAAGTATGCCTAAAAACATGTTCAAGAATAAAATTGTAACATGTGTTAGTAGAGATTATAAGAGATAAATTGTATATAAGTGTATAACATGTGTCAACTATCAAATGAAATAGGCATAAAATCAGACACAATTTTCAATTATGCATATCATTACTCACAGTTTTTACTCCTGTTGTCTAAAAAAAATAATAAATAAATAAAATAAAATAAAATAAATAAATAAAATCAAGGCAGAAAAACATAGTTTAAGAAGAAAATAGTTATTACAACATTTTTTTTGTTACATTTTACCAAATGACACTTTTACCTTTAGCTCATTAATTAATATCTCTTTATAGTTTGTAATAATAACTTCAAATGAGAGTAATATGGTAAACTCAATCAAATTTCCCGTTCTACTTTTACATAATAGACAATTAATTTAGGACAACTAAAAAAAGAAACGTGGATAATAAATTTAGACGGAGAGAGTAAGTTTCATCACTTCCTTTTAGTAAGTTTTGGATCTCATCCAAAAGATTTAAGCCACTATGGTCGGGTCATGAGAGGTGAAACTAAATATTCTGTTGAATTGTTAAAAATTCAACATAGTTAAATTACCAAATTACCCTATATTGTTTATGGAATTACACAACCAGAATTTTCCTTCAATATTTTGATATAATTTGCAGAAGTACATAATCAGAAAAATTAAAAAAGCGACAACTTCCATAATTACAAAATCCTAATTTCATAAAAATTACATACTATTTTTTTTGTTGGATACAAAAAATTACAAATTTCAAATTACATTCTAAGTAAAAATAAACTCTTTCTAATTTTACCCTATATAAGTAGGATTACGCAACCATACTAGACATTTACAACCAATTAATGAAGATTGTTCGAAAGAAAATGAAATATAATGTTAAATGGATGAAAGCGTTGGAATCACATTTTACTCAATAGTATAATTATGAATACTCATTGTTGGCATATTTGTGTGTATGAATGGCAATGGAGCGGGGCTACCATCCTAACCCCAAACCAAATTACAGAAGTTATCACCAAACCCGCTCCAATCGCCATTGAGGAACTTATCCGAGCACCCCACCGGGGCGAGATGCTCCCCAAACCCGCTCCGTTCTCTGCTTGGGATCTTACCAGCTTTTCTTCTTTAGGCGCGATGATCCATCAAACTTGTGTCATTCCCGATTATTATTCTTTTTACACTATTAACAATATGATTCTACGCAATAACTTCAAGAATCGAGAACCCATAAATAATAGATTAAGCATTTCACTTATTAAGTCTTCAACAATGGTATTAAATCGGAATAATGATAAGCTACTCTCTTCACAAATCACAACATCTTTAGAATATTATAACATAAACAAGATTCTATAATCATAATTTGCAGTCTTACAACGATAAAAACTAATGAAAGTTATAGCATCACATATTTATTAAGTGAATGCCAACAAAATACCATGTGTATATAGATATGCGTATAAGTATATATATGTTTCGGGGCAGGGTTGTTGTTCCTCGCCTCCGCCCCAAACCCAATAAATATCCCCGCTAAGACAAAAAAAAAAAAAAAAAAAAAAAAAAAGGATTACGCAACCATATTAGACATTTACAACCGATTAATGAAGCTTGTTCGAAAGAAAACGAAAGATATTGCTAAATGGATGAAAGCGTTAGAATCACATTTTACTCAGTAGTATAATTATGAATACTCATTGTTGGCATATTTGTGTGTATGAATGGCAATGGAGCGGGGCGACCATCCCAACCCCAAACCCAATTACAAAAGTCATCACTAAACCCACCCTAATCGCTATTGAGGATCTTATCCGAGCACCCCATCGGGGCGAGATGCTCCCCAAACCCGCACCATTCTCTATTTGGGATCTTACTAGCTTTTCTTTTTAGGCGCGATGATACATCAAAATTGTGTCATTCCCGATTATTATTCTTTTTACACTTTTAACAATATGATTCTGTGCAATAACTTCAAGAATCGAGAACCTATAAATAATAGATTAAGCATTTGACTTATTAAGTCTTCAACAATAGTATTAAACCGGAATAATGATAAGCTACTCTCTTCACTAATCACAACAACTTTAGAATATTATAACATAAACAAGGTTCTATAATCATAACTTGCAGTCTTACAACGATAAAAACTAACGAAAGTTATAGAATAACATATTCATTAAGTGAATGCCAACAAAATACCATGTGTATACAGATATGCGTATAAGTATATATATGTTTCGGGGCAGGGTTGGTGTGCCACGCCTCCGCCCCAAACCAATAAATATCCCCGCTAAGACAAAAGAAAATGGCCCCGTAACCCAATAAGCATGTCCTGCCCCGCCCTAAAAGTTCAGATTTTGGGTTTCTCCCATTGGTTTCGGGTTTTTTGGCCATCCCTATTTGTGGGTATGCTATACTATATCTAATTTTGCAATGACATTTTTGTTTACGTATGGTATGCAAATTGGTTTAGAGATGGGATGGGAATGGTTTTGTTGTTTGGTTTTTCGTGTTGAACGGTAAGGACCCGATGAGATTGATATACATCAAGAAGCTCTGGTAACACTTAAACAAGAACCATACTACACTTCTGTGAGGCAGTATTTGCCCAAGTGTGTGAAAAAATTTGTGATGTTGTGTGTTGCTCTCCTTTTATAGAGAGGCTTGTAGGGTTTAAAGATAAACCCTTTGGGAGTGATCGACAGGTGCCAGGTGCCAAGTGTAGATCATCCGAGAGAAGAAAAGGAGGACAAATGTCATTCGTCCTTTAGCTTATAGTGGTGCTTGTCGTCTATCCCCCCTGTACGATGTCAGATGGTACATCTTAACCTCTAGTGACAGTTGGGGAGCAGTAGCTTTGTCCTTACTCAGTCAGGCCTGAAAGGTCTTTCCAGGCCCTACGTGGCCTGGGATTTAAGCTGGGCCATTATCAAGTGTTGATTGGGCCTTGGTGATGGGTTTGATCCGAGCGTGTAATTAATGGGCTTAGGCCATTAATATTGATACGCTATCAAGTCCCCCAAGTCTAGTATTAGATCTTGCACTATGATGTGATGCTGGACTTTTTTGTACCTGAGTCTCTCCAGTCCGTGCTAGTGCTACCAGGGTTCGTTTCCAGGCCCTTTGTTGCTAGGCTGATGTTCTCGTTTGTCTTTTGTGATGATAACTAGATGCAGGCTTTTTACCTCGATCAGGGTCGTAAGCTGAATTGGGGAATGTGTATATTTGATGTTTTCATAAGGAAGTGTAGGAATATCCTGCTTCGGTTTTATTCGCTATCTTTTGGATTTGACGCGTCTTTATTGCCTTTGAGACTGTAGACGGCGTCATCCTGAAATTTTCTTGAACGGTGTGTATAACGCGTCCCCTCGACTGTACCTGACATATGTGTTGACGGCAGCGGTACTCGCGCCTTGCAGGGTGTTTACCACGTGCTTTATTAAATGTGTTATGACCTAGTGGGCATATTCCAAGTGCCACTCGCCGATTCATTTTCTTTGCCTATAAATAGGGCTAGAAAGGTGGGGAGGTTACAACTTGCAACAATTAAAGCCTCTTTTCTCCTATTTTTTTACATCATTCCCAAACCCTAAAAACTTCTTTCAAGAAGGTTTTTCGTAGGCTTTTCATTGTTTTATTTAACGAAGGGCATTTTGTCTTCTTTCGGTTTTTGTGGTGTGAGATGAAGAGTATTCGTTTCGATGGCGAAGACATTTGGGGTCTGGGATCCTTTACCCATGTATAAGGGTTGGATATGGGTTATTTACTCCTCTTCTATCCTTGTCCAACGTTGCCATCCCTTGGGTGTGATCCCGGTGAAGTTTTGCAAGTGATTGTTAGGATAGAAGGCGTGGAGGGTCTTGCATCAGACTCTTAGTCTCCTTTTAGGTCCTATCAGGGTGATTTGGTCGTCCTAAAAAAATATAAATAGTAAAATAATGACCTGAAATTTCACGATTATTACATCACCCATCCGTTAAAAGGAATCACGCCCTCGCGATTCAGTTAGTGTTAGTGCCGAAGCGATGTCAGTGAGGAGGTGTGGTTACTCGTAAGGAATGAAGTCCAGAATAATTAGCGATGTAGTTCGATTCTCGTCGACTCGAAATACGGTGTCGGGTAAGGTTGACTATACGTGGTACGGATAGAGTAAGAATCTGCTTAGTTGTTATGCTCGATCGTACGAATAGCCATGAATTGTTTATACTCACACAAAAATTTTGCGTTATTGAAAACGAAGTAGAAAATCAATCAGAACATAACCCTGATATAACTACCCTCAGTATTGAAAAATTCATTTTTAAGTTGAACATAGGTGGTCCGACTATGTTCCACTGTCCCTAGGTTAAATATAAGTGACCAGCCTATATTTAACCAAGGCTTGATGAATTTTGAAATACTCAACTTAGTGATACTTGTAATATGTCCGTTGTTGTGACAAGTGCGGCATTTAAATAAGTATCTCATAATGTAAAAAGTAATATAAGTTTGTACATACGTAATAATCAATTATAAGTATGTAGTATGAGTGTGTAACACAAGCGAATACGGCAAATACACGCAGAAAGGAAGTTTTTGAGCGGTTCTAAAACAGTTCACCCCGGGCCTGAATCACAGACCTTTAATAGTGAAGGTTTCGGAAGAGAACTTGATGAATACAGAGAAAGTTGCTGAACTTCAGCTTTTAAAGAAGAACTTGTTAAACAAAGTTTTAAGCGACAACACATAATTGGTTCCAAGTTGGAGGTTTACATGTCCACTATGTGAGCTCAGGAGTTGCTTCACAACCGCAAGTAATTCCAACACCTCAGCTTTTGTAGATGATGAATCAATTTATAAGTTTTATAAGAAAATGACGAACAATAAAAGAATAACAAAACAGTCCACGAGGTAATAGTAGATCAGTTTATTTTATTTTTTTATTTACATTTTTTTAATAAGACAGGGGTAGAGTAATTTGTAAGAAAGTAACAAAAAGGTTTATAGGATGGTGACAAATTCGGTATAAGGTAAATGACAGAACGATTTGTAAGATGATAAGAAAATAGTTTATTTGGAACTAGTCCAAACAGTTTATGTAATAGTACTACATCAGTGGATTAGTTTATAAGATGGTGGTAAAGTAGTTTGTAAGAGAGTGACGAAATAATTGATGGATAGTGACAAATAGTGTATAACATTTTAACGAAATGGATTATAAAGCGATAGTAAAATAGTTAAGTTAATGGCAAAACTGTTTGTAAGGTGCTTACAAAATAGTTTATATGAGACTAACAAAACAATTCATAAGTTGATAGTAAGTCTGGTTATCCGTTTACAAGGTATTAGTAAGGTAATTCTTTGGAGAATAGTAAATCCATTTGTAATATAGTGAAAGATAGTTTATATGATAATAACAAAGTTGGTTATAAAGTGGTAGTGAAATAGCAAGTGCAACAGATAGAATTTGTCGCAACATGTTGATACAAAATAGTAGATAATTATGGGTTGAATAAATCCCACCACTCGGGGTGAACATGTTATAAGATGATACAATTTAATGGACGTGTTTCTAGGTGATAGACTACGAGGCGATGTAAGTGTTCTAAAATTTTAGGACAAATGTTCAAATTCATTTTTCGAATATGGATAGTGAGATAATCAAGGGGAATCGATAGACTGCGATGGGTTTCATGTAAAACAATGTTGTATAAGGTCATGAAAAGTCTTTAAAATAATCATAGTATTACTTACGATGTTCTGAAAATAAATGAGACCATTGTGTCACTCACAGCGTTTGAGAAAATTTTAGGGGATCAATAAAAATGAATGAGTATGTATAATAGTTTAGTAATCTTGTGAAACAAATATATAATTAGGAGGTAGGGTTTGACACGATATTCTGGAGACCGAGTGTAAAGAATTGGATAAAACATTTATAAAAATAACTTTTAAACAAATAAGAAGTAGCGCTCTGGTAAATAGGTATAAGTGGTCGAAGGCAGATCAAGTATATGTAAGTAGTCTTTATGTATATAGAATCAATAGTGGTACTTCAGAAAATAAGCAAAAATGCTCAGAAATATAAGTACATGGGGAGTGAGACAATCAAGAGAAATTGATAAACTTTAACGGGTTTCGTTATCATATGAAATGATAATACATACGGTTATGAAAGAGTTTAGAGACCATTGTAATCACATACAATGTCTGAGAAATAAGAAAGACCATTGTGCAACTCACAATGTCTGAGAAGTAAATGTGACCATTGTGCAACTCACAATGTCCAAGAAGTAAACGAGACCATTGTGCAACTCACAATGTCTTAATAGTGAATGAGACCATTGTAATGAGTTATAATGTCTTGAAAAAGTTTCATAGATCACAAGAATGTAAGAGTGGGTACATGATTGAGGGAAAACAAGATTCGACATGAAGTTCAGAAAATAAGCGTAAGAGGTCAAGATTAGTCAAACATTTATATAATTATTCTATATGTATAGATAGAACAGTGATATGTTAAAGAATAAGCATGACACATGGAATGTGAAGACAATCTGTAACACCCCCAAAATTATCGCAGCGGAAGATTGTATCATTGGGGTATTACTTCTTAGCACACAGTACAAGTTACAGAAAATGACTCTAAATGAGACGTTTTGAAATAATTTATCATTAGATATAATATAAAGCTTCAGAGTTTACAAAGAGATCCCACAAGTTTAAGTAATAAACATAAAAGTTTAAAAGTTTTATCGAATGATAATGATACATTGTCTTCAAAAATATCTGTGCGCCTTCACATGCCAGCTAATAGAGACCTGAGATAAAACATCCTAAAAAGTCAACACAAAGGTTGAGTGAATCCATAGAGTTTAATTAAATAAATAGTTGATCACAATATAATTCAGTTTGTAAAGAGGTGACATTGCAACGAATACAAAGTCGGAAAAGTTATTAATGCCCTAAGCTCATGACACCGAACTTTAACGCATCAATGGATATTCTAAACAAATATAAATATGCCCTTTGTCAATAGGTAATAGCCAATCTACCTAGAATTTACAAATACAGTACACATGGTAGCCGCACTCAGCATACCAATGCGGGGGATGTCAGTCCCAAATAGATCTATTAAAGGCATTCGCGTTTACACGCATGAAATTAACGGTTTCACGATTAAAGGGACTTTCAGGCTATAGGGAAACACTTAGGCAATAATAGTATCAGGAAAGCATACAGTTTCAAAATATTGTGATCGTAAGTAATATAGCATGTATCTCCCCCACGGAGTTTGTAAAATAATTAAAGTAAAAAATTGGGGCTATGAACTCACCGAAAGCCAAGTGAACAATCAAAGTGAAGGTAGTGATGAATAAACCGCAAGTGTCCTACGAGCAACCTAGACATATACGCGCGTCTCAGATTCTAAAATAATAAAGGTAATTATGTTTATATGCTTTATAGATTATTATTTCAATTATGCTTGGTACATAATATAAATAAATGGCTAGATTTAGTTTGACACTTTGAAATAATTACAAGTCCAAATTATGTAAGTTACCACAAAAAAATCAAGTCTTACGTCAAATTTTAGTCCATAAGTCCAAGACAAGTCATAAGGGTTCAATTTAAGTCAAAAGGTTCATTTTTAGTCAAAGAGTTTAATTTAATTAAAAAGGGTTCAAATTAATTCAAAAAGTTCATTTTTAGCCAAAGAGTTCAATTTATATTTAATGGTTCAATAATTAAACTTAAAGGTTTCAAAATGTGTCATAAATCCAAATTTTGTCATTTTTAATTTCTTTAGTCTACGAGAGGATTCACGGGTCTATTTTTGATAGTGGGTCCTACCACTTCGGTTTTTATGAAAAAATGGTCAAGTAGTGTCAATTGACAAGTTTCTAATAGTACAAGGATCAATTTTTATAAGTTAATAACTTTTTACAAATTTTAAGTCCATTGCTGTTAGAAATTTTATAACAATGTCCATGTTCAAAAATTCATTACTCGTAAGCCGTAAGTCGAAAAATTATGATCTTTATATCCCTGGAAACATATTTTAGTGTACTAACCAGATTTGTGGGTCCCATTTAGTCAAAAATTACCAATTTACCCTTAACTACTCTGTTCTGATTTTAACAGCATCACAATAGTCCCAGGAAAAATGCGATATATAGAGTTCTACAAGCCCGTTTAACCCCATTTTTGCGGCCATGTTTAAGTTAAGATATTACATACATTTCATAAAACTTGGCCAAGTCCTAGAAATGAATAGATCAATGAGTGTTTTACTTTTAGAATCTGTTACTCAAAATTTGACATGTTTCACCGAAACATTTTTATTTTAATCATCGTAATGGGTTATTCAATGAAATACCCGGAAAAACGACCGTAAGAAATTGATCTATAACCAGATATTTTTAGTTAATTTCTAAATTCCCCTGATATTTTTAAACAATTCCGTTTTTTCCCCTGATTAGAAAATAGTTTTCCATGTCAAGTCCTTATTAGGTTTTCTAGCGATCTAGCATATGTAGCAAGTATAACCAAGCATAATAAACTTATGAAACATATAAAATGCATAAATTTAACATGCAATCTCAGAAGTAAAATGAAAGTGTGAGTGATTGGTTTCCTTACAATCGATGATGAACAAGAAAGATTTAGAACTAATGGACATTAAACCTAGATTACCAACAACACTTGCACCTTTGGACCTTCAGTCTTTGCACAAGAAATAAAATAGGATCAAAAGATGATGATGATGATCTTGGGCTGTATTTGGGTCATTCTCAAGGAGGATAAAACAAGAAATTGGTGTAGGGGTGATAAAAACAAAGTGAAGTGCAAGATTTTACTTGTATACATGCATTAGATTATAGGTAAGTGAAAGACACATGGAACAAACTTGGCCAAGTGGTTATAAGTGTAAGACACCATAAGGACACTTGTTCCCTGTGGTTGTGTCATTTTTTCGTGAGGTGGGGGGTTGAGAGGGTTAGATTTTGTATAAAATTTGTCATAAAGAGTAGTTTTGATCCCGATAATTAATATGTAGAGTTTTTAAGACACGTAGCATAAAATCGGGAAATGTAAAAATAAAAAACTTATAAAAGTGTTAAATCTTATTAATATAACTTATATTAATAGTTTAGATGAGTGGTGAGTTCATTCGAGGGTTTAAACATCGTTAAAACCTAAAAACGTAGATTTAAATAGCGTAAAACGTAAAAGGTGCAAGGTTTACGTAAATTTGGAAAAAGTAAAATATGCCTTTTAAAATAGGATTGTAAGGAACCAAAAGTAAATAAAACTCTCTCGGTAAACGTAAATTTACTTAAAATAGGATAATAAGTAAATATAAATAGTAAAATAATTGTGAAGTTTAGAATAACTCCATAGATCGTTTAGAACACTAGAGATTAACAATAACAATGATAAGAATATACGCAGCGGAATAAACAAAACATCATTATTATTGATACAAGGTTTCTTCTTCATCATCTCTAACAACTACATACAAAACAAACAGCCCCAATACTACGTGATCAATTGTAGTAAAGTTACCTAATCTAACAGAGATCAATGATCCTTGAGGCTTAAACCAAACACAAACCTAGGCGTTTATAGAACACATGCCTGGTTTACCCATACACACATATCCTGGTATTTACATCTTTGACACACCTAAAACATAGGACCTTAATTCTCTTTATATAATAGAGAATCAAGTTTACAAAGGATATTTCCTAATCTTATAAAAGATCTTCTGTAATCTCTATCTTTTTATAGAGTTTCAACCTTTTTCTTCTTAAGTCCTTCATCTTTCACATGTTTTGTCTTATCAACTCATATATTCGACCCAACAATAATTACCCGAAGTTTCACGGTTGTTACACGGGTGATTGGTCGCGTGACGATACCCGATGATTTAATTAGAAAATAAACGGTAATACTTGTCGGAAAATGCGCGCCAGATTTGAATGGATAAAAACTCTAAAAGTTTGTATTAAACCCCCTGTTAGACAAAGAATAAAAGTAGTAGATAACACCTTAACTCGAATGTAGCCAAAAACATCGCGTAAAACAAAGTTACGGAACTCACATTATCGCAAAAATGGTGGGATTGTTTAGAGCTGTCCCGGATCAGACTTCACATATAAGGATAAAATGGTAATTTCACTTAGGCTATTCAATTTTAAGAGCAATAAGACCCACAAATCTAATTAGCACACTTAAATACCTTTCCGTAAATATAAAATTTGTAGTATAACTCCTTACGGTTTAGGAGAAACGGAATTTTTAAAAACATATACCAACTTTTATTAAAACCCGCACTTAACTTAAAAATTATTTAACTTGTCAAAATTTGTGTAAAAATGGTCAAAAATATTTTTATGACATTTACAAACATTATAAATAATCAATATAACTATTTTGTAACATAAAAATTTATAAATTATAAATTTCTACAAACACTTATTAATTTATTTTACTACAAGTGGTAGGACCCACTTTTAGGAAATAAACTCACTAAATTTCTATAGATCAATTTAACCACGTATTGACACATTATAATATTTGTACTGTAGAAATAACATAAAAACCTGAACCTCGGAAAACTTATAATTTAGGGCTCATAGAACTTTCATAACTTGTCAATTTTTAGTCCTTGTCACTTTATAAACCTTAAAAACACTATGTACGATTGCATGATTGATATAATATACTTGCTTGTATTCATACACTATTATTTTAAAACCTAAGACGCAACATATTATTTTTAGGTTGCTCGTAGGACATCTCAGTTTCCCCATTCCGTATTTACATCTTGCTATTTGATATTTGGTGATTTCATAGCCCCACTTTAACTCTTTAAACTGTTTATAAACCCATTGGGGGAGATACATGCTATTTTACAATTTGGACATAAGTGCTTTAAACTGTATGCTTACCTGAAAGTATTATTGCCTAAGTACCGCTATTTCCAAAAATAAGTCCCTAACAAATCATGAACCATTAATTACTTTATGTAAACGCGAATATTGTGAATATACCTATTGGGATTGACGAATCCCGTTTGTGTTGATTAGATAGACAACCGAACGCACTATATTTAAATAACTAAGTAAATGGCAAATTACTTTCCAGGGCATTATTATCATTTCTATGAAACCCACAGTTAACATTTGAGTGTCATGAGCTTAGAGCAATACTTACTATTTACCCATAATTGTATTCGTTGCAATTATTATTTTAACTCTAAAATCTTGTGGTCCATTATTTATTTATAAACCTATGAATTTCACTCAACCTTTGTGTTGACTTTTTAGCATGCTTTATCTCAGGTCCTTAAGGTATTTGGTAAGCATGAAGTCGCACGGAGAATGTTTTGATGGCTTGCATAATATTATCATTCGATAAACCTTTATAAACTTTTATGTTTATGTGTTATGTACTCTAAAACTATTTGGGACCTCTTGTAACTCTGATGTTTTATTATGATCGAATGATAAACTTTTAAAAACATCTCATTTAAAGTTATTTTCTATGATTATGACTGTTGTACTATGAAGTAGTACCCCAATGATATTACTTTTCGCTGAGATATTTTGGGGGTGTTACAGTGTAGCATGGCAATCAGGCTGTATGCTTGCCATTAGAGGGGAGTATGATCCCCCTTAGGTGGTGCCTAACAGGTAGGGCTTGTTTTTTCAGTGCAACGATTCATCGTCAGAATGACAACCCGCTATTTCACAGGTCAATACTATTCAATAAACTCAAACTAATTATTTTAACATTACTTGAGATCGACTTATGTATAACTTTTTAGTTAAATAAACGTAAAATTTAGAATACCTTTCATGTGCACTATGACTTTAGGCTATATTTAGTCCACAACATCACAACAACTTGCTCCTACTCCGATTCGAAATTCTAATCTCTAAGACAATTCCCTCTATTTACTTACGTTTATTAAGTTAACAAACACTTTTACATGATTTTTACGTATGAACAATTTACCCGAGACTCCCAACAATGGTTCCAATATATTTTTACACTCAATACAGTGTTACAAAAATTTAAGAAATATTTTATTTCACCCTTTGGTATTTATTTTATTATAAGTACCTAAATGATATATGATAAACAATACATTTCAAATACCCAATGCCTACTCAAAATACATTGTAAAAGTTATTTACAACTACTTTTACTTTATTTTTAAAATTTAACATTTACCTTAGCATTTTTTTTACACAAAAGTAAACCAAAAATACATGTAACTACAAAGTTAAGATGTAACTAGCTAGTTAGGGAACAAGGAATGACACCAAGCATGGCTCCCCCATCCTTCTTCCCCATTCTCGGCTGATTTCCAACCCAACACACCAAGTAAAATTTATTTTCAAACTTAGTGTACTTTTATGTGTATATTTTATAAAAATATCTAAGGTTTATGTATTATAAAAGGTAGAAACTAGCTACTACGTTTCAAGACTTAGAAAATTTTATGAAACTCTCTCTCACTCACTCTCACATTCGGCCATAACAAGAAGAAAAAGAGGAGAAGGCTACTTTGCTTATTTGGTGCTTATTAAGGCTTATTTGGGTTAATATATATACATATTTGGTAATTTGGAGTGCTACTTGGGCTCACATTGTCTTGCTACTACTCTTAATCCATCTTGATCAACTAAGCTTAAAAACTAATTTTATGACTTTGCTTATGCATTTTACCTTTGGTCTATACTTTATTTCATGCTATTGTGTTTAAATCTTTATTTAAACTAAATAGATACCAAGATCACCCTATATATATGTTTGTACATTTTTATGTTTTAAACAAGTTAAAAACATACTTGACATAATTATTTTCTTGAGAAAATGTGTATATTCAAGTCCTAACTCATATTTGTTTGACATGTTCAAGTTAATGTTTAAAATAAATGATATGTGATTCATAATTTCCTACACATGGATTATTCATTTCTTGAGGTTTAGAATTTTTAGTAGGGTGTTTATATTGTTTCAACACTATAGAAATTGTTGAAGAGTTGGAGGATGAGTTAGGATAGTTTTTGGGAGATGATTTGAGTTAGATCTATTAGTTATAAGTGTTAGAAATGAGTTTTTGGAATATATTTATGGGCTGTCCTAAAATCATTTCCACCGAAAAATAAGTTTTAGAAATACAAGATTTGGTTAAAAATATAGAAACTATACTTTGTAATGAAAACGTGGGCGTTTGAATGGTTAAAAACGGATCTATAACGAATAAGATACGTTAGTTTTAAGTTTAGCGATGAAAACTAATTTTCTGAAATTATATGTTGCTGTCAGAATTTGTCAAGGAATAAAACCGAACCTTAAAGGTTAGCTAGGCTAGCTGAGGCTTTAAAAATACGATAGCATACTTAAATACCTTTGCGGGGATAGGTAGAACTTAGAAAATGGACTTAAAACGAGTAAGTTATAACTTTCCGAAATTCTAAACGAAACTTATATTTTTGACAGCTTGTATGGAACTAGTAAATGCTGATGGAAATTTTAAGAATAGAATTTGGACACTTTAGGAGCATTTTTAGCCAAAACGACTTAAACAAAAATGGTAGAATCTCGTATATACTTGTTAGGCACGTTGAGAGATTTCTAGAACACTAAATAACAAGGAAACTATGGACAAAATACGATATGCTAAGAATATATTTATTTTCACTATTCACAGCTTTTCCTTAAAAGTTGTTGGAAATGTTTTTGGAACGTTTTAAGTGTTATAGAGTCAAAATGATCTAAAATGGACTATATCAATTACGTAATATTTTATGTACACCTTACTATTGAGTTGGAAGTTTTTCAAGTAAACAAGTTATTAGATGGTCAACGTTAAGGACTTGAATATTTATAAACATATGGGTTATTAAAATGATTTCCTATAAATAATGTACTTCAGCGAAATTATATTTTCACTACTAAATTACTTTGCAAACATATATGGGTGATAAACTATTTTATAAAACGCATACATTACACATTATATTTGAAAACTCACGTTTGAAAACTCATTTCATTGATTACCTTCGGTGAGTTTCTCACGTTTGAAAACGCATACATTAAACTTATATATTCTAGGTTGCCGTAGAGTTTCTCACGTTTGAAAACTCATTTCATTTCCTGATATCTCGATTTACATTGATTACATTCGGTGAGTTTCATAGCCCTGGTTTTTACATTGTTTGAATCTTATTTTAAAACCCTCGGGGTGGGAATACATTGCTTATTTTTCGGACACAAGTGCTAAAACTGTTACATTGCTTAAGTTACCGTTATGCCGTAAAAATCCCTGTGGAACGTTTTGTTTGTTCTTAATTGAGATATTTATGTATTGAATGTGTTTAGCATGCGGAATCTACTACAACACACTTTAAAAGAACACAAGATGGTGAGTTTGAGTAAATGAGAGAATGCAATGAACAAAGAACACAACTTTGGTTAGAACAAAACGATTCAATATTATTGATGAAATAATACGGATGATCTAAGTATCACCAGGATTACAAAGTAATCTTGAATCTAAGATTGTAAAAAGGATTTGTGATTCGAAGTAACTAAGTTACTTGAGAGATAGTTTGGTTTGTGGTTATTAGTTGTGAAAGATGCATGCATGAAGAAGTGACTAAGATATCCTTTTATAAGATAAGGATATCTTATTACATGTTGTCAAGTAGATGAATATAATACTATACTTTGACTATTATGGCGCCTACAATTAAATACAACTACCCATGTACACTCTGATATATTCTTCTGTCACCACAGAAGACTATTCTACTTCTACATAACGTATAACAATGTACAAAGACTAATAATTCAACTAAATATCTATTACAAAATATCTAATCGACAAAACAGAAGCTTGGCAGGCTCTTCATTAGCTAGCAGTACCTTCTACCCAGAAGGTACTGGTAGAACATCTTCGTACACTACAAAATCAACTAGCAGGCTCTTCTCATCATTGGCAGGCTCTTTGACTTTGATCATTTTATTCCCAACAATCCTCCCCTAAACTTGTTATTTTCATTAAAATACACAAGTTTCTGATGAATAAAATACATACCTTGAGGATTTGAGAACTCTTCCAAAAACCTTACTTTCTATCCTTCCTTTTTCTTTCATATTGCTCAGATATGCTCCTCAGCAAACTCTGAACAATCTCTGAGTTTTCTTCATCCTTGTCACACCTTAATCTCTTGGAGATCATAGCTTTAAGCACTTCATAGCTAAGAGGATACTCTTTCTCAGCTAACATAAAAAGTTCTATCCCACTCTGTGTGAAAAGATGATGAGTATGGCTATGACTTAGAAATTCCCAAGTTGTTGTAGGATCATAATAGGGAAATTTCCAATGAACATCCTTGGGATCAGGATCAAACATTCTATTGAATTCCACCCAAAGCTCTTGTTCCTTAGCATCTGTACTAGAATTTGTGGCTAACCTAATCTGCACTAGATTCCACAATTCTTCCAAATCTGCTCTATCAGATGCTCTAACTAAATTTTCAAAATTCTTGAAGATAGCAGACTGTCCCCCAACCCTTAATATTTTCCATGACTTACCAAATCTATCATGGTGTATTTCCCAATCAATTATAGGGTGTCTAGACCTAATTGGATCAGCATGAATGATAGTAGGTAAAGTAATCAACATTTTACTTACTTGCCCTTGATCCAATTTTGCTACTTCTTTCTTCTGAGCATCTTCCTTCTTCTTAAATGGATGTAGATCAGATGGAACATTATAGTAAAGATTCTTGTAGGCTTGAAGATATAAAAAGAAGATTTCATCAGCAGATTTCTTCTTAAGTTGATAATCAGTCCAATTTGCCTGATTCTTCAAAAATTTCTTCATAAAGATTGTTTGATCTTTGTTAGTTTTGCCCACTTTAAAACCTCTCTTCTGACTTTCCTTCATCTTCTCAAAAATGTCAGCCAAAGCTGCTTCTTTGTATTTCTTGTTGATGAAAGATTCAAGTGCTTCAGTCTTCTCATCAGAATTGAGTGTCTTGTCATTTACTATATTTGCTGCATGACCTTTCACAATTGGATCATTGTTAATAATCCATAACATCTGTGCATCAAAGGTCTCTTGAGCAATTTGAGTATCAAGAAGAGCTTGAGCAGCTTCTTCAGCTTCTTTCTGCTCTTTCATTTCTTCAAGCATTCTTGAAGCTTCTCTAGCTTTTAGCTCTTCTTCTTGAACTCTTTTGGCCTCTTCTTCTCCTAAAGCCATCTGAATTTGCTGAGTTCTTTTCAACTTCTTGGACTTTGGCTCATCTTCAATTAGAATACCTTTGCCCTTATCCTTTGGAGGTGAATCTTGTGATGGAGCAGAAGATTGCTCATCAGCAATTAAAACCCTCTTTCTCTTGTACACTCTCTCAGCAGACCCTTTATATCCCATAGCCAATAGCCTTTCTCTCCTGGCAGACTCTTCTTCTGCCCTAGCAGGCTCTTGCCCTGCTCCAACAGGCTCTTCATCATAAACTTGAGTTCCATCATGGAATTCAAATTGAGCCTGTTCCTCCTCTTCTTCCTCATCTTCAGACATATCCTTCCTCCCCTTTTTGGAAGAGTGATCTATCCTATCAGCATCTGACTGTGAAGAACTAGATAAAACAACCTTTGCAGACTTTTTACCTTTTAACTTCTTCACTTCACCCTCCAATCTCTTAACCCTCTTAACCAATTTGATGTTGATCTTAGAAAACCTTTCATTTTGACGTTTAAGAGCTTTCTCTAAGAACTTCACCTTGTCTTTCAACTCTTGCATTGTCTGAGGTGATTGGGTTTGTGATGTATGATGTGGGGATGGTGGTGGTGTTGCTGATGGTACTGGAGATGGTGTTGGTGATTTTTGATGTGTTTGTGAAATGAAACCATGTGAAGAACTGGATGATGGTGTATCAGCAGATGGTGTTGGTTCTTCTGGATGTTGTGGTACCATTTCATCAAAAAGTGGAACTTCCTCCCCTCTAAAACCAATTCTCATATTTGAAAATACTTTTTGAGAAAGTTTTGGTGTTTCATAAACTGAGTCTGTGGGAAGTAACACATGTTGTAATTTTCCAATGATGCATCCAATGAATCTTGGATACATCAAAAATTTTGTTTTAATATCCACATTGTTTATCAATCCTTCAAAAATATATTTAGAAAAATTGTATTTTCTGTTTGTAGCTAAGCAAATGAGAGCAGAAGCCATGTTGCCACTAAATTGCTCCCAAGAGGTTTTCTTCTGGCTCAAACAGTGAAGGATTGTGTGAATCAAAAATCTCCATTGTGGAGTAAGATGCTTTTTCAGAAAAGTGAGTTTGTTGAACTCAGCATGATACCCCATTCTTGTTAAATTTTCAAAAATTTCAGTATCTGGTAACTGACTAATACCATCAGAATCATCCAAATGAAGATGTCTTCTTATGGATGACTCAGTAAGAGTCAAATGTTTACCATCCACTTTGGCTTTTATTCTTTGTTCCCCATTTTCAGAAGTTTTAATTTTAGCAGATTCCCAAAATTGTAAAATTTGATTTTCATAAATAGTGGGATTGACTAGCAAAGCAAACCTGATGTAGGAGTTGTTTAAAAAGTCCACTACTTGATGAAATGAGGCATTATCCTCTGACTTCTCCAAAAATGCTAACTGATTGTGACGTTGAACAAAGTTTAGATCAATTGTGGAAGTCATAATGAAAATTTTGAATATGATGGTGGGATTTGTTGGTAGTACTGGTAGAAGATGAAAGATGTATGTGAATTATGATAATGACTGATGAAAGAAGATATGAGAGAATTACTTTTAACCGACAATAATAAAGATTAAAATAAGTAAGTGAAAAGGCGGTTAAAAAGATCTTTTATATGTAAAATATAATATAATATATTCATCAGTGAATTACATAACTACCCCAACGGCTAATTTTAACTACCAGGCCTAAAGGCTAAAACTTTTTCTGACAGGCTCAACGGCTATCTAGCAGTACCTTTGTACTCTAGCAGTACCATTTTTGTACTAGCAGTACCTTTGAAAGTTTTTTTTAAAAATCCCTTATAGTTTTTAGCAAACTACCAGCTATCAACGGATTTGAGTTGTCTTTACCAAAAGCCGTTTGCTTAAGGACTAGCTAACTATTTACAATTAAGTATGGTCAGTTAACAACCATATAGTTTTGGGTAAACTATCAACCATTAACGGATTTGATTTGTCTTTACCAAAAGCCGTTTGCTTAAGGACTAGTCAACTCTTAAGTTTGTGAAAACTTGGTGAGATGAATACCAAAAGCCATGATGGCCCAAAAGATGGTGCAATTTCCTTGGATGGAGGAAATTTGAATCAGGCATTGATGCTGTGTATCTTGGATGATTGGCTCAACAAGTGAAATCATCTAATAGCATGCCTTTGAGTTGAAAACATTTCTTAGTTTGATCTAGATAGAACTTTCTCCTTGAGAAATGCTTCATCCCTTCTAGATATGTGATCTAACTATCTCTTTTTCAACTCTGCATCATCTTGTATGCTCTTGTCTTTTCATAAATTGGTCTTTCTTCCATTCTGGGCTATTAATTCCTCCCCTGAGATTGTTATTTCTCCTGAAATGAATAAAACTTTTGTTGCCCCATTTGTTTGAAAGAACTCTTGTTTTGTTATTAACCTGAAATGTGTTAGTTGCAAACCAAAAGAACAAAGTGTAGAACACTTGATCTATAACATTTTAAGTATTCAAGCCTTTAAATGAACAAAACATAGCAATTTTGTATCAGCAGGACCAATTATGAACTAACAGGACCTTTTGACTAACTAGCAGTACCATGTTTAAAATCCAATACCAGTTAATATTATGAACAAAAACATATGATTTTCAAAGATTTATCATTCCAATACCTCCTACAAGATATTTGAATCTACCTAAATCAAAAGCTTTGGTGAGAAGGTCTGCATAATTCTTTTCAGAATCAATTTTAACAACTTGAATTAACCTTTTCTCATTGCAATCCCTTATGAAATGGTGTCTGATTTCAATATGTTTTGTTTTTGAGTGTTGAACTGGGTTTTTAATGATACAAATAGTACTTCTATTGTCAATATAAATAATGGTGTTAAGAAAATTGTACCCATAGTCAAGCATTTGATTTTGGATCCAAAGAACTTGCCCACAACAACTTGCACCAGCAACATATTCTGCTTCAGTTGTAGAGTTGGCCACCATTGTTTGTTTCTTGCATTGCCAGGAGATTAGTCTGCAACCAAGAAATTGACATCCACCAGTTGTGGATTTTCTGTCTAGTGTTGCACCAGCATAGTCACTATCCGAATAAGCCACCAATTCAAAAGATGATTCCCTTGGGTACCAAAGACCCAACCTAGGTTGACCCTTAAGATATCTAAAGATTCTTTTGACTGCTGTGAGGTGAGAGATCTTGGGATGTATTTGAAACCTTGCACATACACATACTGAGAACATGATATCTGGTCTTGATGATGTAAGATACATCAAAGACCCAATCATTGATCTATAATTGTGCAAATCCATATCTTCTCCATCAGCATCTTTGATTAGCCCTTTGTCTGGATCCATTGGTGTACTTGCAACCTTAGAATCAGCAAAATTGAATTTTCTTAGGATCTCTGCTACATACTTATCTTGGCTGATAAATATGCCTTCTTTGGATTGTTTCACTTGGAGACCTAAAAAGAAAGTAAGTTCCCCCATGGAACTCATCTCAAACTTACTGTGCATAAGTTTTTCAAATTCTACACACAAGCCTTGGTTTGTTGATCCAAAGATTATGTCATCAACATAAATCTGAACTAACAAGATGTCTTTCTTTGTCCTTTTGATGAACAAAGTTGGATCAATCCTGCCTCTTTGGAATCCACTTTCTAGTAGAAAACAAGCCAATGTTTCATACCATGCCCTTGGAGCTTGATGTAGGCCATACAAAGCCTTGGTAACTTTGTAAACTTTATCTGGATACTCAGCATCAATGAAGCCTGGAGGTTGAGATACATATACTGGTTCTTCAATTTCACCATACAAAAATGCACTCTTAACATCCATTTGATAGACAGTGAAGCCTATGAATGAAGCATAGGCTAAGAAAAGCCTAATTGCTTCAAGTCTTGCAACTGGAGCAAACACTTCTTCATAATCTACCCCTTCCTCTTGAGTATATCCTTGTGCTACCAATCTAGCCTTGTTCCTGATCACTATACCCCTTTCATCCTTCTTGTTTCTGAACACCCATTTGGTTCCGATTGCCCTATGACCTCTGGGTAAATCAACCAATATCCAAACCTTCTGAATCTTGAATTGGAGAAGCTCTTCTTGCATAGCTTCCACCCAACTTGCATCATCTAAAGCTTTGTTTATGTTTTTGGGTTCAGCCTGAGATAGAAAACATGAAAACAGGCATATATTGGAATTATCATTATTCTTTTCTTCATAAAGAGAGGAGATTAACCCTTCTTCATCTGAGGATAAGACTTGAGATAAACCAACTTGAGATCTTGTTCTAACACCAGAAGTTATGCTTCCAATCACATCATCAGTTGAGTGATCTTTGAGAATTCTAGTGTTTGGTGTTTTAGGAACTTCATATGTAGTTGGAAGATTGCTAATCCCAACTTCTTCTTGAAAAGAATCATCTATTTGAACATTCAATGGCTCAGCAGTACCAATACTTGTACTAGCAGGACCATCTGAAGAACTGGCAGTACCATTGTCATTAGCACCACTCTCTTGATTCTCTTGATTCTGAGTTCCTTGATCTTCTTCATTGCCTTCTTTTGTTGTGTTTGAAGGTCCTTCTTCATTTGAAGATAGATCCATACTTTTCCAAATTGGCATCCAGATGAAATCTTGATTTTTAGGAATTTCAACATTTTCTTCAGAACCTGCATTTTCATTAGCATTTGTACCTGTAACAGGCACATAATTCATAGATTCTGAAAGCCTATCAACATCAAACATCCAATCTGGTCCAACTCCTTTCACATTTGCTAGTTTCTCTTGAAACTCTATGTGAAGATTCTCTTCAATTAGCCTAGTGCATGTGTTAAACACTCTATAGGCCTTACTTTGCAAGGAATACCCTATCAAAAAGCCAACATCTGCTTTTCCATCAAATTTGCCTAAATGATCTTTGGTATTGAGAATAGTAACCTGACAACCAAAAGGTCTCATAAAACTTAAAGATGGTTTTCTACCAAAGAAAAGTTCATAAGGTGTTTTTCTATGTGGTTTTGTCACAAGAACCCTGTTTTGTACATAACAAGCAGTACCAACTGCTTCAGCCCAAAATGAAATAGGCAACTTAGAGTCTACTAACATAGTTCTAGCAGCCTCTATAAGTGTTCTATTCTTTCTTTCTGCTACTCCATTTTGCTGAGGTGTTCTAGCTACACTAAACTCTCTTTTTATGCCTTTTTCCTTGCAAAAGTCATCCATAACTCTATTCTTGAACTCTGTCCCATTGTCACATCTGATGACCTTAACCTTCTTATCAGATTGGTTTTCTACCTCAGTGATATAGGTTTTAAGTGTCTCACTAGTTTCATGTTTGGATCTTAAGAAGAAAACCCATGAAAATCTACTATAGTCATCAGTAACAACCAGACAATATTTCTTTCCATTCAAGCTGCACACATTAGTAGGACCAAAGAGATCCATATGAAGCATATGTAAAGCCTGAGTAATAGAGTTTTGGGTCTTGGGCTTACAAGAAGCTCTATGTTGTTTGCCTTTTAGACAGTCAACACAAGTTTGGTCGTTTTGGAAAATCTTTTTGGGTAAACCTCTTACTAAATCATATTTTGCAATAGTGTTGATTGTTTTAAAGTTTACATGACCAAGCCTTCTATGCCAAAGCATAGATTCATCCAATGAGGCCTTTGCTATCAAACAGGTTAAACCTTCTTTGGGATCAATGTTCTTTAAATTGACACTATACATATTGTTCCTTTTTGGAATTTTAAGAAGGATCTGACTTTCATCAGGCATCTTAAAATCAGAAGAAAGAACCATACATCCATTGTCAGTAAATAGAACATTGTTCTTTTTGTCACACATTTGTGAGACACTAAGAAGATTAAACTGAAGTTCTTTCACAAAATACACATTTTCAAAATCTATTTTACTGGTTTTAATAGTACCTTTACCAGTAATCTTTCCTTTAATTCCTCCCCCAAAGGTAACATATCCTCCATCAAATGTTTTGAAATCTGAGAGGAATGACATGTTGCCTGTCATGTGCCTGGAACACCCACTATCAACATACCCTTGATCTTCACTATCAGTTGAATGTTCCTGCACATGAATAAACACATTAGTTTCCTTGGGGTACCCAAGCCATGACAGACTTGGGTTTGCCTCTTGCATCAATGAAGTCAAACCTTTTCAGGATTGTTGATGCACCTTTGGATTGGATTGGTTTCCAAATCCAACATGCTGAGGACTTAACAGCACTTTCCCTTCTAATCCATTGTGTGGTCTTTGGTCTATCAGTACCAATTTTGGCAATACCAATTTTGGCAGTACCATGTGGTCTAGCAGGACCTTTTGGTCTAGCAGGACCTTTGGTTTTTGGATTCCAAACTTTTGTTTTGACCACATTTATCTTTTGAATAGGATTCTTCTCAACTTTTGGTACACTTTTGAAAGTGTTTCTTGTACCCTTTTCAGTTGATTTTGTAATAACAGGCTTATGTTGTCTAACAGTATGATTATCTTTTGTAGTGTTAGACTTAACAAAACTTTTTCTGGGTTGAGTAACATTTGTTTTAGCTTTTGATTTACTCCCAGAAACCCATTTATTACAATAAGCATGAAGATGATTAAAGCTACCACAATAATAACAAGCTTTATTAAACATAACAAAGTTATCACCTAATTGTTGTGATTTAAGGTTGTTCCAATTTCTTTGGCTTCCCCTAGGTTTGTTATTACATTTTTTACAACTTTCAACTGTCTTCAAAACAGTTTTGGCTTTAGCTTTAACTTCTACTTTCTTAGGACTGGATGGTCCTACTTTGATTCCTTTAATAGGAATAGTCTCATCTTCATCATCATCAGATACCCAATCCTCAATAATTAGGACATCTGGTCTCTTCTCAGTGAGCACCTTGGAGAGTGAGACATTCTTAGCACTCTCAGAAGGTTCACCTATCACTACAGGTTTAGCTAATGGTTTTGCAACAAATTCATGTAAACCTGATGCAGCAAGATCACTACCTTGTGGACAAGGAATTCCTCTATAAGGTGGAGGACAATTATTATATCCTATCCCTGATTTTATTCTCTTATTCAACTGAGTCTCAACTATGCTCTTAGTACACTCAGAAGCATTTTCCAATTTAGTAACAGTCAGTTGAATATTGTCTCTAGCTAATGTCACTTTAGTGCACTCTGTCCTTACCATTTCTATTTCTCTATCTTTCAAAAATATTTGTCTTTGAAGAGCATTTTTAGCATCAGTAAAGGTAAGTTCATTTTCTCTATAGTGAGTGATTTGTTTTTCTAGCTTGGACATACCACACTTATGGTCAAATAAGGTTTGAATGGTTTTTCTATGTTCTAATACTTCTGTATCATAAGCTTTACTTATGATTTTTAATTCTTTAAAAGATTCACAATCATTAGGACATTTGATAATTTGTACCTCAGGGGTGGAGAATGCCATCAAAGCCAATTCATCAGAAGTTGACTCATCTTCACCCATGAAACTCCAGTCAAAACCCATGCCATCTATAGCAACCATTGCTTTTGGCTCAGCAACTTCAACAACCTTACTCTTGCTTTCAAAGCTTCCTTTCTTCTCAAAGCTTCCTTGGTTTCTATTGTCAAACCCTCTACCTCTGTCATCCTGCCTCTTAGGTCTTCTACACTCTCTAGAGTAGTGACCTTTCATGTGGCAGTTGTAACACTCCACCTTTGACTTATCATAGCCAGCAGGCTCACTTCCATCTATCAGTATCTTCTTGCCAGTCCTCATCATCAACTGCTTAGCTCTAATGCTTAAAAGTGAAAGTTGCCACTTTAGGTCCATTACTTCAAGATCATCAGGATGAATCTCTTGAAGGTCTTCAAATGTTAATACAGACCCATTGTGTTGAGATGTAAGAAAAGCACACCCAATTGTTTCATCCAAAATGGACTTGGTGCTACTAGAAGTATTAGCAGTACCAAAGGTTGTGTTAGCAGTACTTTCTTCTCTGCCTCCTTTGTCTTCATGATCAACCTTTGAAATGTTTGGGGATGAAACAAATGCCATATTTCCTGAGCTTGACCCAGTAGTCTTCTTAACTTCATGTTCTACAATCTTGAAATTGTTGTAGAGATCATTGAGACTCATCTGGTCAATATCTGACTTGTTCTTCCATACAATGACATGCATAGACCATTCTGAAGGTAAACTCCTAAGAAATTTAGAGTTTAGGTCTTCTTGAGTTATCATCACTTCATGGATGGCTAACTGACTTGCAAGCTTCTGAAGTCTATTGAACATACTGTCCAAAGACTCATTGGTTGTGGCTGTGAAGTTCTCAAATTGTTGTTTGAGAAGGGTTTTCTGTGTTTTCTTGGTAGCATCATTACCACCAAACCTAGCCACAATAGCTTCAAAGAGGGTTTTGGCATCTTTGTATTTGTTAAAAATCAGAAGTTGATCATTTGGAATAGTCATCAGTAGCATACTCCTTGCCTTGAGATCATTTTTCTTCTGAATTCTTTCATCTGCATTCGATGGTTGGGTTTGTATTGTTGTTACAAGAGCATCATTTACTGTTGTTGTGGTGGTTTGGGGTTTAAATGAATTGCCTTGTTCAATAATCTCCCAAAGTGCATAATCCTGCACTTGAAAGTATTGTTCAACCCTGAGTCGCCACATTTCAAACTCATTTTGTTTCAGTAATGGAAGTTTAGCTGCAACATTTGTCTGAATATGTTCAACATCCATTTTTCTTTTAAATTAGTAAATATCAAGCCTAGCTCTGATACCACTTGTGGAACGTTTTGTTTGTTCTTAATTGAGATATTTATGTATTGAATGTGTTTAGCATGCGGAATCTACTACAACACACTTTAAAAGAACACAAGATGGTGAGTTTGAGTAAATGAGAGAATGCAATGAACAAAGAACACAACTTTGGTTAGAACAAAACGATTCAATATTATTGATGAAATAATACGGATGATCTAAGTATCACCAGGATTACAAAGTAATCTTGAATCTAAGATTGTAAAAAGGATTTGTGATTCGAAGTAACTAAGTTACTTGAGAGATAGTTTGGTTTGTGGTTATTAGTTGTGAAAGATGCATGCATGAAGAAGTGACTAAGATATCCTTTTATAAGATAAGGATATCTTATTACATGTTGTCAAGTAGATGAATATAATACTATACTTTGACTATTATGGCGCCTACAATTAAATACAACTACCCATGTACACTCTGATATATTCTTCTGTCACCACAGAAGACTATTCTACTTCTACATAACGTATAACAATGTACAAAGACTAATAATTCAACTAAATATCTATTACAAAATATCTAATCGACAAAACAGAAGCTTGGCAGGCTCTTCATTAGCTAGCAGTACCTTCTACCCAGAAGGTACTGGTAGAACATCTTCGTACACTACAAAATCAACTAGCAGGCTCTTCTCATCATTGGCAGGCTCTTTGACTTTGATCATTTTATTCCCAACAAAATCCCCATGAATCATGAACCATTAATTACTTGTAAGCGCGGATGCTATGAATAGATCTATTTGGGTTAACACCCCCGTCCGAGTTGGTCACGCCAACCTGTCAAACGGACGCATATCATTCGGATTATTTCCGAGTGTCTGGCAAACACTTAGTTGGGGCATTGATTATTATTATGCTTGATTGTATAAATCCCCAAAATTTTAAAACTATATGATACGCAATGTAAGCCTAAAATTATGTTAATTTGAAATATAGCCAAGGGTAAAACACTTTTGTTGGGTTTTATTGGCTGAAAAGTATGGTCTCAAATAACAATATAAATCTAGTAAGACCAATGTGGCATCGCATCTCTTTAGTTAATGTGACCGTATAATATTAATCCGTAAAAGTAAAAGAATTATTTTTTTCGTCAGTTTCGGGGACACCATTTTTTTAAGAAGGTAAAGATGTAATGCCCGTAATTTTGTAACGCTTCAATCAATGGTTATATTCATAAAGGAAAAAAATAAATATACATATAACATTCCTTTAATAATACCAATGAGATTACATTCGAGTCATTAAAGTTACGTTGCAATATATATATCAAACAGATTGAAACTGTTACAAATTTGAATAATTCAATGCAATGGGACATCAATCATGCATGGGGATCCCCGCCCCCCCCCCTCCAAAATCTCGTCTAATCTCACCAAAAAAATAGAAGATTTAACTATCATTTAAACTCGGTCAACCATTCATTTTTGGAACCAGAAAGTTACTCATTTTTTTAATGAAACTTGGTCGAGTTTCCTCCGCTCCAATTCCTTTCTTCAATACAAAACTTGGTTATAAATATATATATGTACGCTCCTCCATTCATAAAAAAAGCCACTGCATGAAAACCTAAACCATCAAAATATGGCAATTCTCATGACGTTTACATCTGCACTCACCACCTCTAATTCTCACACAGTCATAATAATCATACCAAAGTTCCTTTAAACTGTTTTGGATGCCAAACGATCAGTAAATTGTTCGGGTTGGGT
This sequence comes from Artemisia tridentata subsp. tridentata, assembly GCA_021014915.2. NCBI lineage: Eukaryota > Viridiplantae > Streptophyta > Magnoliopsida > Asterales > Asteraceae > Artemisia > Artemisia tridentata. Next base: position 197,104,847 of record CP139507.1, read on the forward strand.
TTCGGTTATGGTTCGTGGTTGGAGTTCCTGTTCTTGTTGATGTGATCAATTCGTGTTCGGGTTAAATGTTTTGGTTCACTGGTGCACTATAGTTCATGTTAGGGATGAATTTATTGGTCATGTTGGAGTCACATATTTCATTCGTTCAATATCACGGATTCAGTTTGGTTTGACGTGGGCTTTGGATACCGATCAGGTTGCATCGATTCCTAGTGTTCGCGATCGAGTTGGTGTCGTGTTTCAAATTATATTGATCACACCAGGAAACTAAAAATGTGGCCTATGCTACTTAACAATTATCGCTATTTATTAAACAATCTTTTCTTTATGGTCCTAATTAAACAACCTATGTGAGAAACATAATTACGAGATGGCTTATATGATAAATGAGGGAAGATTCTTAAAGAGTAAACATGACAACGTAGGTAGTATTAGTTTAAAGGGTTATAACTAGTACAATGTTGTGTTCATTAGTTCGTAATTCTTGTAGATTAACCAGTATAATGTTTAGCATGTTCTCTTGGATTCATTCGCTTATTCATTTCGTATACGCTTATTACCTTTCATTTGTTTATATCTGTTCACTGAGCGTTAGCTCAGCCGCATTTTCTTTTCTCTGCGGCAGGTTATAAGCGGGATGCTGGGCATGAGTGTTGAGAGTAGAAGATAGAGGACCTACCCTTGATTAGATTTTATTATTGGAGTTATGATTGTAGACATTATGCTTTGGATATATATTGTATTTAGATTATTGTTTGTGTTGGGTCATGAAAAACCCAAGAATGCTTCAAACATGATTTGGACACAAATTAACTAAGTGTTAAACTTAAACCGAGAACAATTCAAGTTACTGAGAGAACAGCCTCTCAGTGAGTCATCTTCAGGATGCTTAAGGCGAATTCATGAAGAGGGATTCACTACTCAGGAAGGCGGTACTCCCTGAGTAGGACTTAAGCCAAAAAAGAAGATGATGGTTCAGTGAGTGTTGGACAAGAACTCACTGAACCCCAGTCTCCTCAACCAACAAAGTGATTGAAGGACTGAGGAACCAACGCCTGAAGAAAAGGCGGGAACAATATGGAAAAGATCTGAGAAGATAAAAGTGTCAGCCCAACACTCTTCTCTTGTCAGATCCAACCTTCCCTATTGCGGCTAAAAGTCATGAAGTGTCAGCCAACAACTCCCAAAGTCTTATTAGCCCTTTCCTATTGGTTCTTGGAAATGACAATTACTATTTGTAATTGTCAGACACGCAACCTCAACAACTTGTATTATATTTAATCACTTATACTTAGATTAATTGTGTATAAATAGATCAGATGGGAGAGAAGTTAAAGTGTGCTTTGTATATTGAAAGTCTTGAACTTTTACAAAGGAACTTCTCTCCTACAAAGAGTATACAACTCACTGAGATAGCTCAGTGGGTATATTGTTACCACTCAAGCAAAACTTGAGTTTCGATAGGAGACACCCCATACCCTTGTCTATTCAATCCCAAGTGTTTGTTCCGCAAAACACTTGGGTAATAGATTCTTGGAATTATTTCTAATAAGAATTTAAACGTTGAAAAATATTGTTGTTTTTATATTCACGTTTTATAACTGTTAGAATTAACCTTAAACATTATATTAGTCATTAACACAAATAGATTAACTTTCTAGTTAACTCTAATCTTGTAAAGGGACCAACAATTTGGATTATATTTCGTAAGTCCTTGTAATTCCTGACTTAGTATTTAATAAGAAGTCTTTCGCTTGCGTTTATATGTTCTGATTGACACCATAATGTTACACTTAGGCCCTTTTCGGGTTGGGGTGTTACAATTATGGTATCAGAGCCCATGCTTCGACTTATAGTACATAAGTTAAGGCCTGTGAAGACTTGGACCCTTAGGTTTACACTGTAGGAGCTTATGGAATAACCTTTGAAAGATTTGCTTTAGGTTCCTTTTCACTTTAGTTATGACCGGTGAGGATTGGGTAGACTATATGATAAGACATTTGTTAGAAATCTTGCTTCCGCATCACTCTGATTTGTGCCTCTGCTTTTAGTTAAGCCCCTATAAGATCATTCGTTCTGGAGATTTAGAAATTTATCAGAATGCGCAACAAAAGTTTAGTAATCAAATAAGTTTAGAATGCTTTGAGATTTTTGTAGTATTACAGGTTTCACCTTCTAATGATATTTCATTCCTTCGAATTTCGATCTTGGATTCGTTTGTTAATCTTTTAGATGCCTTTTCGTCTGTTCAGAGAACTTCGACATGTATGAATCTGATGTGTTCGACACATTCTGTGGCCTCTCTTGCTATTGCTAAGCATATTTAAGTCTCCTTACACTATTAGATTCATCTTAACCATTCCTATTCATATGAGAAATCTTGTGGTGATTAACCACGAGTATGAGAATGTTTCCCTCACTTTTGAATGATAAGATTCACTCTACTGATCTGTCTTTCTTTGGAATGTTAATTTCGATGGATTAGTTGACTGAGCATCAAGATGCTAACTACTGTCATACTGTACACCTTTGACAATTCGAGCATCCTGAATTCTTTTTACCATGATTTCCGATTGGTTAACCCGTTGTTATCATTACTACCCTGGAAACTCGTACATTATTTTCGCGATTGTGAAGTTTTCCTAGCACATATTTTGTACACCGTTGGCTGGATCTCACCTTGAGAGTCATTTTGCAATCTGAACTTTCTCGATGTAGTCCCTGAACGAACTACCAAGGTTTCCACCGGAGTGTGAAGTTGATTTGACCTGGTACTGAGAGATTGTTTAGTCATGACTCGAGGTAGAATATGATATAAATAAAGGCATGTTTATATGATGCAAGTATTAGGACGCCTGGCCAACGTGATAATAGTTATATCATATAACCTGAACTTATTGGGATCATAGGATGTCTTTGAGAAGTGCCTGAGAACAGTAAGTGGAATGAGTCTGAATTCTATCTGAATAGAGCAACGTTTTGCCTGATTGTGAAACTCCATATCAAATAGCACATGTTGAATTGAGAGAACTAAAGGGGCAACAACAAGAACTAGGAAGTAGTTTTATTCGTCTGAGCTATCTCCGTGGGGTGCTCCAGTTTTATTCGCGATGAAGAAGGATGGTAGCATGAGGTGGTATATTGATTATTTGAAGTAGGACCGTATTACAGTTAGAAACCGTTATCCACTACCTCGAATCGACAACCTATCTGATCAACTTTAGGATGAGAAGTCTTCTCGAAGACTGATTTAAGTTCTGGATATCATCAGTTACGTGTGAAGAGCAAGATATTCCTAGAACTATCTTTCGTACTCGTTATGATCACTATGAGTTTAGTGACGCCAATTGTATTGGCTAATGCTTCGAATGTTTTATGGACTTGATGAATCGTGCCTTTCGTGAGTACTTGGAAAATTTGTCATAGTATGACATCTTAGTACATTCAGAGACGAAGGAGAAACATGAGGATCATTTTCGCATTATGTTGGAAACTTTGCGTCTGAATAAACTTTATAAATTCTGGAAGTGTAATATTGGTTGGGACAAGTGGCGTTCTTAGCTGATGGTATTACTATGAATCCTGCGAAGATTGAAACTATCACCAAATGGCCAAGACCGACGACAGTTACAGAAGTTAGAACCTTTTTAGTCTTGTAGAAGAATTACAGAAGATGTTCACGACTGGCGTTACCATTGACGAAGCTTATGAGAAGAGGAGAGAAGTTTATTTGGGATGAGAACTGAGTTTTGGAAAAGCTAAAAAAGAAATTAGCTCCTACTTCCATACGAGTACCAATTTTTTGGACATTTCAAGAAGACTTGGTTATGCCTTTATACAGTACGGGAAGGTTATTGTTTATGCATCAAGACAACTAGAACCGTATGAGACGAATTATTCAACGCATAACTTGGAGTTAGCAGCAGTGGTGGTTGTTAGTAAGATTGGAGGTAATTCTTGTATGGCGGATTTTGATCTGTGTTGAAGACTTGAGGAAACTATTTAACTAAGGCACACAGTTTTTACTTCTTTATTCATCTTAGTTGTACTATGATGAATTAAAATCTGGAGCAGACCTTCTGGTGGAAAGACATTTAGCAAGTTGGTAGAAACCTTTAAGCTAGGGATTATTTTGTTAGCTAGCACACCTGCAGTGATCGTGTCAGAAAAATCAGGTTTTGTTTCACACTTCCAGAAGAGATACAGAAGACTATGGGGATTGGACTCGGGATTTTAGTACGAATTCTCACCTTCAGACAGATGGACAGACAAAAAAACTATTCGAACTTGGAAGATGTGTTGAGCGGGAAATTTGACAAGTGCTGGGTCTGGTTGTGTTTGCTCACTAAGATAGATGGCATGCTAGTGACAAGGATTTCCTTTCAGAGTTTTATATGAATGGAGATGTAGAACACCTTTTGGTTGAATTAAGTCGGGAAGCTGCTTATTGAAGGTCCGGAGTTGATTACAGTGACTAATGGATTAGTTATCATTGTGGAAGAGAAACTTTGAAATTTTAGACCGGGAATATGTATGGTGTTTCCGTACAGAAGTGTTAGACGTTTTGGCATATACGGAAGATTTGGTTCGTGATACGTTAGTTCTTAGATTCGTTCTTATCCGTACGATTAGTCTACCTATTCCATTATGCATTCTGATAAGTTTTGATACTCTGATATGTGCTTAGTTGATCGTCGGTACGAATAGGTTACCCATCCCTTTATGAAACTCTTGATACGTTTAATGATTCGATATGTGCTTCTCTGATTATTAGCAAGTTCCTTAGTTCGTTCAGAATCTGGATAGAGTTTATGGAGTTTTTCCTACCGTTTAGCATTACCTCTCTATTTGCCTCGTGTGTGTATGTGTTTCATGTATCTCTTTGTGAGATTACAACTATCATCTGTTACGTATTTGTTTCGTATCCGTTGGATAAGATTTGTTACGATTTGCGTTTTGTTGAAGAGCCTGAGGTTATTTTGGAGCGTTAGGATCGAATCATGAGAAATAAAACAATCCCATTCGTTAAAATCTTTGGAAGAACCTCTCCGAGCGTGAGGCTATTTACTGTCTTTTCTTTTCGTAATTTGGTACGTATTCATTTAATATTTCAACTTCAGTTTTGAGGACAAAATTATTTTTAAGTGTGGTGAAATTATAATACCCCAAAATTTTAAAACTATATGATACGCAATGTAAGCCTAAAATTATGTTAATTTGAAATATAGCCAAGGGTAAAACACTTTTGCTGGGTTTTATTGGCTAAAAAGTATGGTCTCAAATAACAATATAATTCTACTAAGACCAATGTGGCATCGCATCTCTTTAGTTAATGTGACCGTATAATAATAATCGGTAAAAGTAAAAGAATTATTTTTTTCATCGGTTTCGGGGACACCATTTTTTTAAGAAGGTAAAGATGTAATGCCCGTAATTTTGTAACGCTTCAATCATTCGTTATATTCATAAAGGACAAATATAAATATACATATAACATTCCTTTAATAATACCAATGAGATTACATATGAGTCATTAAAGTTACATTGCAATATATATATCAAACAGATGGAAACTGTTATAAATTGGAACAATTCAATGCAATGGGCCATCAATCACGTATGGTGATTGCCCCCCCCCCCCCCAAATCTCGTCTAATCTCACCAAAAAAAATAGAAGATTTAACTATCATTTAAATTCGGTCAACCATTCATTTTTGGAACCAGAAAGTTACTCATTTTTTTTAATGAAACTTGGTCGAGTTTCCTCCGCTCCAAGTCCTTTCTGCAATACAAAATGTGGCTTTATATATATATATATATATATATATATATATATATATATATATTCTAATATACAGCAGTTGAAAAAGGAATACTAAAATTCTAGAGTGTCTACTTTTGTCATTTTACTTAATAAATTTTAAATCAGCACTAATTAAGGAATGTAGAGAAGCTTATGTGGGAAGCCACTTTATTTTCGGCCCACCCCAATAGTAACCTATCCATTCCCCTCAACCAATCCATTCCCCGTCATAATTCACCAACCAAATTGCAGAGCCACCAACGCACCCTAACTCACGAAAACGCACCTCACAATCATCATCAGAAAAACCATAACTTGGTTAAACGATTAACATATAATATTAACATACCTCTTGAGGTAATTTCTTTCAGTTTTCCATCTAATTAATATTAACATATAATATTTGTGCTAAATATCGTGATGAATCTATATTAAGTAATCTCAGTCACCCAATAGTTATTCGAAAATCGTTACTCTTTTTTTTGCAGGGATGATATAAAAAGGTATGAATGTAGTTTATGGTAATTTATGTTACTCATTAAATTGTTTTTATAATTGATTTGTGATGAATTTATGTATTTGATCCGTAACAAATTGATGATCGGATTATGTACACTATGTGTTTGATAAAATGTGTGTGAAACTCATTGTATTATTATCAATTGCATATACTATCAATTGCATTAGTATATCATCAACATGTTTTATTTTAATTGTCCAAAATTGCACGGTTTTGTAAATTGTTCATTGTATGACAACCATATAATTTTGCCCGGTATAGTCAGGCTTTTTATTAAAGTATTAAGTATATTGCCAGAATGATGCCAGTCATATTAGAAGTTTTTATTACATAAGAAATAAGCTAATACATCACTACTAGAAAATATAACTTTTTTTGTATGTTATTAAGGCTGATTATGCAGATTTTCGTATCTTTATCTTGCTGATATGATAACAATTTTCATATGAAAAGAACAAATCATACATTTTGTTTTTCAAAGGATCAAGATGTAGGATCTAATGAATTTAAATGAAAAAAGGCGTGAAAAAGATATTTGTTTTCTTTTGACGGTATGTATATTGTTATTCGGAAATAAGCAAAACTTATTAAGGAAGCCTAATAAAATCCGGGCACCCTTTCACCATTTGCGCTTAAGATACTGAACACCCTATCCCAGAACGAGTAAGTATTTTTTTCTAATCAGGTTGTCAATCTTCTTAATTTTGTTATGATTTGATTTAACCTGTGCTTTTTTTATTTGATTTTTGTTATAGAATTGATCAAATATGAGTTGCTTAATTTGATCAAATATGATTCGAGCATATTCATATTTTGTTCATCAAAATAAGTATTTAGCAATTTACCAAACCCTCTAAATGTGGTATGTCCGTTTAATTATGTTATCTGGGTTTTTCAATTTGATAAATGATGTATGCATTGTAAATATATGTGAAATCATTCACAATATCATCATCATTTAAAATTCCCTGATAACCTTTTGATGTCCATTGTTGTAGAGCATCGCCAAAGAAGAAGGGGACAACAAAATATCAAAATCCAGGTTATTATTCACATGATCACATCTATATTGGTATCTATTAAAAACCGTTTACTTCTTTATGTTCATCAAGCATGAGTGTGGATAGTAGTTACTGAGATCACATTAGGAGTGTCAATTTCTATGTGCACATTAAGTGTTTGATAAACTGCCTCACTAATTTATAGCGGCTTCATACATCTTTCATTTACTATTGCGGCTTTCTTGAATCAAACCCAGTAACAAGAAGTATATTTGAAACAAGGTAAGTATTTGTGTTTTCTTTTGATTGATTGAAATTAAATACGCGTTTTATTTTGTGATATTTTGGCATGCAAAGATTAGTAGAGAAATAAGCACTATTTAGAATTCTATGTGTTGAGGAAGACAACATGTTCAATAGAACGTCAATGGAGTTTAAAACTTTAATGTGAGGTACATGTGCTTAAATTCTAGGTTGAATGATCAAATATGCATTTTTAAGCGTATTGTAGCTACGGGTGTATTTGACCGATAATAACATTGTGTGTTTTAGTGATCAATGTGATTATAATATTGTGCATTTGAGCGATGAATAGGTACAACCTTAGTTTCTAATTATTCATATCTTTTGTATCATAAAAAGAGAGATATGGTTATAAGTATCTCGATTAGGATACAGGAAGTGGAAACAAGGAATTTCATTACTAATTCAAAATGGATATTGTATTTTTCTGTCATTTTGTTGTGCATTCTATAGTCTGTACTATTTGTTATAGATATTAGAGCATTCTTTGTTGTTATATAATATAATGAAGAATGCTTTTGATCATGGTCTGTTTTAATTTTTGATGTGTGATTTGAATAGCAAGAACTAGGGTAGTCGTATGGGGGTGATATTCTTTTTCAAGGACATAACAAAGTTCTGTTAGGAATTATATTTTCATAGATTTGATGTTACAAAAACAAGAAGAATGAAACATGAAGTATACTGAAATGATAAGCAAAATACGCTAAAAGCAAGGTACTGCCAATACAAGAAAGGTACTGCTAGTGTATTTTAAAGGTACTGCCAGTTCAAGATAGAAGGTACTGCTAGTACAAAATGGTACTGCTAGTTCAGAAGCAAGGTACTGCCAGTGCAACAAAGGTACTGCTAGTGCAAAGAGTCTGCTGCTGAATCAGTGAGTCACTCTGCTGCTAAGAAGATAAGAACGAAGAAGATATTTATTTTGTATGAGTCATGTTTATACAAAATATAATATCTAGATATTTTATCAAGTCATCAAGTTGAACACTCAAGATACAAGTTGTATCTTATTGACTTGACACATGTAAGAGCAAGTGGATGACTAAAGCTTATCAAATTGTAATGTTCTTCCTTATGTTATAAAAGGAAGATCACACCCCTTAGATAAAAGTGTGTCACTATGTGATTAGTGATCACCAAAGTGCTTAGTACTCTAAAATTACAACACAAAGTTGTGTTAAAATGTAAAGCACTTAAAGAGTGTGTGTGGGAACATCAGACGTGGGGTCTGATGAACATTGGACATGGGGTCTAATGTTGTTATTGTTGTTAGGAGCCTCAAGGATCTATGATCCCTAATTAGAGTGTAATCGTGTTATAATTGATCATGTAACATTGGGGCTAAGAGTAATAACAAACGGTGAATTCCACAAAACCTTATTGTGATAACCAATATCCTAGATCAAAGGCTTAACAGCCTTGAGCCCATAAACGATCAGAAAACTTATAAGTAGTTAGTTCTCTTGTTCTTTAAAAGTTTTCAACAAGTTCTATATTAGTTGAATCATGTTAGGGTAATATAGCGATTTATATAATCATATATTAGTAGTTTGTTAATTCTATTGCTTATGTTTTCATCATATTATAGCATTGCAAAGTTGTACACATTATTTCCTATTTTTCAATGTACACTGAGTTCAAACAAACTCAAGACAACATATCAAATGGTGGAAAATGGCTCATATTTTTAGTTGGTGCAGGTGTGCATAGATGAGGTCTGTTGATATGTCTATTTTAACTAATTGAGAAATAACTTTAAGAATTACAAGAACTATATTTTATCACAGCAATTGATTGATGCTCAATTGAAGCTTATAGAACCTGGTAAGTTTATTAGTTTAATATGTTACTAATGATTCCATTTAAGATTGAAACTCGGGTGCTCTTTTTATTGATCTCTAACTCTTTCATAATCTGGTAGTATTATAGCCTGTTTGATAAACTTCGAACATTAAACTTAGTTTTAATATATTCATTGATTTATAGTTGTGAGTTACAATTTTTGGCAGTGTCTTCATGAGTCGTTTTGGTTATTGTTTTTTCATTGAAACTGCTTATAGCGCTTTTTGGCAACATTTATTAGAATAAGCCCATAAGCCGCTTATAGTGGCTGTTTGGGATTGCTTATTAGGTTAATTACATGTAAAGGGCTATTTGGGATTTATTTTGAAACTTCTTATAGGTGCTATATGGGATTCTATTTGAATAACTACTTTTAAGGGTTGTTTGAGGTTGCTTATTTAAACCGCTCATATGGGCGTTTAAGAATTACCTATTGTAACATGATTAGAGGCTGTTTGGGATTGCTTATTAGAATTATTTAAGCTGTTGTTCATCAGCTTTATATATTCGGCTTTTTTATGCAACATAAACTGATTTTCTTGGACTTACATAAGTCATTTATGAGAACCAGTTCTTATTGATGTTGTTTAATATGTTGACTTTAAATTGTTTATCAAGATAATAATCACACCTGTTTGGTACAGGTTGATGTTGCTAGATTCTTAGTATTTTCAAGACTTGAGCCGCATACTTCTAATAACCAAACTAATTTCACAGGTAATATGTTATGACTTATAACATTTTGTTTTCGAATTGAAGTTAATAATATAACTTTGTCCAACTGGATTTAGGGGTGCGTAGGTGTGCAGTTTGAAAGTGATATCAATATTCACGGTTGCAGGTCATGACAAATGGATTAAGGTACTAATTAATTTGAGTTCCTAAAAATAGATTGAATTCCTAAAAACTAATTTCACAGATGTTTACTCTGGAAATCCCGTGAATTGTCAACCAAGATCTTAGGAACATTAGTCGTCACCAAGTATTTAGTGTAAAAATAGGAATGTCAGGCGTTGGGTAATGGGTCAAATGGGCAAATTTTTTCAGCGTGTCGGTCGGGTCGGCTAACCATACTTTTTCGTAGGCTATTGATGCATCAATAAAAAAGAAAATCACTTCAAATATAAGTTTTATTTGGAAAAGTTCATAAATTGTACCGTAATTAATTATGTTGAAGATGATTACAACCATTTTAAGTGAAATAGAAATAAATATGTGATATTGGAGGTGTAGATTGGAGAGGGTATGACACAAGGAGAAGCAATGTTTTAGTGAACATTAAAATTGTGAGGTTTGATTACTTGATTGTAACATATGAGTGTTTGACTCTTAACACAATGTTAAACAATGTAGAAAGGGTTTATCAACAATAATTTGTTTTACATGATTATGTTATGTATTGGAACAATCGATCAATTAACACATACTAAAAAAGATGGTTGAAAACCTAAACTGGATAAATGTTATACTTGCACTATTGAGTCTTGATATATTGTTTATTTTTTATGGTATAGGTTTTGTTATTTATTTGTAACATAATGTATCATTAATATTATAACACAAATAGCTTATGAAGGAATATGAAACATAGGGAGATATATGTTAACTAATAAGTCTTGATATATTGTTTATTTTTTATGGTACAGGTTTTGTTATTTATTTGTATTATAATGTATCGTTAATATGATAACACAAATAGCTTATGCAAGAATATGAAACATTGGAGGATATATGTTAACTAATAAGGCTTGATATATTGTTTATTTTTTATGGTACACATTTTTTATTTATTTGTATCATAATGTAGCATTAATATTACATACCAACAAAAATTAAATGCCTTTTATAGTGTTTCAAAATTTTATTTATATCATAATATAGCATTAATATTTTCTATTCATACATCTAACATATCATTTATTCACATAATATCACAAATCGATCTCTTATATAAAAGCTATTCAACGGTTTATAAATTTACTCCCGTGAATTTCACGGGTTAATAACCTAGTGTATATATATATATATATATATATATATATATATATATGTACGCTCCTCCATTCATAAAAAAAAAAAAAAAAAAAAAAAAAAAAAAAAAAAAAAAAAAAAAAAAACCACTGCATGAAAACTTAAACCATCAAAATATGGCAATTCTCATGACGTTTACATCTGCACTCACCACCTCTAATTCTTACACACTCATAATAATCATACCAAAGTTCCTTTAAACTGTTTTGGATGCCAAACGATCAGTAAAGTGTTCGGGTCGGGTTTCGGTTATTGTTCGTGGTTGGAGTTCCTGTTCGTGTTGATTTGATCGATTTGTGTTCGGGTTAAATGTTTTGGTTCGCTGGTGCATTATAGTTCATGTTAGGGATGAATTTATGGGTCATGTTGGAGTTAGGGATGAATTTATGGGTCATGTTGGAGTCACAGATTTCATTCGTTCAATATCACGGATTCAGTTTGGTTTTACGTGGGCTTTGGATACCGATCAGGTTGCATCGATTCCTAGTGTTCGCGATCGAGTTGGCGTTTTCGATTCCTATCAGTTCTGGTTTAGCTCGTAGGTATATCTTAAGCCATAATATTAATCTATGTTATTTATAATTACATGTACATAAGCCTCACATAGTATGTCAATAGAACCATCATCATAAGTTACTATGAACTAACTCTATATTACAAGCAGTAACCGTTTGAAACTCAAAAGTTACTCGAAGGTCTCAGGAGGCTGCCCCTACCTTCCCACTATCACCATTGTCATTCCCCTTTTCCATTCCCACATATCAGTAATTAGATGACACTATGTGGATAGTACCAAGATCACCAAGTCAACAGGAACATCAGCAGATTCCTCAAGAATGGTTTGGGATCTATACTATCTCAGATATGATCGACACATAACTCCAGGCCCCACGTCAGAACTCATTACAACCCCATGATGCCACAACCCAGGATCCACCTAGAGGAGCACCAGGAGACCCCTATATCAGACTTATATATTTACTAGCTTTTACTATTATCCTAGCCACGGGGTGTGTGGCATAGTTCAAAGAAACTCGTAGTATTTTGGTTGTTGTAAAACGAATTTATCAAGTATTGACTCTACTGTATGGATATGGTTGTGCTATGCATGATATTGGTCGATGTAGGCCAAAATTTTCATCTTATATATTCATGTGTGTTGTGATTATATTTATGATATTTCGTGGTTGCATCTTGTTGTGATTTCATTTCATTTATACATGTCATGATTGTGTATATGTGAGTGTGATGATCTTTACTACTTATAAATTCTCATGGTCTCTTGTGATTTTGAAGAGTTATATCGAAGCAAGCCGCTCCATCCATGACACAAGCCACTGTTGAGCAAATCATTGCCAAAAGCATAGCCACAGCCCTCGCCAATGAGGAGATAAATGTGACCAATGCAACGGGAAGACTTGAAACCACCAAGACAGCTGAAGGCACAGAAGGAGGAAACGTTGAACCCAAAATTCATAATCTTACTCACGAGGAATTTATGGAATGCGAACCCCACACCTTTAGTGGAACTGAAGGCGCGAGGGGATTTTGCAAATGGTTCGAAGAAGTAGAAACAATATTTCGAGGTGGTAACTGCCTCAAGGAAAACAGAGTTAAGTTCGCCACTTGCACTTTTCGGGATCGTGCCCAGGTATGGTGGAATACCCATGTTCAGATAGTAGGGGTCGACGCTGTAACACCCCCAAAATTGGGTCCAGCGGAAGCATACATGTCGCTGGGGTGCTACTCAATTGGTATCACAACACAAGTACAAAGAACGGTTTTTACCTCAATTATTTAGAATGAAATTCATTAACAAAAGTGTTAAATTTACATTATTAAAAGGTAGTGCGGAAATAGGCCCATAAAATATGTATAACGGTCCCCAAATGAATATCAGAGTGTCTTGACCCTATAATCATGCCATGCCATGCCAACTGCTGCCAAATGTGAGCTAACACTTTAAGAACCTGAAAATACATGCGAAAACGGGTCAACACGAGGTTGGTGAGTTCATAGGTTTAGTTTATCTGTAAAGCATTTGAATGAAGATTTCCCAGCAAAGGCAATGTAAATCCACCCATTCCCAAGCCCCGCCCATACAAGACTTGCAACCTGTGTGTTTACAACCCACTGCCAAATAAACAACAAGTATCATATGGACCACAAGAAATCAAAGACCAATATATTCTAAATATATAAAGGGTTGTTGTCGTATTAAGTTCATGACACCGAAGCCTTAAGATATCTAGTTTGAGTGTACGTTTGACATACCAGTCAAGTGGGGAAACCACCCGGACACTCAAAGTTTCTGGTAGGCATCCGTTTGACATACCGGTCAAGTGGAGAAATCACCCGGACACCCAAAGTTTCTGGTAGATGTCCACCTAGGACATCCAAGGTTCCTCAAATAACTATACGTCCGTTTGACATACCAGCCAAGTGGGGAAACCACCCGGATGGGGAGTTTAGTCCCAATAGATCTATTCATAACATTCGCGCTTAACGGGTCACAACATAGGCAATTAATAGTCTAGTGCACTGGTGTCCAGGAGAAAACAATCAGGTGTGTAACAAGTAACACATAATACTTTCGAGTAACAAATCAAGGGTTTCAACCATTTAGTATTGTTTGAGAAAACAATTCACATTTCGAGTAAAATACGCATGCAATTAAAATAGAAACGAGCATTTATTCTCCCCCAAACAGTTGTAAAACAAGTGAAAGTAGGGGCTATGAAACTCACCTGATGCAATAGTAATGATGACAAAAGTAGATACACTGAAATGAGGCACGATCTCTAACCGCAACCTAATATGAATGATATGATCTAATGTAAGTCATGAAATGATGCTACACATGCAAATACGTATGTTATCGATACCACTCGTGAAATTTGGAAATAACGTTTATCGTCGAAAAAAAATATATTTTTGACGTCTTGATAAGTCATAAAACCTTTTACGTGTAAATACGTTGTAATGATATCCCACGATCATCGTTTGGTGATTTATAGCAAAATAATAGAGTTTTCCATCGTAATTTAATATTTTTCAACCATTATTAGAAAATGACTAAGTATATAACAACCCGTAAATTTCAGGCTATTATTTTAATGATAATGTGATAGGTTATCTCACTTTCACACGGAATGACACCACACGCAAACCAGGAGCAGACAGAAAGTCATGAAATATTAGAAAATAATTAAAGGCTCGGAGAATATTTCAAGTATTATTTAACGACTCTAAAAATAGACACTCTCGAAACTAGAAACGATTTAGGATGGAACCATACTTGACATTATTTAACGGGACTCGGGTATCTAAATTACTCACTTTAATTTAATTCACCACTTATACTTATACCTAATTAAATAAAAAGATACTACACCTTAACTACTTATACATCAAATACTTAAATTAAATATGAATCTCACACCAACTCCCAAAAATAAAAGCCTGTAAACCCTTATCCCTTAGTTGACCACCCCTTATCCTCCCCAAAACTCAGTCGAGGCATCACCATCATCCACCACAAAGACTGCAACCCTTTGACCTGGCAATATTGTCGCCTTTAGAAAATCACGGATCGACCTAGGATGAATACCCATAGAAAAAGAGATAGCACACAAATGGGAGGCTTATCTCCCCTATGGCAGAAAGCACTCATGGCGTCACACCCCAAAATCCCCCATTTAATCCGACCCTCCAAGGGAAAAATCGAATCAAGGAAGGATAAGGGTTGTGATACCAAAACTTTGAGGATCACTCAAGGAAGGATAAGGGTTGTGATAGTGGTGATTCGATTTGGAGAGTCTGGATTGCTTGGGTTGTTGAAATATCATTCGAGCCCTCACCTCACAGGAACCATTTCAAGGTTTGTAGTTGAACCGGATTTATTATTACATTTTTTTTACTTTAGGGCTTAGTTATGATGAAATTGCTAGTCCCAAATGAGTAAATTAAGTATTGGTTTTATTAGTTCTGTCGAGTTGTATTCCCAGAACACAAATAAAATCTTGATGAAGTTAGTGTTCAATTAGGTCAAATAGATGAATGAAAATAAGTTTGGGATTGATAGTATTATTTATGTATTCGATTGAAACCTATAATGGGAGGATAGGAACCTTATGGGAGGCACACCCAAGTAGAACTAGCAAACATGTTAACAATTAGGCACCAAGGAATTTGGCATGAATCCCCCTCTTGTCGACCTAAAAATGGGTCAAGGACACCAAAAACCTTGTTACCACTTAGACCCTTAAGGCTCGAAGCGAGTGGTACTCGAATCATAGCCGAGGAGATAAACCATAAGGTCCTTGCTAGTAAACAATTACAGCCAAAGAGAAAACCCAAGATGAACTTGAGTCTGTGACAACTTGAGGCATTAAAAATATGTGTTGTGTTTGTGTAATGTTAGTACCAGGCCAACTGCCCCAAAACTTCACTTAGAAGCCCATCTTCAAAAGCCCAACTAGGCCCATTTTAGTTAATGGAAACCAGCCCTCTAAGCACAGCCCAATAGGTGTAAAGGTTAATTCGAATAGCAGATTTTGAGACGCGTCATGGACAAACAAAATGAACATAGGCCGTGCATAAAAATGAATTATATCGACCCATGTATAAACGAGTAAAACTTGTATAGCCGAAATATAAAAACTTGACAAAGATGATTGGAGATGAAATTTATATAACCGAAAGACAAAGATGTAATTTCATTTTAATATCGTGAGACTTGTCAAAATATAAAACTTGTCGACAATTTTAATAGCCGAAAACACTTATATATGAACGTCACTAATAATATAGCACATGTAACTTGAACAAATTTGACAATATATTAATTCATACGCTTAGAACCAACATAGACGTACTAAAATGTGAAGAAACTATAAATTTAATACTTGAACTAAGACATGATTATTTAATCTAGGTTGCGTGTTGGTGTCGTGCACTTCTTAATTTCCCAGCGTTCACTGTTCAGACTATTAAAGGTGAGTATTCACAGCCCCTTTTTACCGCTTTACTTATTTGGGGAGGAATGCATGACTTAAATTTTTATTTGAACTTATGACTTATATTTTATTTGAACTCCTTGAAAATTTGACTTTGAACCTTAGGACATTATTTTGAGATTATGACTTGTTTTGAACTTTATGTGCCGTACATACTAAATGCAAAGTCTCCCATGTTCGGAGCAGTCTTGACAGTAATTCTCGCCTAAGTGGTTGAGTGACAAAGTCTCCCATGTTCGGAGCAATTAAGACAATAATTCTCGCCACGTCGGTGAGTGACAAATAATTCTCGCCTAGGTGGTGGAGTGACAAAGTCTCCCATGTTCGGAGCAGTGCAAAGTCTTCCTTGTTCGGAGCAGTCTTTATTTATTATGTACATGGCATTTTTATTGTGAACCTGATAAACATGTATGTTTGACACTACCTTTACCATTTAGACTTTTCTTAAAAATCTTGGACTTCTTTTGAACAAAACGTGTATACTCACCAACTATTTTTATAGTTGACCCATTTTTCTCATGCATTTCAGGTGATCGTCAGTAAGTGTATTTTATGAAGACATTAGCACTAAGGGGTCTTCATCTGTCATGATTAGTTGGATGAAATAAAAATGTTATCTTTTGGAAACAAACCTTTGTGTTTCAAATGCCATTGTTGGCTAAAACGATGTTGTATTAATGTAATGTTTCTTTAAATTTAAATTATGGTATTGTTCTATATCACTCTGCGCTGTATATTGATTTCGTAGCACCCCATGACCCAAACGCTTCCGCAATGCCACATTTTTGGGGGTGTTACAGATTGGTATCAAAGCCAGGCTGTTATAGAGAATGCCGATTTTTCAAAAATAAAAATCGCAACTATAACCAGAATAAAGTTTTCTTAAAACACCAAACATCATACGAGTTGACTAGTCCGAGCATTGCATCATTACTCCTCAATTATGCATAGCCTGATCACCTATGCCTAATTCGGGAAGAATCATGTAATGATGGGAGTAGAAGTCTCGAATCATGTTTGGTGGGGTCTTAAGAGTCTGATAACCTGAAACTGCATTGGTCGTGTGTGTATGCATGTCATGTTCGAACAACCATGTTTATATTACTATACTTTATATAGATATATATTCATATATGTGCCTTCCCTCTTGCTACATTATGACTTGATAGACTAAGTACGTCCTTGTTCTCGTCGTGTCACAATCACTACGTCTCCAAAACTGTCGTCGTCCCGCAACACCATCCGCCATCGTCCACGTATAACTTACACAACCAAATTTTTTTGGCTTGTTGTAGAAACATGGTCAACACTCGTTCAGGAAGCATCAACAATGAAACCCCAAGAGACAGTGCTGCTGGATTGGCGGATCTTCTCACTCAGATCGTTGCACACATTGAGGCAGGACGAACCAACGAAGGAGCTGGTACCTCGACCAACGGCCATGGATGCAGCTACAAGACATTTATGGCATGCAAGCCAAAGGAATTTCATGGCACCGAGGGTGCCATTGGCCTGCTATCATGGTTCGAGAATGTCGAGTCAAAACTCAGCATCACTAAATGTGCTAAGGGAGATAAGGTGGAGTTCTCATCCGGTCTACTACAAGGTCGGGCATTGACTTGGTGGAACAACCAGCTACAGACCAGAGGGAGAGAAGCTGCAAATGGATTTTCTGTGGCTGAATTCAAGAAATTACTATCTGAGGAGTACTGCAGAAAAGACGAGGTGCAGAAATTGGAAGTAGAATTTTGGAACCATGTGATGGTGGGAGTGGAAGTTGACAAGTACACGACCCGTTTCCATGAGCTGTCAAGAATGGTCCCTCACATGATCTCCACTGTGGAGAAGCTGATTGATCGATACATTTGGGGGTTGATACCTGAAATCAGGAGGGATGTCACTTCATCCAAACCAACCACACTTCAAGACGCTGAGGGCATGGCATATCGCTTGACAAATGATGTGATCAGATCTGGTGGGTTAACAAAAGGAAACGACAATGGACAAAAGCGGCGGGAGGATCAGCAGGGAAGCCGAGACCAGGACCAACAGGACAAGCGACAACGAGTAACCAGGAATTATGGAGCAACAACTCAGGAGCGCAGAGAGTATGCAGGCCCACATCCTAAGTGCACAAGATGTAACCTTCATCACTCAGGAGGTTGCCCAAGGTGCAACGAATGCCAGCAGACGGGCCATCTTAGTCGGTATTGCCCAAACAGAAATGGAGGTCAAGAGCGAAAGCGGACATGCTATGAGTGTGGGAGCCCGGATCACCTCTGAAATGTGTGTCCCAAGCTGAATAGGGCACAAAGGCCAGTGAAGGATAACCTAACTCTCGCTATGGCGATTGGTGAAAATGACCCAAACCGTGGAGGCAATGTCAGCCCAGCCCGAGGACGAGCGTACTTTCTATGCAACGAGGAAGCTCACTAGGACCCAACCATCATGACGGGTACATTCTTTTGAACAGTCACTTTATGTTCGATGTAGGATTTACTTTTGTTCCCTATCTAGTTAACGATGACGACTAATATGAGACCTGACGTCATAAGCCGTAATTAAATGCCTAGCCTTTATTTGTTGATTAGATTTGGCTTAGACAATTCCAAACTTGAGCCGAACCTTCCAGAGGCCTTCATATAAGATGTAAAAATCTTCCCTTCTAGCAACTTGTTTCCAGCTTGATCTAGTGACAGTTCTTGTTTGATGAGTTGCGAAAATCAAGATGGAATCAAGTTGTTACTCAAACTCATGACAGTTCCCGGTTAGGGAGTTGTGAGATTAAGTGAGAATTCACAAACTAAAGGTCACGTGAGGGCTAAGCTCGAGAATGAAAAAGTTGACTGTCAAATCTAAACGCGAGGACGAACGTCAGTAGAGCTAACGAACTGAATCTCGAGGACGAGATTCCTTTTTAGGTTGGCAGACTATAACAACCCGTAAATTTCAGGCTATTATTTTAATGATAATGTGATAGGTTATCTCACTTTCACACGGAATGACACCACACGCAAACCAGGAGCAGACAGAAAGTCATGAAATATTAGAAAATAATTAAAGGCTCAGAGAATATTTCAAATATTATTTAACGACTCTAAAAATAGACACTCTCGAAACTAGAAACGGTTTAGGACGGAACCAGACTTGACATTATTTAACGGGACTCAGGTATCTAAATTACTCACTTTAATTTAATTCACCACTTATACTTATACCTAATTAAATAAAAAGATACTACACCTTAACTACTTATACATCAAATACTTAAATTAAATATGAATCTCACACCAACTCCCAAAAATAAAAGCCTGTAAACCCTTATCCCTTAGTTGACCACCCCTTATCCTCCCCAAAACTCAGTCGAGACATCACCATCATCCACCCCAAAGACTGCAACCCTTTGACCTGGCAATATTGTCGCCTTTAGAAAATCACGGATCGACCTAGGATGAATACCCATAGAAAAAGAGATAGCACACAAATGGGAGGCTTATCTCCCCCATGGCAGAAAGCACTCATGGCGTCACACCCCAAAATCCCCCATTTAATCCGACCCTCCAAGGGAAAAATCGAATCACACCATAACAAAAACAATACCAAAACTTTGAGGATCACTCAAGGAAGGATAAGGGTTGTGATAGTGGTGATTCGATTTGGAGAGTCTGGATTGCTTGGGTTGTTGGAATATCATTCGAGCCCTCACCTCACAGGAACCATTTCAAGGTTTGTAGTTGAACCGGATTTATTATTACATTTTTTTTACTTTAGGGCTTAGTTATGATGAAATTGCTAGTCCCAAATGAGTAAATTAAGTATTGGTTTTATTAGTTCTGTCGAGTTGTATTCCCAGAACACAAATAAAATCTTGATGAAGTTAGTGTTCAATTAGGTCAAATAGATGAATGAAAATAAGTTTGGGATTGATAGTATTATTTATGTATTCGATTGAAACCTAGAATGGGAGGATAGGAACCTTGTGGGAGGCACACCCAAGTAGAACTAGCAAACATGTTAACAATTAGGCACCAAGGAATTTGGCATGAATCCCCCTCTTGTCGACCTAAAAATGGGTCAAGGACACCAAAAACCTTGTTACCACTTAGACCCTTAAGGCTCCAAGCGAGTGGTACTCGAATCATAGCCGAGGAGATAAACCATAAGGTCCTTGCTAGTAAACAATTACAGCCAAAGAGAAAACCCAAGATGAACTTGAGTCTGTGACAACTTCAGGCATTAAAAATATGTGTTGTGTTTGTGTAATGTTAGTACCAGGCCAACTGCCCCATAACTTCACTTAGAAGCCCATCTTCAAAAGCCCAACTAGGCCCATTTTAGTTAATGGAAACCAGCCCTCTAAGCACAGCCCAATAGGTGTAAAGGTTAATTCGAATAGCAGATATTGAGACGCGTCGTGGACAAAAAAAATGAACATAGGCCGTGCATAAAAATGAATTATATCGACCCATGTATAAACGAGTAAAACTTGTATAGCCGAAATATAAAAACTTGACAAAGATGATTGGAGATGAAATTTATATAACCGAAAGACAAAGATGTAATTTCATTTTAATATCGTGAGACTTGTCAAAATATAAAACTTTTCAACAATTTTAATAGCCGAAAACACTTATATATGAACGTCACTAATAATATAGCACATGTAACTTGAATAAATTTGACAATATATTAATTCATACGCTTAGAACCTGCATAGACGTACTAAAATGTGAAGAAACTATAAATTTAATACTTGAAATAAGACATGATTATTTAATCTAGGTTGCGTGTTGGTGTCGTGCACTTCTTAATTTCCCAGCGTTCACTGTTCAGACTATTAAAGGTGAGTATTCACAGCCCCTTTTTACCGCTTTACTTATTTGGGGTGGAATGCATGACTTAAATTTTTATTTGAACTTATGACTTATATTTTATTTGAACTCCTTGAAAATTTGACTTTGAACCTTAGGACATTATTTTGAGATTATGACTTGTTTTGAACTTTATGTGCCGTACATACTGAATGCAAAGTCTCCCATGTTCGGAGCAGTCTTGATAGTAATTCTCGCCTAAGTGGTTGAGTGACAAAGTCTCCCATGTTCGGAGCAATCTAGACAATAATTCTCGCCACGTCGGTGAGTGACAAATAATTCTCGCCTAGGTGGTGGAGTGACAAAGTCTCCCATGTTCGGAGCAGTGCAAAGTCTCCCTTGTTCAGAGCAGTCTTTATTTATTATGTACATGGCATTTTTATTGTGAACCTGATAAACATGTATGTTTGACACTACCTTTACCATTTAGACTTTTCTTAAAAATCTTGGACTTCTTTTGAACAAAACGTGTATACTCACCAACTATTTTTATAGTTGACCCATTTTTCTCATGCATTTCAGGTGATCGTCAGTAAGTGTATTTTATGAAGACATTAGCACTAAGGAGTCTTCATCTGTCATGATTAGTTGGATGAAATAAAAATGTTATCTTTTGGAAACAAACCTTTATGTTTCAAATGCTGTTGTTGGCTAAAACGATGTTGTATTAATGTAATGTTTCTTTAAATTTAAATTATGGTATTGTTCTATATCACTCTGCGCTGTATATTGATTTCGTAGCACCCCATGACCCAAACGCTTCCGCAATGCCACATTTTTGGGGGTGTTACAAAGTAGCCTCGCAAAGCTAGTCGTAAGTTGGTGAATATTGAGTGTTAGAAAACAATCCTCGTGTTTTTAGAAAGCTTGTAACATCTTAAATTCGTATCATTGAACTTTTGTCCATACGTGTCCCGATCATAAAGAAAAATGATGGTTAAGTTAGTTAGTCGGCTAAATTTACTGTTTTTGTGTAGTTTTCGGGTATGTTTGGAAGGTCATAACTTATTCGTTACAAGTCCGGTTGACGAACGGCTGGTCAATTTGTAAAATAGGCCAGGAGTACTTGATTTCACTTCAAATGGTTAATGTCTCAAACGGACTCGATCATTGAGAAAAAATGGCTCTAAACATGGTCACTTGCAAAAACAGTTGTACACTTAGAAACATTTATAATAAAAGCTGATAAAAATGTGTTGTGAACGTCGGGTTTCGAACGCTTGTATCTTGGTTGTTATAAGCTCGTTTTCCACGTTCTTTATGTCCTCAGCTTCTTATTACAGTGAACTAATATATTTTTGATATGTCGGCTTGTCTAGATTGCGTTCAACGCCTCGTTTTACCCTTTAAAAATCGTGCAACAGAAAACTATTTTTCAGAAAATAGTTTTCGTCGTCAAACTTAGAATTAACGTATTTTTTTCGTCGTAAGCTCGTTTTTACTCATTCCAGCGGCCACGGTTTCGTTTTTGAGAGTATTTTATAAATATGTAAACCAAAATAACCCATGGTCTACTGAATTTTCCAGAAATTGCAAAAATGGACAGCACCTTGTTTATATCTTGTAAAAATCATTTTTACTAGTTCAATACTTGTTCAAATCATTTTCAATCAACTCCAAGCTATTCTAAAACCTACCATACACCTTGTTAGGGTGTCATGGGTTCCTAATCGTCACCAAAAATGATGGATCTCATAAGATTACTCATAAAATTCATTAAACTCATTTTAGTGACAAAAATATGTGTTAAGTGGTATATAACATAACTATATTTGCATGATTTGTTACTAGAACATCAAAATAGATTAAATGGAAGTATGAAAGAGTAGAAAAAATTATTTAGAAACTTACTTGAGGTTGATGAGGTTTTTGTAGCAAAATACTTAATTACTTCAAGGGTTTTTATGCCAAAACCTTAACTAGGATCACTAATAGGACTTGTAAATTACTTGTTCTTGAAATCTTGATGGATTTTTCTTCTTGTTCTTGCTTTGGCCGAACCTCAATGAGAGTTGAGAGAATTTTTGTTAGCTAATTTTTTTTTGTTAGATATTGTATGTGAAGAAATGAAGAGATATTTAAGGTATTAAATGGAAGAACATGTGATGATTATGAGTAGAAAACTAGCTTAGGTCTAAATTGGTCAAAGTGGGCTAGGAGGGGGGGGGCAAGGGCCGGCAAATGGGGAGGGGTGATAAAGTGTGTGTGCTATTTAATGAACTTGTCTAATGATGTGTAAGATTTAGCTAGTTTTAGTTAGGATAATATGTGTTACCGGGTACTGAGTTAGCTAGAAATAAATATTGACGGAACAAAATAAAGTATGAAGAAGTTGTAAAAATTATAAAATCACATTTCTTGCAAGAATCGGGAGTTCAAATAGTTATCGTGTTGAAATTTCGCAAACCGTCGTAGTTATACGCTTTTAACGATATATATAGCAAATAATTTCAAAACTCTGAGTAAACTTATAATATGATGTTTATATCATTATAATGAGTGTGAAAATATATTAGGATCATAGTCTGGAGTGTCGGGTATATTATTCGTAGTAAATGATTGAGTGGTAACGTTTAATTAATAAATAAACATACGTTAATTGAAATTATGCAAACCCGCGGATGACCTAACATGCAGATGATGTTACTGATGATATGTAGACTACTCTAGTCTATATGATGTGTCCTAGTGATAATCCATGAATACGCAGCTAAACACTTAAGGTTACGCGAATTTTGAATACCCGGAAACCTGGTTTACGAAATGATGAATGATAACCATGAATAGTGATTTCCCTCCGGGAATGAATAGTGTTTCGTGAATAGTAAAATTTTTGAAAACATCTTAAAGTCGCAAACTGACTTCATAAATGATGAATAGTGATACATGAATAGTAAATTTCAAAGTTTAAAAAATGACCTGGAATTACAATTTGTCACAGACGCTGCATACTCAATCTCATGAGAGAAACTAAGAAAGATGATGATTTTAGAATATTGTTCAAGGAGCAAATTACGAGCAATGGAACAAGAAATCCTGGATTTAACCATGTTAGGAGATGATGTTGCCAAATACACTAGTCGTTTCTACGAATTAGCACGGCTATGCCCTGCAATGGATGAACCCGAATGCAAGAAACTTGAGAGGTATATCAGGGGACTCTCCCCTGAAATTCGTATGTTGGTCGCCCCATTAGAACCCGATACCATGCCTAAAGCTATCCGTATGTCGCTCCAAGCAAGAGAACACATAGCTCGCACCAAGGCTGTAGGAAACAATAATGACAACAAACGAAAATGGAACAACAACAACAATCAGGGTGGAAGTGTCGCACAACAACCACCTAAGAGACAAGAGTTTGCTAAAGCCCATGTTGCAGGCCCAGCTGAGAAGAAAGGGTACCTTGGTACTATACCAAAATGTGACAAATGTCAAAAACATCATAACCCTGGTTGTTGCCCTACCCCATGTGGTAACTGTAAGAAGAATGGTCACTTGACCAAATATTGCAGAATTCCTACAGTTGTTGGAAATCAGAATCCTCCAGTAACATGTTTTGGCTGTGGAAAGAAAGGACACTTTAGGTGTGTCAATCCAAAGCAAAGTAATCAAGAATCCAAGAACCATAAGGGGATAGCTCAAGGAAGAAAGTAGGTTATCGCAAGAGGAGCTCTTCAGGATACTATCAACGTCAAGGGTAACAACAATGACTTAGAAGAAGGAGCTCCTACTTTAATTATAAAGCATAGTTCAAGCAATCTAGGGTTGTATTTTCCTGTTGTACTTCACCTTAGGAACGTTGGCGTAACCTAGTTGTAACAAGTACCTTTCTATCTAATGTAATCTCTATCTATTATTATCTCCACGATACTCACAACCTTCGTGTATTACATTTTCTATTCCATTCACCTTATTCCTAACCATTTCACAACGATATACCGCTATCCTATTTGGGATTAGGCTGATTTCATTTTTGACTGATTAGTAGACTATTACCATTCCGTAAGATTCTCCCACACATCCTATAACCCATTCAACAAATTTTATTTCAAGCTATTTTACTACCACTTTATAAAACTGTTTCACATAATTTTACTCCAAGCTATTCTACTACCATCTTAGGAAATTATTTCACAGAATTTTAAAATGAGCTATATTGCTACCACCTCATAAATTGATTTTCTGTCATTCTACCAACTATTTACTACCATTATATGAACCAATATTCTTGTTAAAAAAATAAATAAAAAATAAACAATAAAATAAAATAAAATTGGTTTGGCTACCATTTTACAAAACAACACGTTGAATACCATCTAAAACTTTTGAGAAACATAATGCTACTTTGACTAAACCAAGCATCGCATCATTAGTCCTCAATTATACATAGTCTGATCACCTATGTTTAATTCAAGAAGGATTATGCCATGAAGGAAAAAATCATCTTTTCATATTCATAAAACAATCTTCATTCAAAACATCAGCTTTGTAACCAAATAAATTGTTCATAAACATCCCTTTCGTTAAACACTCTATAGATACCTGCACCACTCGTCACTCCCTCAACCGTTAAGATTGGCTTTTTACCATTGACCTTTCTAGGAAAGACTTCCCATACCATCTACGAGGAGGATTCCATGACATAAGAAAATAATGAAAGGATTACGGAACTACAAAAAAGGACTAGAAATATACAGTAAGTTGATTTATAACGCAACAGAAATCTTAAGATCTCACGAGGCAATCCAAACCACTATCTCTGGCATAGTCGCCCAATCCTATCATTTCAGAAGTACTAGTTAGACCAAGTAAGATAACAAACCTAAGTCATGACCCATTTTAGAAATACCCAAGTAAGTTGGATACTCATACCTATAAGTCTTGCCTAATATTAACCAATAGGCATTATCCAACATCATAAACTAAACGTTAGACATCTAAGCATTCATGCAGACATACCTACCTGACTATTTCATCCTTTTTAATGCTTTCACTTCAAATGGATTTTCTTTAAGATGCGTTTATACAATTCATATACCTTGTAGGAACATATTTTTCTGAAGTACCTATTTTGATGAGTAAATCCCTTTTGGTCGATCTTTAACAAAACTATTGTACATTAAGAAATGTATAAACATCAATCTTTGCTAAACAGTCCTATTCACATCATGTTGAAAACCCGTCTATAAAACCTTGGGTCATATTTGAAAACAGTCCAATCTTGCATAACTACTAAATTTTGAATCATCAAAAAAGAGAGTACTTAAAAAGTCGTTTGTTTAAACTTGTAAATTCATTTATTCAGAGAAAGATTTCGAACAAAACACTCAATATCGAGTCAAATTTTAAAAATCAACCACCGTACTAAAACACTTCATGCATTTAGGGTTTTGTGATTGACAAGCGGTAGCATGGAAAATTTATGATGAAGGAAATTTAGGGAGACACTATCAAACAGTAAAATCTTAGTAATGAAGACTAAGCACCTTAGCGAAGAAAGACTCATGTCGTGACATTAGTTAGAGAAAAACACGAGGAATCAAAACTGTTACCATAGCCTTATCCTTCCGATAACGCCTTTTTTCCGACAAACTTATCATTGCATAATTAGTCACGAGACACGTTGTACCAATTTCAAATATTCATAATAAGAGTTAGTCGACACACCTCAAACTTCTGGCAATCCATTTAAGATTTTTTTTAAAACCCAATTAGATATAAGCATGATCTACCATCCTCAGACCAATGAACATAGTAAGAGAACTATCCAAACACTATTGAACATGCTCAGCGCCGTATGATCAACTTTGAATTGGTTAGGATAATCTTTTGACATTGACATAATTCATTTTCAACAATAGTCATCGCATTAGTATAAAGACTGCACCATTTGAGGCACTCTATGGTCGAAGTAGCAATCACCTGTTGTTAAGCCGAAATCGAAAAAGCCCAACTCACTAGTCTTGAACTTATTCATGAAACAACAAAGAAAATCGTATAGATAAAAAAAATCAGTTACAAGCGACAAGAGAACGATAGAAAAGTTATGTCGGTACATGACGCAAACCATTGGAATTAGGTTTTCCTAAGTCGTGAACCATTAGGATTTAAGTTAGAGAACGAGTTATGTTGCAAGTCTCACCTTGGAAAGGCTTGATACAGTTCAGAAAAGGCGGGAAGTTAAACCCGAGATACAATGGATCATTTAAGATTCTAGCTAGAATCGGCCCAGTAGCTTATAGACTTGAGGTTCCGTCTGAGCTCAGCAAGGTGCACAATACATTTCACGTTTCCAATATTCTTAAGAAGTGTTTATCCGATGAATCCCTTATCATTCCATTAGAAGAAATTCAACTCGATGACAAGCTTAACTTCATCGAAGAGCCAGTAGAAATTAAGGATCATGTTGTCAAGCAATTGAAACATAGTAGAATTTCTGTCGTCAAAGTTCGCTATAATTCTCAACGAGGTCCCGAGTTCACTTGGGAACGAGAAGACCAGATCCGTTAAAAGTATCCGCACCTCTTCACTGACACCACTCTAATGACCAACACTGATTGAATATCGCGGACAAGATTCCTCTTATGGGTGGTAGACTATGACAACCCGCTATTTCACAAGTCAATACTATTCAATAAACTCGAACTAATTATTTTGACATTACTTGAGATCGATTTACGTATAACTTTTTAGTTAAATAAACATAAAATTTAGAATACCTTTCATGTGCACTATGACTTTAGGCTATATTTAGTCCACAACATCACAATACCTTGCTCCTACTCCGGTTCAAAATTTTAATCTCTAAGACAATTCCCTTTATTTACTTACGTTTATTAAGTTAACAAACACTTTTACACAATTTCTACGCATGAACAATGTACCCGAGACTCCCAAAAATGGTTCCAATATATTTTTACACTCAATACAGTGTTACAAAAATTCAAGAAATATTTTATTTCACCCTTTGGTATTTATTTTATTATAAGTACCTAAATGATATATGATTACTTCAAATTAATTTATTACTAAACAATACATTTCAAATACTCAATGCCTACTCAAAATACATTGTAAAAGTTATTTACAACTACTTTTATTTTAGTTTTAACATTTAACATTTACCTTAGCATTTTTTTACACTAAAGTAAACCAAAAATACATGTAACTACAAAGTTAAGATGTAACTAGCTAGTTAGGGAACAAGGAATGACACCAAGCATGGCTCCTCCATCCTTCTTCCCTATTCTCGGCTGATTTCCAACCCAACACACCAAGTAAAATTTATTTTCAAACTTTGTGTACTTTTATGTGTATATTTTATAAAAATATCTAAGGTTTATGTATTATAAAAGGTGGAAACTAGCTACAACATTTCAAGACTTAAAATTTTTTATGAAACTCTCTCTCTCACTCACTCTCACATTCGGCCATAACAAGAAGAAAAAGAGGAGAAGGCTACTTTGCTTATTTGGTGCTTATTAAGGCTTATTTGGGTTAATATATATACATATTTGGTAATTTGGAGTGCTACTTGGGCTCACATTGTCTTGCTACTACTCTTAATCCATCTTGATCAAGTAAGCTTAAAAACTATTTTTATGACTTTGCTTATGCATTTTACCTTCGGTCTATACTTTATTTCATGCTATTATGTTTAAATTTTTATTTAAACTAAATAGATACCAAGATCACCCTTGTGGAAAACTAGAAGGGGGGGTTGAATAGTTTACGTCTTTTTAATTTATTATAAAAACTTTGTTTGCTTTAAAAACTTAGATTCGAATTTATGTGAACTCAATTCTTGAACAATATGAACAAATATAAGTAAATCTAAATTAACAATGCAAGTAAAGTAATGAAATGAAATGAAAGATAGAGATTGAAAGATCGAACCGCGAGACAAAGGATTTATAGTGGTTCGACTACAAGGACACCTTCCTTGCCCTACTCCACTCCTCGAGCACCTAACTCGAGAGTTTTCTTCACTATGTCAACAAGCTCCCTTATGGCGGAGAAAACCATACAAAACTTTCGCTTACACCAATTTTACGACACAAAGCTAAATGTCAAGTTCTAATCGTAGCTAGAACCAATCTCACAACTTCAATCACAACTTCTTTACGACTTCTTCACGACTTCTTCACAACTTCTTCACTACAGCTTCACAACTTCTTCACGACTTCTCACGACTACTACACACCACAACTACTTCACAACTTCTACTCTACTTCTTCTTCACAACACTACTATTTCTTCACAACTACAATCTAGTTCACAACTATACACTACTTCTTCACTTCCTAATACTACTTCTTCACGCCTCTACTTCTTCACACCTTTGCTTCTTCACACCTTTACTATACTTCTTACACACTAAACTAATCTAACCACTTTATGTTCAAACCTATCTAATTAATATACATACCTTATACACAAATGAATGAATGATTTACAAAGTTTACTAAACTAACAACTTAGGTAACAAGATGATACTAAGTTTTAATACTTCTAGTCTTGATTGATAGAAGTATTCTTCTTTTGCACTTGGATGGTAGAAGCTTGGATCACTTAGAAACCAATGCTTAAGAATATATGATCAAAGGATTTAGAAAGATATAAGAAGAGATTTAGAACAGAAGGTTTGGGGTGCAAAAGGTGAGGAAAAAGTCCAGGAATGAACCAGTATTTATAGGCAGAGCTGGGGGCTAGAGGAGCGTGGGCGGTCCCCTTAAATAGGGGGCCGGTCCCCTTAATAATTAAGGGGGCCGCCTAGCTAATTAAGGGGGTCGCCCCTTATATCCGTTGCCCAGCTTTGTCTTTTTGTGGGGAAGGTTTTTCTGGAACATTTTTGCCATTTTTGGTTGAAAATTTGAATTCATAAATTTATTATGGATTAAACATTTTCCTTTAATTTCCAAAAATGATTTTGTAAAAGATATAAAATGTTTGTGTCATTTTATAAAAAATCTAGTGATTAAGAAAAAGTTCCTTTGATCATATAATGCATTAGGCATTTGTTTATTCATACCTTAAGTGATTAAGTTGTTAAAATAGATATTTACAACTAAATACTTGTTTACGTTATAATCTTTCGTTTAATGATTTTACATTTTGTGATTATCAAAACGTAGAGGTATCGAAAAATATTAATAACGTTTTTAGGCATTATTTATATCAACAATCTCCCACTTTTTGATAATTACAAAATCTATACTCATTAAATTAAAAAATTTATTTTTAGACAAGTATTTAGTGAGTTTATATCTACTTCACCCCTTTTTTGTAGTATCAAAAAGGTTATGCCGACAAGTTACGAAATTTTTCGGAACGAGAACTCCCCCTTGATGTGTGCTCCCCCTCGTTCGAGGGCACCAAGGAGTCGAGCTATGGAAATCTTGGCTGCAAAAATATTAGAAGTACAATCATACATAGCAAAATATGGAATATAAAAACAACAATCATGGCAAACAACAATCATGGCAAACAAATATTAAGAACACATAGCAAGACATTCATTAATTTAAAGTGATTATGTGAAACACATAATCATTGCAGCGACATTTAGTATGCTTGAAACATATAACAAGAAAAAGGCCCTAAATTGCAAAAGAGAGCTTTCAGACTTGCTTGCGACACGAAAGCTTGGAACATAAGAAACATAAGCATATAGTATGCTTAGATGATGTTAGAGTGTTTGGGATAGAATTGGTTGAGTGAGGGTAAGAGTGTTGGATTAATAGAGGTATATTTTTGGAGGTGGAGAGTTTGGAGGTAGAGAGTTTGGAGCGGAGTAGGTTGATTGAGGGTTAGAGTGTTGTGCTAGAGTTTGGAGTGGAGGTGTTGGATGAGATCTAGTGATAAGATACTTAATCCAAGTGAAATGTTCATTTAAGGCAATGATTTGTTTTTGGAGAAGGATACGACAAGGACAATAGTTGACATGATTATCAACTTGATTCAAGTTGTGGGGGGTGAGGTAAGCAATTTGAGTAGGGTGAGGATGGAGGATGGAGGTTTATCTTTTCACGGAATTTTTCCTTTTCTGTGGGAATGTGGATTTGGTCATTTGGTGGAAGTGGATGAAATTGGGGTGTGTAGTTGGAAGTAAAGTTGGATGTTTGACCAATATGATGAGGGTTTTGAAAGGTTTCAATGATGTTAGTTTAAGGTTGAGATGTGTAGTTTGGAACGAAGGTGGAGGTTGAGGTTAGTTTGTGATGAAGAAGAGCTAGAAGGGAGTTGATCCAACTTGAGTTGAGCAAGGTGTAAGGCAAGAAGAGCACTAAGCTCATGGGCTTCATTAAGTTCTTCAATGAACTTCAAGTGTTCGGAAGAAGGTGATGATGGTGGAGTGTGGTTGTTATTTTGGATGGATGTTTGGATATGCAACATAGAAGTAGCATGTGAGTTGGTAGGAAGTGGTGGTGATACTTTTGGTGGTGGAGACATTTTTGAGTTTGGGTAATCATTAATGGATGAAGATGAAGGTGTATTTTTGGGAGTAAAGATGGATGGTTGGTTATTATGATGAGGTTTGTGAAAGGGTTCATTGGAATGAGCTTGAGGATTGGGAGTATAGTTGGGAACAAATGTGGGTGGAGGTGTTGTTTGTTTAGCCACATCATTTGTTGAGATGGACTTGTTTCGAGGGTT
This sequence comes from Artemisia tridentata subsp. tridentata, assembly GCA_021014915.2. NCBI lineage: Eukaryota > Viridiplantae > Streptophyta > Magnoliopsida > Asterales > Asteraceae > Artemisia > Artemisia tridentata. The sequence goes on from CP139507.1 coordinate 197,136,895, forward strand.
AGGTTTTCTTCTCCAAACGGGTTTTTCGGTCATCCTTGCTAACCTTGAGGTTTTTGGCTTTGGTTTGATGGGAGATGGCATGATGAGATGATGGAAGATTATGAGGAATGGAAGTGTTTATAGTGTAGGATTGATGGGATTAAGGAATGGATAAAATTTGTTGGATGGATTGGAATAAGATATGTTTGTGAATTTTGGGAAGTTTAGGATGAAATGGGCTAAAAATAGAAAAGGAAACAGCACCTTCGACCATCAGATGGCCGGTCCCCTTAAAAATTAAGGGGGCCGCCTTATGATTTAAGGGGGCCGCCCATCTGTTGGTTCCCAGATTACTAGAAATGGGTTTTTGGCAGAAAATTGTAGAAAGGGTTGTGTTTTTGGCTTTAGTTTCAAGCAAGTCCAACTCTTTGAGGCAATTAAGAATGTAATAGATATTTATGCAAAACATGTTAATTAAAGAGATTAAAAAAACAAGTAATTTCATCTAGCATGTAAACATACTCATCAAGCAAGTAATATATATGGACTAGGAAACAATAAACTACACCAAGTATTTTCTTAATTATATGTAAGTGGGAAGATTAATGAACTATTTGATGGATCCTAATGTGTGCCTATGTGCAATAAATGGGAACTTAAGATAGCATGGACTTCTAGACATGTTACAAACAAAATCTTAATAGACAAACCATGGTCCGCTTGATTTGACTTAGTTCACTTATAAATGTCATGTACATAAATATAGATGACAAATATGAGATCACCATGCATGATTTAAAGAAATTTTTTTAGCATTATTCAACAATGTTTGAAAGTGGGTTTTTATGTAGATGTGAAAGTTATTTGAATAAAATAGATTGGGCTTTATTTCAAAATGTGTTTATGAAGAATGGGTAAGAAAAAAAATTCCCAATCTTTGACTTTGATCGAAACAGAATTATGGACATAGATATAAGAAGAAAAATGAGATAGTAAAACATGTTAATAGAAAAGTGAAATAGCCATCTAAAAAATCATTTTTCCAAAATGTGAAGTTTCTGTATATTTTTAAAGATACTAGATTTTTGACAACAAATACCATTAATCCTAGATTTTAAAAAATGGTTGTTAAAGATCTCATGCTCAAGGGAATTGGTTAAGGTTATTGTCACATGCTACCCTTTTCTACATATCCTATGGTGATGACGAAATTCTATATGTTTGATGCGAGAGTGTTGAATGGGGTATAACCTAACATCTATAGCTCTTTTGTTGTCGCACAATTATCTAACATGATGCCATAGTCTACGAGAGCTTGTTTCATCCATAGTTTTCTAACGCGAGAAATCTAATCTTACTTCTATGTTAATGATTAATCCACTTAACTCATTTCACTTCATCACCATGAGTTTTCTAATAGTGGACATAAAAGATTTCCATTTTAAATGTTATAGCTTAAGAGGGCCAAAGGGAAAAGAACAAGTGATTCTAGGTTATAAGTAGATTCATATAAGCTATTATGTGTATATATATAATTAGGCACTATGAGCTAAATAGGCATGAAATAACTAGTCATTAATCTATATATTATAACAATGAGCTTAAAAAAGAAATGTACCTTTTAGTCTTCAGTAGATTTTTTTTCAAATACTTCAAGGTGTTATATTGACTTATAGAAGCCAATCATAGATGCGATACCGAATTTTCCGATGAGTTGACAATTTAGCCACTTGGTGCCCATTGTCTAATTGGTCCATAGTTTTTTGAAGCAAACATGGTTTGCAATTGACTAGGATGCATATATGGTGGAAGTATTCCCCAAGGATTGAAACTTGGTGGATTTGAATAATTCCACATTGGGTGACTATTATTATGGAGGTTTTGTCTATTTTGGTTTCTTCTAGGTTGAGGAGTTTTAGGCCGAGGGTGAGGACTATTTGGTCTTCTTAGGGGAGGTGTTTTTGACCTTAATTTCGGTTTAGAAGATTCTACTTCGGTTTTTAAAAATGGTTTGTAAAGGCTTTTTACTTCCTTATTGCTAGCAATAGGTATTTTTCTAATTTTTAAAAGTATATATTTAGGTTTTGACTCTAAATTATTTTGTTTACTAGATTCACATTCAAATTTTACATTTTTAGTTTCACTAGTTGAAGCTTCCATTGAATTGAATCCTAAACCAGTTTTAGATATTCTTTGGACACTAATTATTTTCTTAAGTGAATTACTACTATTTTCAAATTTGTTGAGTTTGCAAATTTCTTCCTTAAGTTTTTCGTTTTCATTTTTAAAATCTCGACATGTTCTACACTCTACAAAAACTTCTTTACCCTTTTCTAAATGGTGTAGTTTAATTTTTAATTCAAGTATTTCGTTTTCTAATTGGTTATTTATGCGTTTTAGTGATTTGTTTTTAGTCATTACTTTTTGACCTAATTTGCATAATCTATTATATTCACTATCTAAGTCTTTTTCGTCTAATGATAAATTTTCATCACTAAAGTATTCGGTTTCGGAATGTACCTCACTTGAGGTCTTAGCCATAAGACACTTCTCCTCTTTTGTGGTTTCTTTCTCATCTTCATCGCTATCACTCCAAGCTCCACTAACAAAGGCGCTTTGGTAATCATAACCCGGTGGCTTTGGACATTCGCCAATGAGATGGTTTGGGCTTCCACATCTAAAGCACTTTTTTTTCCCGTAGTTATCATTCCTATTTCTTTGAAGCGATCTTCTTTCATCTCGTGGTTGTCTTGTGAATCTTCCTCGTCTCTTGAAAAATTTCTTGAACTCTCTTACGGCCATTGCATATTCTTCATCTTCACTATAGTCACTTGAATCGTCATCATCACTAAGTTCCTTTTTGGCTTTTAGCGCAAGAGATTTGATTTGATATTTCTTGCTCTTGACCGTTTCCGAGTCTCTCTTTATAATTTCTTCATGGACCTTCAAGTTGCCTATAAGTTCATCAAGCGATAACGTCATCAAGTTCTTCGATTCTTCAATAGCCGTGACCTTCGCGCGCCATTTTGGATGTAATGCCCTAAGAAATTTCCTTACACAATTTTTGCTAGAAAAAGTCTCATCAAGTGCTTTTAAACTTGTGATAATAGTGTTAAATTTAGCAAATGCATTATCAATAGATTCCTCTTCAGGAATTGTAAATTGTTCATATTGTTGAACAAGAAGAGCTATTTTGTTGTCTTTGACTTGACTATTACCTTGGTGGGTGATTAATAAAGAATCCCAAATTTCTTTTGCGGTTTGACACATAAAAATTCGCTCATATTCTTTGCGTGGTAATTCATTATAAATTACCATTTTAGCCTCATTATTTTTTGCTAGTTTCTTTTTCAAATCATCATTTTGTTTTTCAAAAAGTACAATTTTATCTATTTTAGTTAAAGGATTATTTTGAATAGGGGGAAAATCACCATAGGTAATAACATGCCAAAGATCAAGATCTTTTGATTTCACATAAGTTTCGAATCTATTTTTCCAATAAAGAAAACCATCACTTTCAAATAGCGGTGGTCTTTGCATAGATTTCCCTTCTAAATATTTTTCCGATTCCATAGATCGATTCAAGTTTTAAAATACAATATTGTGAAAACGTAGAGGGGGGGTGAATACGTTTACCGTTTTAAAACTTAAAACTTGTTGTATCAAATTTCCACTTTGGCTAGTTCTAATATGAACACTGTCTGTTGTAGTTTATGTCTACCAAGTTGTCACACAAGTATTATCACATAATCACAACACAAGCATTCACATAATGCAAATATAAAAGTAAAGAGATAAGTAAAAGAAAGCGCAAACCGAACACGATGATTTATAGTGGTTCGGTCACGGAGCTCCTCTCCGCCCTACTCCACTCCCCGAGTACCCAACTCGAGAGTTACTTCACTAGATCAACAAGCTCCCTTTCTTAGGCGGAGAAAACCTTTACACGTCGCTTACTTCCTTTTCCGGTACTAAGCTAAACACCGAGTTCTTTACAAGGGTACAACCACTCCCATCGTCGCTTATACAATTACCGACACTAAGCTAGATGTCGAGTTCTTTACCAAGGGTACAACCACTCCCTACACTCTTTGTGCTTTGAGGACTAAAGCACTAACCACACTCTACTGATCTAAATGATACAATGATGGTTACAACAATGATCCATGACATAAGTGTATCATGGATATGAATGCCTACACTATATGAACATCCATTGATCGGAAGCCTTCAATGTATGAAGATCACAAGCTCCCTAAACTTGTTGTGATGGATCTTCATGTATGCAAGTGAGATCTTCTTGGTGGATCAAGAAGTATGCTATGGATGATGTCTCATGATCTTGAGCTTGCTTCACAGGATCATTAACAATGTATGCTTACAACATAATGAAAGTTAGTAACATTATGATCATTATGTAATGGGTGATTAATGTATGAATCTACATGGTTTGCTACTGATCTAAGTGTGTGTAATGAGTGAGGGAATGTATGTTCTAGTTGTATGCAAAGATCAAATGCCAAGCCTGCTATTTATAGGCAAGCAAGGAAAGGCTCCTACGGATCCGGCGGATCCCTCAGAAGGGATCCGTCCTTGTATGGACTTGGATCCGTGGGATGGTGACAGCTATGGATTAGTTGTCTCTTACCATATCTTAGTTGTATCTTACCATATCATCCAAGATCTTCAAATGTCAACTATGTTGCTTGTAAATCTAAACAAGATATTACACAATCTACCTAAGATATCATACATGATGCATGCCATGATGTCATCCTAATATTTAACTAATAAAGTTTCCATTTTAAGAAATAAACATGTAAACTTGTATATGTTGTTCTTCCTAGTAAACTTGTAATGTGTAACATGTATCCTAGTGATCATGTAACATGTGGTTCTAAGTAGAATGATTAGCCTTTTTAAAATACTTAATTACCTAACCGTATTTTAAACATTCTAAATGGTTTGTTAAGGGTTTGATCATAATGCCACATAACAAACATGTACGAACCTGTGTTGTATCATACGAGGACTTGAGAGGTGTTGAATGTATGTTGAGATAAGATAAGATTACAAGTAACTTGTACATTTTACGTTATGTATCAAGTTACATGTTTGTCATCAATCAAAACAAACGAGATTGCTTGCACTAGCAATCTCCCCAACGAGACTGCTTGCACTAACAATCTCCCCCTTTTTGATGATGACAAAATATGTAAACGTGATAGAAAGTAAAATGCAAAAAGTTACTTGTGTCCGTAATGACTTACTTTATCCTTGTGTCCGTTTCTCCGTTTACACCTTTCTCCCTTTTCTCCTTGTGTCCGTAATTACTTACTTTCTCCGTTTACACCTTTCTCCCCCTTTTGTCGAAGCAAAAAGGGTGTGTCCTTGGAGTTAACTTAATTTCTCCCCGAAATGGCGAGCTTGCATCATCCCTAGTGAAGTTAAATAGACTACTCCCAATCTCCTATGGTTGTTGCGTCTCCAAGGTTGTAAGCGGATCCATGGATCAAATTAAGACTCTTAACCTACATCAAGGTTAGTGGTGTGCAATAAAAAGAATATATATGAAAAATGCATGATGAATGAAATGCAAATAGCCAACGATACACGTGGTAATCTATGTTGGACTATGTAGACCTATCTCCTCCTTTTTGTCGAAACGAAAAGAAGATATGCGTAGCGGAATGTGGTAACCAATCCTTGGTGATTACTCCCCTAGTTTAGAGTACCAAGTATGATAATGCAATAATATTGAGAACTTTAAAGCTCCCCCTTGGATAATACTCCCCCTAATTGGAGTGACAAGGTTAAGATGTATGATCCTACAAAACAAATAGTTAGACTATGATATGCTCCCCCTTGATGTATACTCCTCATTGCTAGAGTACCAACGTATACGGTTCAAGGATGAGAAATGCTAAAAATGATGAGTTAGTATATGATATACTCCCCCTCGATCTATACTCCCCATTGCTAGGGTACCAACGTATATGATCCAAGGACGAAGAATCCTACAAAATAAAGGTTAGTATAAAACAATATTTGTCCTTGGACAAGTATGTAATATATACTAATGCGTATATATGATGCATCCTAAATAATGCTTTGACGAAAACTCCCCCTTGCTCTAGGGCGTCAAGATGAACCTACAAAATAAAAGATTAGTGCACTAGAAGCTATGTCTTAAGTCATATACGACCAATGTGTATAGACGATGCAATATGAGTGCTAGACTGATAATCCTCCTGGTTTGAGATTGTCAAGAAGCGCCTATAAAAAAAAAAAAAAAAATAGTAATCGAAGCAAACTTTATCCTATGATGAGTAAGCTATATACGATCGAGCGTATATGATGATGAACCTACAATGAAATGGTTAGTGCAATATATTTTATCTCAAAGAAAAATATTATGCAACATATCAATAATCTAATCACAAGCAACATACCAATTGTGATTGTCTAATCAAATAAAAATATGATGCAGCAATATCATATGATAAAATCCTACAAAACAATGCCTATGAGGAGGATATGAAGTGAAGTTAAAAAGCTTAAAGTGAGTGGTGTTAATATGATGTTGGTTTACAAGTGAATGATAACTTAATGGATGACTAAAGGTTGATGTAAGTAGGTTTTTCGCTAATCCATGGGATTGATGATTAGTGAAAGAAGTGATGGATGGTGGTGATTATAATGAATGCAATGAATTCAGAAACTCTAATGTATAGCAAATGATATAAGAGTATTTGAAGACGGTTACGGTTATGATATTATCATCTACCAAAGATGAATCGTGTCATAGTAAATGTTTGAATGAGAATGAGAGGAAGTGAAGACAATGATCACTTAGGAATAGAGATTCCATATGTAACAATTGGAAATACTAGATACCTATATGTGGATGAGAATGACATCATATGATGAGAGTGTTGGTTGGACTAACATGTTGAGAATGATGGTTCTGTTTGCACTGACAATGACATGATTGATATGTAACAAGAATGAAAAAGGATGAGATCCTATGATGGTGTTCTAGACACTGAAGATGTTCTAGACAATTAAGTTGTGAGATTAAGATGAAAATCCTAGATTCGTTGATTACCTAAAGTTGTTTGGTTTCTGAATGGTTAAAAGCTGATCAGGTACCCGCGGATTTGGCGGAACCAAAATTTTGGTTCCGTCATTCTTATCGAAGGGTTCCGTGGGACCAAAATCGATTAGGTCATGTTTTGTCGTTTTTGATCAAACGAAGGTTCATGCTAAGGTCTATTCACTTATAACTACTAATTTGGTTTCACTAATCCTAGTCAAATTCTAAGGAGACTTAATGTATCTCATTTAAGAGGTTTATCAAACACATGATGTGTTTTTCTTTTAATGAGATATTGGTGCAGAGCTGTGATGTTGAGCTAATAAGGTTAGAAACACTTTGTGATTTTGTGAACTGATTTAACTAAGTGATTTGAACCTACTTGTCGGTATTTAGGAATGTAAGAAACATGAGTACATGTTATTTAATGAAAAGACAATTATGTGAATGAATTTCTCTCCTCCTTAATTGGTGGACATTCAACATAATCTATGATGCATTATATGAAGAATGAAGGTAAAGTGTTTAGGATGTTGCAGATTAATGAAAGCGATGAGCTTAGCAATGTTTTAGTGGATATTGGTTAGCATACAAAGAACTTCATCCGTGAAGTTACGTAGCTCTTCTCTATCAATGCGAGATGATCGCACGATGAGGCATGTGGTTTTCCTTATGGAAGATATATTGCTTTAACTAAAAGATGATGGAGATATTGTTAGGTGAGCAGAAGGAACAATACGATTTGGAGAGAGGTATATTGAAAGATATCCAAACACAAATTTCAAACCTCTAAAACTTAATCCTATTAGCTTTTAAAGCTATATGCAAGAAAATGGATTTCATAAACATATTACTAATCTAAGTAGTAATAATGAGATAACAATTATGCAAAATAAGCATAACAAAGAGAAATAACAAATAGTTTGTTATCAGCCTACAAGACAAAAGTCTTAATGACAAAAGATGTGAATATCATATGACAACATCTTATAAAAACAAATAATCTACTAATAGACATAAAGATACCACATAGCATAAAGACAAATAATCATATTGCAAGATAGCATTGTTTTAGATACTACATTGTGAAATTGTTTTTAAGTTAGGCTTAGTCACTTAAGCATACTTACCCATTAATTAACACAATGATCTATGTATAAAATAAAATGACTTCTAAATGTTCATCATACCAAGACCACTTAGACAAAGTGCACATATGGCAAACAAATAGTGTGACAAAGAAGTGAGACTAAGATTCATGCAAACCATTATAACATTTAGGAGCATGTACCATTTAGACTATCCTACGAAAAAGCTCAATGATTGTCAACTAAAGACAAAGACTATCTAACACCATATAGTAAGTGTGAGTTAACAAGTAATACGTTAATCTTGCGAAATAGCATATAACAAAAGAATGAACATATCATACAAATCATACAGCATATAAGCATGCAGACAAAACCTTTCTAAGGTTTACACATTTGACAATGATAACATCAAGATATCAAACAAATATCATGTAATCAATACACGTATATGTAATGCAAGTGATTTTATTAATTATTCCTAAGACAAGATAATTCACCAATACATGACTTAATGAGACTCAACTATTTCTATAAAAACTAGTGTGATGAAGATGTCATGTTATACACGTAAATTTGACAAATATGTGTCGATGGATTTTAATCATTGTGTTTGGAATCTAAGATTGAATGATCTAAAGGGTGACATCCTTTAAGTTGAGTTTAAGTATGAGTTATGCAAGTGATCTAAGATCAAGACATGTGTTTGTGTGTGGTAACGGGATATGTCATGAAAGTTCTGAAGAAAGTTCTTTGGAACAAGAATCTAAATAAAGTTACCAACTTTAATAGGTCTTGTGTATGCTCCAGAGATGTGAATATGCACAAGGTTTGACCAAGGTTTAATGTACGCTTAAAAGGAAATAGATACGTATGGTATCTTTCAACAAGTAAGATTTAACTAGTGCTCAATAAGGAAGATAGTTCATAGAACTAGTTGATGTTTGTTTTAAGATTATTTTCCCAATGAGGTGTAAAGAAATCTCTTGTAACATAACCGTTCATGTTGCAAGAAAATAATGATGCATAGGATATACATTATCCTTTTTAACAAGATGAAAAATAAACATATAATGTCTTTCCGAAACATCATGTTTTCCTAAATGAAGATATGAACACAAAGTATTTGAATTGGATAGACTTATCCTAAATAAACTAGGTTTCAATAATATGATAACTAGACAAGATAAACTTACTTGAGTTTCTTTTGTATACTCCTCAAGATTGTTATTTGGGATGTATGAGATTGGCTTTGAGATTTCATTATAACATAAGTTGTTACAATGTTGATTCAAGATTTAATGAAACAAAGTATTACCAATACTTTGATGACTTGTGGTACTATTTAATGAATGTGAGCATCATGCTCATTTGATGGTGAAGTTCTAATTCTATAGGTGGCAAGGTATTGATGAGTTGATTCAACTTGCATTTGATTTGGTATGAGTGTTGGACTAAGGGCTTTTTGAGCAATGCACTCAATGGCGTGAATTATGGTGATGAAGGAGTTTGTTGAACTTTTGGGTTTCATGAATGTTGAAGATTACAAGAATGGATACTAATTCTTGTGTTTCACTAGCGGATGAAGTGTTTGGTTATGTTTGTGAAACTTAGGGGCTGAATGTGATGAAGACTAATTCTTATGGATAACGAGGATGAAGACAGACTCTTATGATCTATTGGTTGGTATAACTAGTGTGTGATGTGATCTAAGGCTTAGGGTATAAGACATATCACAGAAGTGAGTGTGATGGGATAATAGTGAAAGTACAAGTGTACTTAGGCGATAGGATAAGTGTTTTAACATACGTTGTTAAAATACTTGGGAGTTGATTGTTTTGGATATGACTTTTAATGACTACAATCGTAAGTCAAATTTACTTGAATATTTCGGATGAAATACTTTAAGTTGTCAATCCTACTTTGAGAAAAGAATAACAAGACTTGATAATTACATCTATAACCTAAGTGTGAGTTATGACTTGATGTAAATTGTCTTGAAGGATGACATGTTAACCAAGTGAGGTAACATACGTGAATACATACATGAGTTGGGTTTGTAATATGTGATATATTTGCAAACAGTGAGTCTGGATTAGTTTGGAAGTTGTCAATTTACAAATCAAGCTAATGGATAAGTAAAGGACAAGTGAATGCAGGGAATATGTGTAATGATCACAAATGATCAGTGGTCCATGGACCTCAAGAAACAAGTTTCCGGATTCCTTCCTTTATGGAGAAAGGTCTCTTGGATCCTTTTTGTGAAGTTTGAAGTTATGGTTAGAGATGATTTTCCTATAGGTGCAAGTGAAATGTTCTAATCCTAATATGAGTAAATCATCAGTGAAAAGAATCTTAGTGATGAGCGTGAGTAATCTTGAGTGAGGATCCTGATCTTTCTAATTTATAGACAGGGAGGATATTGGATTTGATGTGAATGAGTTTTGATCAATCTTATGGTTCTACGTAATTCTCAATCATCCAAATACACTTAATGATCAGTAGAATAAACCTAAACAAAAACTAGAATCTATAATCTAAGGATTGGGATTAGTCTGGGAATTTTGAAAAGTTACTTTTGACACCCACGGATCCAATCGACAACAAAAGCGGAGCCAAAGTTTGGGAGCCGTGGAATCCGTGGGTTCTGGACTGGCGGATCCAACGATAACTCTTGGCGGATCCAAAATGAGGGATCCGTCGGATCCGTTGAACAAAACTACTAAAAACAAACAGAGAGATATGCAAAATTCGCGTTTTTCGACCAAGACCCAAAAATTCTCCTGGAACATATCTATTAGCAAATATGTAATGCAAAACTACTAATGATGTTTATTCTAACACACATACACACATAGTTTAATCTGATCATATTAACTTACCTTAAATGAGAGTTAAGCCAAACAGTGGCTTAAACCCGAAAACTTGATAACATCAAAGTGTTATCGTCCTGCATGATATGGTTAGTTCACATGAAGGTTTAACAACAAGATAATATCATAAAGGCATAACAACTCAACACATCATTGTTTCAAATTGTTTGTACCAAACACTCTTTTTCAAAGATACTACATGTTTACTCATTATAATACTTGAGCAATTAAGTGAGAGTTTGTGCAAGTCAATACTTTTCAAGACATTTCACTTAGTACATATTTCTAAGTAAGTTACGCAAGGTTTTCACATAATATAATCAGTCAATAATATCTAAGTCTAAAAGTAGAACAGACATAGTTTATCAATGTATTACACAATATCTAGCAAATGTTCTATTATGCATAAAACAAGCAATTGATAAACAAGCAAGTAAGTATCATGGCAAGACACTTATGTATTACAAATAAACAATTACAATCATACTTATCAACAAGCATATCACATATATGCAAATAATATAGAACAGTTAGCCACATAGCATAGCATAGATGAAAATATACTTTTCGTCACTTTGCGTTTAAATATGACGATGTATGCCAAGCTTAATTTGTTTCCTTTATATTACCAAATTCTTTAGTTTCAAAAGAAATCATATTTATGAGCAAAGGATACCAATTTACATTGCTCGACTCAAAAGTTTAACTTACTGTGTCAAAATAAAACTTAACATTTTGAACAGGTTATAGTATTTGATTTGTTTTACCTACTTCAATTTAGATCTAGGCCATGAGACTATTTTTAAATGAAAGTAGACTTAATTCCCTTCAAAATGATAGGTGGCGCGACTCCTACGGACTTACGGTTAATTAGTTATGATTTTTTGAAGTTTCACAAAAAACTGCAGACGGATCAGACGGATCCTTTTTGAGGGATCCGCCCTTTATGTCATTTGGATCCGCCGAGACCTGTGACAGATTCTCCTAAACTCATATTTTGACATAGCGAAAGTGTGTGGGACTTGCTACACTTAATCTTAGGCATATATTACAAATATTAACAATATTTCTACCTATGTGACTTATCTAAATATTACGGAGGTGATTTTTCAACTAACTTAATGATTATTCCAAACACTCCCTTCAAAATGGTATTTTTCGTAAATTAGTTCTGAGCACATAATTTGACACTTACAAATTCTTTTGAGAAACATTTTTCTTTTATTTTTCAAGAACACCTTTAAGCTTGTATACAAAGTGATATTTAACAACAAAATTTCAAAGTATACTTAGCTAAACATTTTTCATATTATGTTCTGCTTCAGAGGTAATTTGATACATGGATCTTACTCTATTTTAAAAACCATTTGTTTTGAAAATGAGAGCCAACCTGCTCTGATACCAATTGTGAAAACGTAGAGGGGGGTGAATACGTTTACCGTTTTAAAACTTAAAACTTGTTGTATCAAATTTCCACTTTGGCTAGTTCTAATATGAACACTGTCTGTTGTAGTTTATGTCTACCAAGTTGTCACACAAGTATTATCACATAATCACAACACAAGCATTCACATAATGCAAATATAAAAGTAAAGAGATAAGTAAAAGAAAGCGCAAACCGAACACGATGATTTATAGTGGTTCGGTCACGGAGCTCCTCTCCGCCCTACTCCACTCCCCGAGTACCCAACTCGAGAGTTACTTCACTAGATCAACAAGCTCCCTTTCTTAGGCGGAGAAAACCTTTACACGTCGCTTACTTCCTTTTCCGGTACTAAGCTAAACACCGAGTTCTTTACAAGGGTACAACCACTCCCATCGTCGCTTATACAATTACCGACACTAAGCTAGATGTCGAGTTCTTTACCAAGGGTACAACCACTCCCTACACTCTTTGTGCTTTAAGGACTAAAGCACTAACCACACTCTACTGATCTAAATGATACAATGATGGTTACAACAATGATCCATGACATAAGTGTATCATGGATATGAATGCCTACACTATATGAACATCCATTGATCGGAAGCCTTCAATGTATGAAGATCACAAGCTCCCTAAACTTGTTGTGATGGATCTTCATGTATGCAAGTGAGATCTTCTTGGTGGATCAAGAAGTATGCTATGGATGATGTCTCATGATCTTGAGCTTGCTTCACAGGATCATTAACAATGTATGCTTACAACATAATGAAAGTTAGTAACATTATGATCATTATGTAATGGGTGATTAATGTATGAATCTACATGGTTTGCTACTGATCTAAGTGTGTGTAATGAGTGAGGGAATGTATGTTCTAGTTGTATGCAAAGATCAAATGCCAAGCCTGCTATTTATAGGCAAGCAAGGAAAGGCTCCTACGGATCCGGCGGATCCCTCAGAAGGGATCCGTCCTTGTATGGACTTGGATCCGTGGGATGGTGACAGCTATGGATTAGTTGTCTCTTACCATATCTTAGTTGTATCTTACCATATCATCCAAGATCTACAAATGTCAACTTTGTAACTTGTAAATCTAAACAAGATATTACACAATCTACCTAAGATATCATACATGATGCATGCCATGATGTCATCCTAATATTTAACTAATAAAGTTTCCATTTTAAGAAATAAACATGTAAACTTGTATATGTTGTTCTTCCTAGTAAACTTGTAATGTGTAACATGTATCCTAGTGATCATGTAACATGTGGTTCTAAGTAGAATGATTAGCCTTTTTAAAATACTTAATTACCTAACCGTATTTTAAACATTCTAAATGGTTTGTTAAGGGTTTGATCATAATGCCACATAACAAACATGTACGAACCTGTGTTGTATCATACGAGGACTTGAGAGGTGTTGAATGTATGTTGAGATAAGATAAGATTACAAGTAACTTGTACATTTTACGTTATGTATCAAGTTACATGTTTGTCATCAATCAAAACAAACGAGATTGCTTGCACTAGCAATCTCCCAACGAGACTGCTTGCACTAACAAATATATTTCAAAAATCTTGTTTGACGTGGCTCTTGATACCAATTGTGGAAAACTAGAAGGGGGGTTGAATAGTTTTACGTCTTTTTAATTTATTATAAAAACTTTGTTTACTTTTAAAAACTTAGATTCGAATTTATGTGAACTCAACTCTTGAACAATATGAACAAATATAAGTAAATCTAAATTAACAATGCAAGTAAAGCAATGAAATGAAATGAAAGATAGAGATGGAAAGATCGAACCGCGAGACAAAGGATTTATAGTGGTTCGGCTACAAGGACACCTTCCTTGCCCTACTCCACTCCTCGAGCACCTAACTCGATAGTTTTCTTCACTATGTCAACAAGCTCCCTTATGGCGGAGAAAACCTTACACAACTTTCGCTTACACTAATTTTACGACACAAAGCTAAATGTCGAGTTCTAATCGTAGCTAGAACCAATCTCACAACTTCAATCACAACTTCTTCACGACTTCTTCACAATTTCTTTACTACGGCTTCACAACTTCTTCACGACTTCTCACGACTACTACACACCACAACTACTTCACAACTTCTACTCTACTTCTTCTTCACAACACTACTATTTCTTCACAACTACAATCTAGTTCACAACTATACACTACTTCTTCACTTCCTAATACTACTTCTTCACGCCTCTACTTCTTCACACCTTTGCTTCTTCACACCTTTACTATACTTCTTACACACTAAACTAATCTAACCGCTTTATGTTCAAACCTATCTAATTAATATACACACCTTATACACAAATGAATGAATGATTTACAAAGTTTACTAAACTAACAACTTAGGTAACAAGATGATACTAAGTTTTAATACTTCTAGTCTTGATTGATAGAAGTATTCTTCTTTTGCACTTGGATGGTAGAAGCTTGGATCACTTAGAAACCAATGCTTAAGAATATATGATCAAAGGATTTAGAAAGGATTTAGAAAGATATAAGAAGAGATTTAGAACAGAAGGTATGGGGTGCAAAAGGTGAGGAAAAAGTCCAGGAATGAACCAGTATTTATAGGCAGAGCTGGGGGCTAGAGGAGCGTGGGCGGTCCCCTTAAATAGGGGGCCGGTCCCCTTATTAATTAAGGGGGCCGCCCCTTATATCCGTTGCCCAGCCTTGTCTTTTTATGGGAAAGGTTTTTCTGGAACATTTTTGCCATTTTTGGTTGAAAATTTGAATTCATAAATTTATTATGGATTAAACATTTTCCTTTAATTTCCAAAAATGATTTTCTAAAAGATATAAAATGTTTGTGTCATTTTATAAAAAATCTAGTGATTAATAAAAAGTTCCTTTGATCATATAATGCATTAGGCATTTGTTTATTCATACCTTAAGTGATTAAGTTGTTAAAATAGATATTTACAACTAAATACTTGTTTACGTTATAATCTTTCGTTTAATGATTTTACATTTTGTGATTATCAAAACGTAGAGGTATCAAAAAATATTAATAACGTTTTTAGGCATTATTTATATCAACAACCCTATATATATATGTTTGTACATTTTTATGTTTTAAACAAGTTAAAAACATACTTGACATAATTATTTTCTTGAGAAAATGTGTATATTCAAGTCCTAACTCATATTTGTTTGACATGTTCAAGTTGAGGTTTAAAATAAATGATATGTGATTCATAATTTCCTACACATGGATTATTCATTTCTTGAGGTTTAGAATTTTTAGTAGGGTGTTTATATTGTTTCAACACTATAGAAATTGTTGAAGAGTTGGAGGATGAGTTAGGATAGTTTTTGGGAGATGATTTGAGTTAGATCTATTAGTTATAAGTGTTAGAAATGAGTTTTTGGAATATATTTATGGGCTGTCCTAAAATCATTTCCACCAAAAAATATGTTTTAGAAATACAAGATTTGGTTTAAAATATATAAACTAGACTTTGTAATGAAAACGTGGGCGTTTGAATGGTTAAAAACGGATCTATAACGAATAAGATACGTTAGTTTTAAGTTTAGCGACGAAAACTAATTTTCTGAAATTATATGTTGCTGTCAGAGTTTGTCAAGGAATAAAACCGGACCTTAAAGGTTAGCTAGACTAGCCGAGGCTTTAAAAATACGTAAGTATACTTAAATACCTTTGCGGGGATAGGTAGAACTTAGAAAACGGACTTAAAACGAGTAAGTTATAACTTTCCGAAATTCTAGACGAAACTTATATTTTTGACAGCTTGTATGGAACGAGTAAGAATAGAATTTGGACACATTAGGAGCATTTTTAGCCAAAACGACTTGAACAAAAATGGTAGAATCTCGTATATACTTGTTAGGCGCGTTGAGAGATTTCTCGAACACTAAATAACAAGGAAACTATGGACAAAATACGATATGCTAAGAATATATTTATTTTTACTATTCACAGTTTTTCCTTAAAAGTTGTTTAAAATGTTTTTGGAACGTTTTAAGTGTTTTAGAGTCAAAATGATCTAAAATGGACTATATCAAGGACGTAATATTTTATGTGCTCCTTACTATTGAGTCAAAAGTTTTTCAAGTAAACAAGTCATTAGATGGTCAACGTTAAGGACTTGAATACTTATAAACATATGGGTTATTAAAATGATTCCTATAAATAATGTACTTCTGCGAAATTATATTTTCACTACTAAATTACTTTGCAAACATATATGGGTGATAAACTATTTTATAAAACGCATACATTACACATTACATTATCCTAAGACAACTTATATATTCTAGGTTGCCGTAGAGTTTCTCACGTTTGAAAACTCATTTCATTTCCTGATATCTCGATTTACATTGATTACCTTTGGTGAGTTTCATAGCCCCGGTTTTTACATTGTTTGTATCTTGTTTTAAAACCCTCGGGGTGGGAATACATTGCTTATTTTTCGGACACATGTGCTAAAACTGTTACATTGCCTAAGTTACCATTATGCCGTTAAAGTCCCCATGAATCATGAACCGTTAATTACTTGTAAGCGTGGATGCTATGAATAGATCTATTTGGGTTAACACCCCCGTCCGAGTTGGTCGCGCCAACCTGTCAAACGGACGCATATCATTCGGATTATTTCCTAGTGTCTGGCAAACACTTAGTTGGGGCATTGATTATTATTATGCTTGATTGCATACCATTTCGTTGAGCTTCGGGGTCATGAGCTTAGGGCACTGTATATTATTTTTGGCTCTGACGTTATATTTGTTGTGATTGTCATGCTTCTGGAATCTTGTGGTTTGCACCATACTTGTTTACTTAAACCTATAAACTCACCAACAATTATGTTGACTTTTTAGCGTGTATTCCCAGGTAACTAGACGGTAATAATCACTTTATGTATGGAGCATACTAGAGTCACGTTTTGGATTGCACATCATGATGACGATTTCTTTGCATTACTTAGCGTTTGGTTATGTGTTAAAATCTTACATTTGATGGTGAACTCTGAACTTAATGCTTTTGTAAACGTTTATGTTTAAATCAAAAGCTTGTTTTAAAATGACCCACTTATAGGTCATTCTTTATTTCCTTGTACTTTGTTATCCAAGAACATCACGCCCTCGGAATTCCATTCCGCTGCAATCCAAATTTGGGGGTGTGACAGTTAGATGTAACATCGTTTGAGGTTGGATGTGTGCCATGCTAGGGGGTTGTTATCCCCTTCTGGTGTTGTTAACAGGTAGGAACCATTATCGTTTTCCTGATGAATAATGTATGTCCCTTCCCAGTTGGGAGAGATCTTGCCCTGACCTACGGCTTTGTTGACCTCATTTCAACAAATTACATGGTCGCCAGGTTTGAAGGACTCTGGGCGGACGGCGTTTGTTGTAATACCTTGCAATTTTGTTTTTGGTGTGTGCTAGGTGGATGGCGGCAAGTTCGCACTTTTCCTCGGCTAGCGCTAGGTGTAACCTGAGGGAATCTTCGTTTTTGTCCTCGTTGACCATAGGAACTTGATGACATCAAATAACAACATATTATTAGCATCATTTATCCTATGTATATTGCTTTTTTTGTATTATTTTATATGAGAATTGATACTTAATCGCTTACTTTTTTAAATCTTAGTTATAAACAAGCAATTGGTGAAAGTTAGCTATTTTGGACATAAATCTGAGCAAAATGGATCAAGTTTGAAAAGTCTACTGAACTGAAGGAAGATACGTCGTATCATTCTAGACGGATACGTCGTACACTAAGATTTGGACGAATATGAAGACCATTGCCTGACTTTGAAGCATATGCCGTATGGATTTCTCTAATACGCCATATATGAAACTTTGGTCAACGAGAAGATCTGACTTGCTTTACCGACATCAACAACATGCGCCGTATCTACCTTGAAGACTTCACCAGATTTCCAAGATAAGAAGACAAGATGCGCCGTAAGAAGATCAATGATGCGCCGTATCATATGGCGGTGTACGAATATTCTAGAATATAATAATCTTGGGCCCCACGCTAAGTTGCCGAGATACAGCGTATCTCATTAATGGATACGCCGTATCGACTCTGTTTCAAGAATGTATAAATACCCCATTCACAACCGAGTTTTTGACACACAATACCTACGAGAGGCGATGTCTGACCACATAAAGACACAACCAGAAGGACGAAATGAGAGTAATAAGAAGGTCCTGCTAGTGCATAATTTCATAGGAAGATTCGCTTAATTTGTATTAGTACTCTTTAATCGTTTGGTTAGTGTACTCTTTCTTTTATTTGATTCGTACTTAATATTTTCACTCATTAAAAATTATATGATGTTTTATTGGATGTTTATGCGTATGTTTTGATTACATTAGTACTTCATTAATATCGTTGGCATGATTAATGTAAGCCCTAAGTGGTTAATTAATAAATTGATAATCATTAAGGTAGACTTTATGCGGATTTCTGATTAGTCGTGACAGGACTTTTCCGTTGAGAAGACTTAAAAACCAAAATCTAGACGTTTAGGTTGGTCAAAACATTGGCACGAGATACGCATATACGTAAGCAACCAAAGAGAAATAACATAATTAGTACTCATCATATATAACTAAACAATTAGCGAATATATCTTCCTTACTACCGGCTTGACCTCTTATTTTTTATATGTGTTTCTATCTCTGTGTGTGTGTCATTCGCCTTATTGCCTTTATTTATAGTTTTACTTAATCTACACATCGTGCCAGTCTCTCAGGCTGAAAACCCCCCTTGCGTTAGATTAGGATTAATCAGAACTAACTTTAGGATTAAAATACTGATAGATATTTAAGTGTTAACGTTCCACTCTTAGTGATCGACACTCTACTTACCAACTAGGCTGCATTGATCGGGTACACTGCCCATTAGTGTTTGATATAGGTTAAGTCGGCTAAATATAAATTTAAAACTTGATAACATAATCTATACCTACAACGAAAGCACATCAAGTTTTTTGTGCCGCTGCTGGGGAGTGAATTGTTTAACACTTTGTATCTGTTAATATTTTAATTTAGGTTTAACTTAGTTTTTGTCTTTTTATTTTGATTTTTATTTCACTAACTTTGTTGTATATTTGCATTGTATCTTTTCTTCATTTTTCTGCATCTATGTTTGTTTTGTTTGTTTGTTTTGTTAGTTTTGCTATTTTGCATTTTTAATTATGTTAGTTTTGCTATTTTGCATTTTTAATTATGTTTTTGTTTAGCATTTACTTTGATTGTTTCACCCTTCCATTGCGCAAGAAAATTTTATTTTCGAATGATGGACGAATCCGATATAACCATGGAAGAATATATTCTGAATCTTAAAAAAAAAGCTCGATGGAACATGATAAGGATTTATTTGGTACATTTTTAAGGGGTCATTTAATTACAAAATCGAATAAATATGATCAAATATTGCCTCAAATCATTTCTTTTGGTATTTTAGGTACTTGGGACGAGAAATCTGGAAATCGGCACTTTTTGGACGTATTTGGACAAAAAAGTGAAGAAAACGACGAAGTCGCGAAAAACCTGTCAGACTTGGACATCTGACGGCGGTACAAGCTATAAGGTTACGTCGTCCCTTGCTAATGAAGATGGATTTATGGTTCAAGTTTATCGAGTGACGCCTCAGAGAATTTTGAAGGTTCTACAACCTGACGCCATCAGGTACAAAATGAAGAAGGAAGTCACGTTTTAAGCTATAAAGAGATGACCCAGAAGAATTAACAAGTGACGGCCTAATGTCAATCCTGACGCCATCATAACGACGACTTACACAAGACGAAACCCTAAAGGCGGCGAGCTGACGGCGTCATGACCTATAAGGTGACGCGGTCAGCATTGTAAACTTATACATACTTTTGCAATTTTTCTTTAATTCGTGTAGGGTTTCCCACTCCAAAGTGTTACACGAATTAAAGAAAAATTGCAAAAGTATATATAAGTTTACAATGCTGACGGCGTCACCTTATAGGTCATGTATCGTTTGATTATTTGTTTATCTTTTCTTTGTTTTAACATGGTAGCTTAAATTTATTTGTGTTTGCTTAGATCTAGTGAAACCTAGTTATAGAATATTGATTTGTTGTCTCTTGTTTAGTTGATTGCCTCACGTTAGGCTAAGAAAACTGGCTAAACTCTTATATGTAACTTGCTTGAACGTCTTAGAAACGCAACCGTATAGTGCACTATTGGTTTTTCTCGTTGTATTTATTGCGTGAGTTGTGGCTTGTAGATCCTGGATAACTTAATAGACTTTAAGGGATTTAGGGGAGACTAAAGCTCATAAAGTTGGGGACTTCGGCACCACCCCATGACCAATATTAAGGAATACAGCGCTTCAACTAAAACAAGGACGTGACAATTCAACAAATCAGTAGGAGATAACTAGGGACTAATTATATCTAAGTAAACACGCTTTCCTCTCATAAGTAGTTACCACTTTTACTTTTCTGTTTTAATTAGTTTAGTTAGTTTTATAATTAATAGTTTTTGGGTTAGTTGACTAGCAACTAATTTCGCCCACTACTTCAAAACTAATATTTATACTTGCTTTCATAAAAAAATAATAAAAAGACAAAAACAATCATCCCTCACCTCTAGACCTATCTCATCATACATCTTGACCTAACGACACTATTCTCCTAGAGAACGATCAATCCCCCGGACATACCTATACTACACTACAATGATCAGGTACACTGCCTGGAGGATTGTAAAACCTTTTGCGAGGTCTTGCTAATCCCGCATCAAGTTTTTGGCGCCGCTGCCTGTGACTAGTTATTGTTTATGTTCAATTTCTATCTCGTTTAGGTCTACTAACTAGATTCCTATCAAGTGAGATTTTTATTTTCTTTTCTTTAGATTTCTTTATTCTATCTTCTTTTTATGCCTTTTGTTCGTAATCCTCTTCATTTGCCACCATGGTGATTGAAGGTATCCTCGACCCCATCAACCAACCACACCAAGAGCGACCCCACCAAGAACAACCACACCAAGACCCACCTTAAGCCCTTACTCTTGGTGAGTACTCCCAACCTAGCCACCAAGGCTATCGAAACACCATTGAGCTTCCCAAAAGAGCCAATGTGACTCTCTTGCGATCCGACGCCATCCGGTTAGTGCAAAGCGGATGTACATTCCATGGACTTCGTTCCGAAGATCCAAACCAACATCTCAAGGATTTCCTTAAAATCGTAGATTTCATAGACCTTGATGTTGCCACTCAAGAGACAACGTGTTTACGTCTCTTTAAATTCTCTCTACGTGACCAAGCTAGTCAATGGCTTGAGCGTTTACCCGTGGGATCCATCACCTCATGGGATGATCTCACTTCTCATTTCCCACCGGGGAGAACTACCAAGCTAAGGAATGACATCTTGATGTTCCCACAACATCAAGGTGAAACTCTTTATGAAGCGTGGACTCGTTTCAAGGATTTACTCCAAAAAGTCCCTCATCATGGCATTGATCTTTGGCTTCAAATCCAAATCTTCTATGATCATGTCAATCAATCCACAAGGCAATCCATTGACCAAGCCGCCGGTGGCAATCTACGTGACAAGAATGTGAAAGAATCATGGGGAATCATAGAAGATCTTGCTCTGTATGACAACGAATATTGGAATGACTCCCGCGAGTTGAGCAAAACGGTCAAGCCAATATCCTTTCCTTCGAATAACTCAAGCATTCCAACCCGTAGGATCATGGAACTTGAAGACCAAGTCAAGTTTCTCATGAAATCCTACGAAGCTCCTAAACCTTCAAGTCAAGTTGTAACACCCGGTAATTTTCCAAAACCTTTTTCACTAGCCAAATATTTATTTTTGCATCACCTTAGCATTTAAACTTTGTCCCGAACTTAATTGAACTTGAGAAACGCAAAATATCTTGAGAAACGAGAACGTTGTCCCTTTATTTGAGCTGACACAACCTAGAAAGCACGAAACGAATCGATTTGCCAAATAAATTAACTTCGAGAAAGTTTTGCATATTTATACTCGTTTTTGCTAGAAAAATTATTTCGGAAACAATCGCGCAAGTTTTGTAATTTTTCGAGTCCGTTTGGTACGTTAAATGGGTCTCGCGATGATTATAACAAAAGTTTCACCCAATTGGCACGAATACCCCCTCCGCCCCACTATTTTATTTCCACCCATTCACTTTGTTTTGTCCAAGTTTGGCCCCTCCCAACTAATAAAACCCCCTCCCCTTTCTCTCTCTTCTCATTATAACACACACACACACCACTCTTCCCTCTCCCTCTCTCATCTCTCGTCGGACCACCGCCGTCCGATCACCACCACCGTCGCCGAAATATTTTCCGACTAACCACCAAACTTCACCAAAATGTAGATCGAGACCTTCTTGTTGATTCTGGAGCACTTGAGCTCACGAGGAGCCCTTCTGATACCCGAACCCATCACCACAGTCAACACCGCCACCACAAGACCACCACCACCACCACCATTTCACCCTTATGCTTTCATCAAAAACCGTGTGGATCTAAACATTTGGCCGTGAAAATCGTCGGACTCGGTCCGAGTTGCGTGACTCACCGAGTCAACTCGCGAGTCAAGTTGCCTCGGGGCGAGTTCTTGATTATTTTGCTCTAGTTTGTTTTGTTTTAACTTATGTTCTTTGTTTTGTTGCTCGGTTTGGATTTTTGGATTGGTTTTGGGTTGTATTGGATTCGGTATGGGCTCGGTTTTGGTTGTGGTTAGGCCGAGAGCCACCACGGCTCGATGAGGAGTGAGCCGTGACTCAAGGGAGTCACGGCATAGGTTATTAGTTGTTGTTTAGGGTTTGTGTTTGTTTTGGATATTTTTGTTTAGATTCGGTTTGTGTTTTGCGTTTTATTTCCGCTGCGTATGATGTTTGAGAATCTTTTGAACTCTAATGTTATTTATAATTCGAATGATAGGTTTTTATTAAAACGACTTGTTATGAGGTCGTTATCTATGATTGTGACTGTTTTACCCGAAAGTAATACCCCAAAATATGTTCCGCTGCCATATTTCGAGTTGGGGGTGTTACAGAATGGTATATGAGCCAAGGTTTATAGAGAACGAGGTCATACTCGACTATGAACATTTTGGTTCGAAACGTTTTCAACATCGATTGCCATCAGCCCTCCGTGCCACTTCGCTCTTTTTTTTGTACTCTATTTTAACTTTTGCTTGCATGCACTTACACTATTACATACTTGGATTTTCCGCTCCTATTTTACTTCATATAAAACCATTTTTATAAAAATTGGCTAGAATTTTATATATTTTTCTGATACTCCTTGTAAAGTATCATGTCTGAAGCAGTCCCATCCGATCAGTTATGTAATACCTGAAATTCAGATAACCCGTAAAATTACCAAATTACCCCTGATAATATATAACCTTATTAAACAACTTATAAAATTCTGAAATAATTCCAAAACATCTGAAATCGAATTATATCTGAAACAAATAAATTTCTGAGACAATGTTCATCATTTTAAATGTTCAAAAAATTAATATACATAATTATTTAGTAAATTCCGAAATTATATACATTTAACTAAATATATGTTTTAATTCTTTTTAACTAAATAATATGTTAAATAAAATAAGATAAGATCAAAGAAAATCAACCAAATAATTTCTTGATATCATGGGCCGAAAATTCTGATCTTGCCCCCCCCCCCTTAAATTCGGCTCCACAAAGTTAAATCAAATCTCTTTTATTTTTACTTCAAAAAAAAACCAAACCGACTAAACATTCTATAAACCCTAGCGATCTAAATAATTCGACCAAGGATAGCACACGAATTCTGGGTTTGAACAAGGATTTTTCTGGTGTTATTGGAGGTGCAAGGGAGCTAGGAAAATTAAGGGTTGCTGCGTTTTCTGCTTGGTTCGTTCTTATTCTTGGTTTCTTGTCGAATTGCTCTAAAACAAGGTAATAATTCTTGCGACTAAACCAAACGTGTTAAAATTAATATGGCAATTTTCCTATGATCTCTAGATGTTATATAACTCATATAAAATATGTAAATCGATCCATGCATGCTAATTTATGCGTATGATAATATAATGGTCATAAGAACACGTAAATCACAAATATATGTAATCCGAATTTCTGGACATGATAGCTATTTTATTTAGACCTCATATGATGTAAAAGACCTGGTAAAAATGATAGATCGAATTATAATAGCCTAAATCAAGTCGTTGTAATTTTAATGTCTAAAACGTACGTAAATATGTAATATATGTTGAACGAATTTTCTGGGCATGTTAATTATTTTTCGTGGGTTCCTTATGAGTAATATGATCTGGGAAAAATATGAGTTTGATTTTTGGAGGCCTAAAATTAACGTGGTGAATTATTGGATAAACCGGATTTTGTAAAAATTAAGAAAACAAATAAAATAAAAATCGTGGCTTCTAGGGTTTGTTTTCTTGGGCATGAATCTGAGCATTTAATGTGTTTTAAGGATGAATAAATGATGGTTCAATGATTGGTGAAAAGTAGGGTTTGTATTTGTTGTTAAAAAGTCTTACCGATTTAAAGATAAAAGTAAAAGGACCTGTTTTGCCAACTTTAAAACTTCTGGGATATTTTTGTAAGATCATATACATCTGTAAGAGTGTGGGAAAAATATAACTTTGGGGTCCTAAGTGTAAATTTTGCATAATAATGAATTATTGGCAAATTAGGGTTACGAATTGGAATTAATTAAAAGTGAGGGACCAAAAGTGTAAATCTGGAATTCTGAAGTTGTTTTGTGTTAATACTGATATAAAAAGGTTGTTGTGTAAATTTGAGGATTTTTGGGCTAATTATGTAATTGTTATGAATTATGACTAAATATATATGTTTTGTAAACTTAAAGGGCTAAATATGTAAATTCTAAATTCTGAGGGGTCAAATCTATAAAGTACTAACTTCTGATGGTATATTCTATAAATTTGAAATATAATATGCTTGGTTGGTAATTATGGATATTGTAGGGTTTAATTTGTAAAATATGTAATTATAAGGTTGGTTTTGTAAATTATGTAACTAAAGGGGTGTAATCTGTAAATTGTGAAACTTAAGGGAATAAAATGTAATTCTGAATAAAATGAGTATATAATTCTGTAACTTGAAGTATTTTCACTAATGACCTTGGAAATTAATGAAGTTACATTTAAAACCCTAAACTTTGTATAATTGTCATATAAAACCCTAAACTTCTGTAACTTGATAAAATGTACTGTATTCCATAATAATCTCTGAATAAGGGTTAAACCTGAATAAGGAACTTTAGTAATTCTGTCTTCCTCTTCCTTAGGTGTGAAGAAGGAGAAGTCTTGAGCATTGTTTCTGTGTTTGTTTATTTTCTGCTGTGCTAATAAGGTACAGATATTCTGCCCTATTTCAGTAAGGGTGTTTCTTTCCCTTTTCTCTCAGTATTTCATTTTCCTTATTAGGATTCCCTATACCACTGCTATGTTCCCTTCTGTTGTGGATCTTTGTTGTGATCTGTTTGTCTTGAACCTTTTTGTTTGAACCTCTGCTATGATTCTTGTATTCTGAACTATTTTTTCTGAACTCTGATTGACCTCTTGTTCTGAACCCTGAATTTTTGAGCCTTAATTGAATCTGATCTATGAACCTTGTTCTGAACCTTAACCTGATATATCTGTTGTAAATTCTGATTTGATTTTGGTAAAACTTAACCTGTTAAATCCTTATCTGAACCTAATTGATTTTGAACCTCTATTAAACTACATATGAAACTGTTTAAGAAAAGCTATTTTAAAAAGGAAGCGATGCCACTTGGAAATGGAAGTTACTAAACGTTTTGGAAGACCATTTTTATGAAAACTATTTCGTAAGATCATTTCAATGAAAACCGTTTTTAAAGGACTGATTTAAATGAACTCTTGACAGGAACTTCTGAAATGAATTATTGCTATAAACTTGTAATTATTAGCCTTTGATATACTCTTTTGGACTATTGGAAGTAAACCTTTTAATCTGAACTTAAGCTTTGATATTAATTTTAATCTGATAAACTCTGATTTAAACCTTATTATCTTAATCTGAATTGTTGACATGACCCTTCTGCCATGAACCCTTATATGTGACTCTGTTTATTATATGACATCTGACCTTGACCACAGTCTGATATCCGAGCCAATCACTAGGCATGAGGGTTTCATGTCCATGTCATTGATGCACCGATGGCATGACTCTAGGGCAGGAGAGTGATGACCTGTCCCGTCCCTGATTTATTTTATCTGGTGTGTTCTGAGGAGTTTCTGGCCACAGGGGGCGCATGGATGCATCCTAGTTCTGTTATCTGTTATCTGTTATCTGTTTATGTTATATGTTTATTATTATATCTGGTGATTGATGGTGTGTGCGATACACGTCTTTCACATATATCTGGGAGCTGATCACTCCGATTTGATACATGAGGTCACCCCTCATATTATCTGTTACTTGAGAGGTATCCCCTCTGGATTATTATATGATTAATCTGTTATGATATTATCTGTTATCTCTGGGCTCGTGATGGATTTCTGTATTTCCCTAAACCTGGTTTGTGCATTATCCCTTTCTCATTTCTTTTCTTTTACCCTTATTCCTTTCCTATTCTTTCACTTTAGTTCAGTATCTGTATAATCTGTATTTCTGATTTGTTTCTGTATTGTACTCTGCTATTGTTTCTGTCATCTATATATCTGTTCACTGAGCTCTAGTAGCTCAGCCGCATTTCTTTTCCTGCGGCAGGTTTTAGTAGGAAGCTGGGGATGAGTGAGAGTGTACCTCTGGACTTAGAAGGCTTGGTAGCTATTCTGGATTAGAATTGGATAGAAGACATTATGTTTATAATTAGTTTTGAAAGTTTTTTTTGTAACCTTGTAGATTCAGTATTTCAATTGTAATCCTTTGAGATTTTTGTATTACTGTATATGTATGCTCTGTTTTGATCTGATATGAATCCATTATTGTGATATCTTTACCCTTGTCGGGTTGGGGTGTTACAATTTATGGTATCAGAGCCAGGTTGCGACTCGTAATACATTTACCCTTGACCTGTGAATTCTGGACCACTAAGTTTCCACTGTAGGCACTCGTAGGATAACCTTTGAGATTTTGCTTTAGGATTTCCCTATAGGAACTTAAATTCTGACCAGTGAGGAATGGGTAGACTATAAGTCTTTTGCTTAAGTATCTTGCTTCCGCACCACTCTGATTCGTGTCTTGCTTTTGGTTAGATCACATTTGAAAATTTAGAGCTTATGCATTGCATCACCTAAGAATTGAAACCTAAATAAAATCTGAAGCATTAGAAATTGCGTAGTAATTATCTGACATTAATTGATCCTTGCCTTCCGATTTAAACTCCGATCTCTGAACCTTCTGTCAATCATTTTGATTCCTCTTTGGGCAATCTGAGAATCCCCATGATGATGATACACTTGATAAATTCTGTTATTTCTTTCTTGCTTCTGATAATAACCTATGAATCCTTTGATTCCGTCTTAACCATCTCTGTTCCCATGAGAAGTTTTGTGGCGTCAGACCACGAGTATAAAAATGCATTCCCTCTCATTTCCGAACGATAAGATTTATCTTTATTGATCCGTCTTTCTTTGACAGTAACCTTGATTTTATCCTTATAAGGATTGATTGATTTGATCATTTAATATTGACAACTATCCTCCTATGTCTCACCTTTGGCGTTTGAAACAATTTTGGAACCCCTGACGTGATTACCGATTGTTAAACTTTTGCTGCCACTACCTGATTTTGACCTTCATTTCTGATCTGTGGATAATCCGTCTGATATCTCTCCGACCATCCCGAAGACCATTTAACCTTAATGTGTTTGACACATCCTATAAATTCATGACCCATGCTGGATATAAATGTATCCACTGAAACTATTTTGTCCTGAATGATGAATCTTATTTGCTCCTTTGAATGATGAATCTTATTTGTCGATCAGTTTCCTTTGGAAGGATTTGATGCAAATACCGTCTCTGTATGGAATTATTAACTGAGCATATGATGCTGATATCCGATATCTCATAAGTCTCACTTCTGCAATTATACGATGTTCGTATTACCGATGATGTACACCCTACCTGTCACTTATGCTAAAAGCTATAAAAAAAAAAAAAAAAAAAAAAAAAAAAAAAAAAAAAAAAAATTCCAATACCTTGAACTGTTCGCGTACCTATCATGTACTTGACTCTGACATATGAACTATCCGTCTGGGTAATGACCATATTCGTTCTGCGGATCTGTTACCGCATCTGAAATATAACAATCTGCTCCACCCTATTTTGTTATAGTAACCTTGAACCGCTTAAATCTGTTAAGCTTATCACTGTTATGGAAAGATTTACCCTGATCTCATTTGATTGTCAAATTCTCCTGACACCTATTAGTATCCACCCCTAGAAAGTTTTGTTGTACAAATTTTCTGGCATTTTCTGATGAAACTTTTGAGTTTTCCTTCCGTTTGAGAAGTAGAATTGATTCTGAACCGATCTCGGTTGACGACCCATGAGGCTATAGAAGTTGAGAGATTGAAGAAACTGATGAGATATTATTTTGTTTCACCTCAGTGTTCCCTTTAAATACCTAACCGTAATCTCAACCGTAATCACTTTTCATTTCCGAGTATAAATGATTAAATTATTCTATCCTTGTGAACTCTGTATCAGACAACCTCATTTAATGTTCGAAGGACTGAAGAAGCAACCACAAGAACTCCTGAGAAGGGAGATGACTAACTGAGAGCAACTTCCGTAAAGTAATTCAGTTTTATTCGTAATGATGGATGATGTGATTTAGATATGACGTTTCCATGAAGTGATTCATGAAAACTGCTTTCGTACTCATTGTGACCATTATGAGTCTTAAATAATGCCAATAGTATTGGCTAATAAGAATCATGTTTTAACGAGTATCTGGACAATTGTCATAGTATGTCAGCATGTTTGTGCCCTGAGACGAACGAGGAAACATGTAGACCATCTTCGTATTAAATGGAATGACCTTTGTTCTGGAAGAGTAGATTTGATTGGCATTCAGAGATTGTAGCAGACACCACTACCGGGCATCCGATGACGACGGCAATCTGAGTTGGCGATTTCCAAACTGTTCTAGTAGGCCTGTCCAAGACTCGCAGTCTTGCTTCACTATTCATTTTAGTTGTACTAAGATGAATTGAGAGTAGAAGCAGACTTGAGAATGGAAACTGAGATCATGACCTTGAATGGAAGAAAATTCTGAATCGAATAAATTCTGTGACGGATGAAGCTATGGATGAGGTGATTCACTTCTGCTTGACCTGTCTAAATTTCTGTTACCTGATGATAAGTCCTTTGAATGATTTAGGTTCTTTATCAGTAATTCCGCTCTGTGTTCATTCTGCGTATGTCGGATGATAGTTTTGTTATCTGAAATTTGACGAATGATGGATGATCTGACGTACCAAATTCTGATAGACATTTTGGGACTTCCGTTAAATTTTTTTAGTAATTTGTTCTCTTCTTAGTTAGGGTATTGGATTCTGATGACCTCTGAGACCGTAGGAAGACTAGGTGGATTAAGATAAGTTTGTTCTGTTCACTACTTGAGATAAAGTATGACCATCATAAGGGCATATTTATATGATGCCAGTATTATGACGTCTGGCCAACGTGATAATACTTACATCATATAACGTGCACTTGTTGTGGGCATAGGATATTTCGAGAAGTGCCTTAAAAGCTTAAGAAATTCTGATAACTGTTTGAGATTATCTGCCTTAGTGAGACTTTAAGTTCATTCTAACTATACGCGTAATCTGCTTCCACCGTTATGCGAATTGATACATCTGGATTCTCGTCACGCATTCTGCTGACCTCTGAACTTCTGATAATAATCTTCAGTTTTGTTATAAAACTTCTTCCAATTGATGTTATCGATAATCTATTTCTGCACGCTCTAATCTGATCTGTCAATTCAATTTCTGTGGACGGCATATCCGTCAAAATCCTGTGAAATTCTTACGTCTCTTCCGAGGAAATCTGATTATCATCTATTAGGTCTGATATGTCTTTGTTTAGTTTCCGTTTCCGTTTCTTTCTGCTTTCTGCAAATTTCGAGGACGAAATTGTTTTTGTTAGTGGGGAAGAAGTTGTAATACCTGAAATTCAGATAACCTGTAAAATTACCAAATTACCCCTGATAATATAAAACCTTATTAAACAACTTATAAAATTCCGAAATAATTCCAAAACATCTGAAATCGAATTATATCTGAAACAAATAAATTTCTGAGACAATGTTCATCATTTTAAATGTTCAAAAAATTAATATACATAATTATTTAGTAAATTCCGAAATTATATACATTTAACTAAATATATGTTTTAATTCTTTTTAACTAAATAATATGTTAAATAAAATAAGATGAGATCAAAGAAAATCAACCAAATAATTTCTTGATATCATGGGCCAAAAATTCTGATCTTTCCCCCCCCCCCCCCCCCTAAAGTCGGCTCCACAAAGTTAAATCAAATCTCTTTTATTTTTACTTCAAAAAAAAACCAAACCGACTAAACATTCTATAAACCCTAGCGATCTAAATAATTCGACCAAGGATAGCACACGACTTCTGGGTTTGAACAAGGATTTTTCTGGTGTTATTGGAGGTGCAAGGGAGCTAGGAAAATTAAGGGTTGCTGCGTTTTCTGCTTGGTTCGTTCTTATTCTTGGTTTCTTGTCGAATTGCTCTAAAACAAGGTAATAATTCTTGCGACTAAACCAAACATGTTAAAATTAATATGGCAATTTTCCTGTGATCTCTAGATGTTATATAACTCATATAAAATATGTAAATCGATCCATGCATGCTAATTTAGGCGTACGATAATATAATGGTCATAAGAACACGTAAATCACAAATATATGTAATCCGAATTTCTGGACATGATAGCTATTTTATTTAGACCTCATATGATGTAAAATACCTGGGAAAAATGATAGATCGAATTATAATAGCCTAAATCAAGTCGTTGTAATTTTAATGTCTAAAACGTACGTAAATATGTAATATATGTTGAACGAATTTTCTGGGCATGTTAATTATTTTTTGTGGGTTCCTTATGAGTAATATGATCTGGGAAAAATATGAGTTTGATTTTTGGAGGCCTAAAATTAACGTGGTGAATTATTGGATAAACCGGATTTTGTGAAAATTAAGAAAACAAATAAAATAAAAATCGTGGCTTCTAGGGTTTGTTTTCTTGGGCATGAATCTGAGCATTTAATGTGTTTTAAGGATGAATAAATGATGGTTCAATGATTGGTGAAAAGTAGGGTTTGTATTTGTTGTTAAAAAGTCTTACCGATTTAAAGATAAAAGTAAAAGGACCTGTTTTGCCAACTTTAAAACTTCTGGGATATTTTTGTAAGATCATATACATCTGTAAGAGTGTGGGAAAAATATAACTTTGGGGTCCTAAGTGTAAATTTTGCATAATAATGAATTATTGGCAAATTAGGGTTACGAATTGGAATTAATTAAAAGTGAGGGACCAAAAGTGTAAATCTGGAATTCTGAAGTTGTTTTGTGTTAATATTGATATAAAAAGGTTGTTGTGTAAATTTGAGGATTTTTAGGCTAATTATGTAATTGTTATGAATTATGACTTAATATATATGTTTTGTAAACTTAAAGGGCTAAATATGTAAATTCTAAATTCTGAGGGGTCAAATCTGTAAAGTACTAACTTCTGATGGTATATTCTATAAATTTGAAATATAATGTGCTTGGTTGGTAATTATGGATATTGTAGGGTTTAATTTGTAAAATATGTAATTATAAGGTTGGTTTTGTAAATTATGTAACTAAAGGGGTGTAATCTGTAAATTGTGAAACTTAAGGGAATAAAATGTAATTCTGAATAAAGTGAGCATATAATTCTGTAACTTGAAGTATTTTCACTAATGACCTTGGAAATTAATGAAGTTACATTTAAAACCCTAAACTTTGTATAATTGTCATAATAAACCCTAAACTTCTGTAACTTGATAAAATGTACTGTGTTCCATAATAATCTCTGAATAAGGGTTAAACCTAATCTGAAACGATAATATATGTTAATTCTGGAAAATCTGCTTATTATGGAAACTTACTAAATCTGGAAAGTTACTAAAAATAGAAAGTACATAAAATGATGAGATAAACAAAGAGTAATAATCTGAATAAGGAACTTTAGTAATTCTGTCTTCCTCTTCCTTAGGTGTGAAGAAGGAGAAGTCTTGAGCATTGTTTCTGTGTTTGTTTATTTTCTGCTGTGCTAATAAGGTACAGATATTCTGCCCTATTTCAGTAAGGGTGTTTCTTTCCCTTTTCTCTCAGTATTTCATTTTCCTTAATAGGATTCCCTATACCACTGCTATGTTCCCTTCTGTTGTGGATCTTTGTTGTGATCTGTTTGTCTTGAACCTTTTTGTTTGAACCTCTGCTATGATTCTTGTATTCTGAACTATTTTTTCTGAACTCTGATTGATCTCTTGTTCTGAACCCTGAATTTGTGAGCCTTAATTGAATCTGATCTGTGAACCTTGTTCTGAACCTTAACCTGATATATCTGTTGTAAATTCTGATTTGATTTTGGTAAAACTTAACCTGTTAAATCCTTATCTGAACCTAATTGATTTTGAACCTCTATTAAACTACATATGAAACTGTTTAAGAAAAGCTATTTTAAAAAGGAAGCGATGCCACTTGGAAATGGAAGTTACTAAATGTTAGGATCTCTGGGAAATAAGAGTTTCATTGTTGCTGCCGATACTGTAAAGCTGGTTCCTGCCGATAGCTTTGGTTCCTGCTGAAAGCTCATTGCTGCCGATAGTGTTATCTTGTTCCTACCGATAGTATTGTTGCTGCGGATAGTATTATTTGTTATCCGTATATTTAGAATGTTTGTTAAGATTTATTTTTTAGAAGAGATTGTTGTTTATCTCTTCACACGTTTACTTGTAGAACGGATTAGGGTTAGGTCATCTTGTTAGTATAAAAGATATATCCGTCTATGAGTTCATGCACGCCTTTAACATTTTCAATATTCAAGAACACAATTCTTAGTTTATAGTTTGATCCATAGAGGATCATTGTTCTTTAGAGTTTTCTTCTTTATAATACTTGCTGTTTAGTTTCCGCATAAACACTTGTATTGCATACAGAGGTTCTTGTTTAGACCAAGCTCAATCAAGCTCGAAGTACTCGATCCTACAAGTGGTATCAGAGCCTGGTAAGGATCTCTGATAAAGAAGGAAACATTGTTGAGTTGTCTTTCTTGAATCTTTTAACAATGTCGCTGTTGTCGGGTGATAAATTTGAAATGTTTGCAATGAAGATTAGGAATTTGTTTCAAAATAAGTCTGTGGAAAAGCTGAGTGATAAAGGTGAATCCTCTAATACAAAAGAGAATATGGAAGAATATGCTTTGTTGGGGTTCCCATCTCAGGTACAACGATGTAATTCTGCTTGTCAAGAATTGTACTCAACACTTAATAATGAATATGATGAAATGAAATCTAAGTATAATGAATACTTTATTAAGGTTCAAGCTTATGACAAAGCAGTTAAAACATTAGAAAAGCAAAAAGTTTGGTTTCAAAAGAATCAGTTAGCTTATGAGGAAAAGATAAAAGTTTTAGAGAGGGACTTGAAAAACACCACTAATGAGCTTAAACATTCTGAGTCTCAAAAGGCTGAGATGGTGTTAGAAAAACAGGATATGCAGACTAAACTAGACAATACCTTGGCTAGGTTTAATAAATGGAAAGATTCATCTAAAAACCTAAACAAGTTAGTTGATAGTTCTATGTCTACGAAAACGAAAAGAGGTTTAGGGTATGGTAACCTGATAGGGCCAAATCAATTTTATGATCCTAATGAGTATAGTGTTTTTGACCCTGAACCTGCAGACTACCAAAAACCTGTTAAGTATGTGAAAGAAGGTGGAATGAATGCTGTTTCTCCACCTATAAGAGGAGTTTTTATGCCTACTCCTGTCCACTCTCTCTCTGATATTGACTCAGATGAGTCACAAATGGTTTATGGTAAAAAGTCCAAAGACTTACCTGAATCTAATAATTGTGTCCTTTGTCACACAAGTGACAAATCCTCAGAAGCAGAGTCTGAAGACTTTGTTTCATGTGACTCAAGTGAAAAGTCAACCACACCCAAATATCACAAGTCCTCAAGTTCAACTCATAAATCAGTCTTTTCAGATAACAGTTCAATGAATTCTTTTAAAAACAACTGTGTCCCTAGTTCCACTAGTGATAATGGTACCCATATTAAGAAAAGTTGTAGTAAAAACAAGGCTGCTAAGAAAAAGACATGTTTTGTGTGTGGTAGTCAATATCATCTTATTAAAGATTGTGATTATCATGAGAAAAGATTGAATGGTGGGCAACAAAACAGATCATTGTGGAAAAATGTTAAACAGATACCATCATATGTTCCACAAGCAGCAGGAATGAACTTTTATAGAGGTCATGTTCCTGCTGATAGACCTGTTCCTGCTGGTTCCTCTGTTCTTGCTGATTTTCAAGGAACCATTCCTGCTGGTACTTCTTCATTTATTCAAAGGGATTTCAGACCTGTCTATAATAATCACATCTTTGGAGGGGGAATGGTTTATTCTCCATGGTATCTTTGGTAATTGTTCTGGTTTGGTTTATCATGTTGTTGTAATTATGTTTGCTGATTTATCTGGGTGCATTAGCCTAAGGGGAGGCTAAGGCTTGTATGCTTGTAGTTTATCTTGTTTTCTTTTGTTTATGTCTATGGTTTGTGTTTCTCTAATTTTGTTTTGCAGATTTTTAAGTGTCTTTTGCTAGATATCCTTATTTAGCAGTTAATTGGTGTTTGGACTTAAAGCTAAACACAGCAATTTTCATTCATTCATAAGGGAGTTAAGTACATTCAGTTGCTGGTTACAAAAGATTATGAGTTTCAAAAGCTACTTATCAACAACATTCAAATCATCATTTCAACCTTCTAACATCAATCTACCTAAACCCTACCACCTATTCCATCTTCTCCTTACCCTTTCCTAGATTGTCAGGCATGAACCTCTTTCCCCTCTGGCGACTGATCTCTTCATAAACATGGGGGACTGCAAGTGCCAAGATCACTGGCAGTGGTTGTCTTTGTTCAGGGGTTGACTTTGAAGAGTTTGAGGTTGTTGGCCCTTGATGTGTTCTGGAGCGTGTCCTTGAAGTTGGATGGATTGGTTGTGGAGTAGGGTTACTTGATGGTGGAGCAGGATGGCTTGGTTGTGGAATTGGCTTACTTGATTGTGAAGCTGGCTGGGTTGGCTTGGGAGTGGTTCTGGTGGGATTCTTTCTTTGTCTTGGATCTTTGCCTTCACATTGTCGATTGTGTCGACTCCTAGGGTTTGGTTTTTCTCGACTAGAACCTTCTTGATGTTTAGCCTTGCCTTTTGGAACCGGTACTTTATAGAAAGCTGCAGTTGTTCTCTCCATCTCTTCAGCAAGCAGAGCTTCAGTTTCCTTCATCTGTTTCCTAAGCTCATCTGTTAAAGGAAAATTGGGAGGGAGAGTCTCCCATTCGCCCTGACAATACACCAAAGACTTCAACTCTGATGAATCTTCATCATCAGAGCTAAAGTACTCAAAAGAAGAAGGGGTAGATGGAAGAGGATCAGATGAATCCTCCTCAACCTTGGCCTTACCTTTGATTTTAGAGGATGATGCTGTTTTGGG
This sequence comes from Artemisia tridentata subsp. tridentata, assembly GCA_021014915.2. Classification (NCBI taxonomy): domain Eukaryota; kingdom Viridiplantae; phylum Streptophyta; class Magnoliopsida; order Asterales; family Asteraceae; genus Artemisia; species Artemisia tridentata. The sequence goes on from CP139507.1 coordinate 197,173,161, forward strand.
GAAGTAGTTATTCCATCCTGAGTCACTAGAGGAGGAAGAATCTGATGAGATTTCGATGATTGGATGTTTGGATGAACTCATATTGTGGCTTGATTTTTGGAAATTTTGTTTGATTTATGGTAATAAAGGGTTAAGTGATGATAAAGTTATGTGATTTGAGGGTTATATAACGATATGGAGATTAGTGCAAAATTTATTGATGGTTGGTATTGAGAGTTAATTCGGGTAAGTTATTCTTAATGACTAAGTTCGGAAGGTTGACTTTGGTCAAACCATCTCATTCCTGCCGATTGGTCAAACCTCCTATTGCTGCCGAATGACCAAATGTTTCTGCTGAATGGTCAAACCTTCTCAATTTAATTGGTCAATGTTACGTGCAAAGAATTGCAGCAATTTAAAGTGATATTTTTGGCAACACAACGCATAATTGCACATCTCTCATCTCAAATTCTCTAAAACCTCTCGAACCCTAATTTTCCCTTTTCAAACCCTAAATCATTTCTACAACGCAATGACAACAACTCTTCGTTACAAGGATGATCATAACAAGGTGGCTTATTTGGAGTCTTCTTCAAGAAGTGTTGGTTATGATGAAGTTCTAGGATTTCTTCGTGGGTCATCTATTCGTTATGCCCTCACTTATTGTCCAGTGACGGTATATGATTCATTGGTCAAACAGTTTTGGAGGACAGCTAAGGTAAGACACATCGTGGGAAGGGAAGTTGATATTGTTGCTACCATTGATGACCAAGAAGTGATTGTTACTGAGGAGTTGATTCGAGTTCAGCTTCAATTTCCTGAGGAGCAAGGGGAATATGATCTTTCAAGGCAAGATATTACTGATGGTATGGCAGCTATAGGGTATCCTGTTACTGGAAGTTGCACCTTCTTGAAAAGTAGGTTGTCTCCTCAATGGAGGTTTCTGATTCACACTTTACTCCAGTGTCTTAGTGTTAAGTCAGGTGGTTGGGATCAATGTCCAAGTCCTATTGCATCTGGTCTAGTCTGTTTATCTCAGGGTAGGATCTTTAATTGGGCAAAATATATTTTTGAGGGAATGATTGAGAATCTCAGTAATGGTAAAAACAGCTTTTTGATGTACCCTAGATTTCTTCAAATCATCTTAGGTGTACAGACCATTAATACATCCCCTAAGATTATAAATAGGTTGTCTGCCAAAATGTTTGCCCTGATGAAGATGAACTTTACTGGCCAACATTTGCCTTTGTTGCCTCATATGTTACACAACCCTGATCCTGCTGATATCCCTGATCCTGCCGGAAATCCTGATCCTGCTGAGAATGTCAATATCCCACAATCACCTAATGCAACTGAGCAAGAGACTTCAGTTGCTGCTGATGCATCTGCATCTATTGCTGCTGATGATCCTTTACCACCATCACCCAGACCAGTAACACCTACACCTGAGCCTAATGACAATGTTGAATTTAATGATCAGTCCATCTCAGCTGATACACCTATTATCCAGCCATCTCCTTCTGTGGAATTACCCTCTTCTTCAAGGCTTTCCTCACCCAGTCCTACTAGGCAGCCATTTAGTTATGACACCAATGCAGGGGAGGGATTTAATGTTTCTCCACCCAGAGTCAGTGAAGCTCCTAATACTTCAAGTATTCCTGCGGATGGAATTGAGGATGCTGTTGATCTCACCTCTATGTCCCAGTTACTTGACAGATCTGTGAAGAAAATTGAGGCATTGGAGTCAGAACTTAATGAGACAAAAAGGATTTTCAGTGAGAAAGTGAAGAATTTGGAAAAGGAGCTCAGGGATTCTAATGACGCTTTTAGTAGAACTATCCAAGAACTAAATGAAAAGATCAGCATATTGGAGGGTAGTCATGTGCAAAAGAAAAGAAGGGTTATTCTTTCTGAGTCTGAGGAAGATCAGGATGATATGATATTTGATGGGCTTAATGTTCTAGCATCTGTTTCTCTTGATGGTGCAAATACTGAAGTACCTACAACTTCTGAGCACAACATCACTCCTCATGCACAGGTCTCCACTAAAGCAAGGACCACAGCTGCTGATGTCTCCATTGCTGCTGATGTCTCTGCTGTTACTGCCGATGTTGAAAATATTTCTTCTGCATCTAAGGTTCCTGTTACTACTGTTGGAAGTTCATCTGTTGCTGCTGAAGGTAACATCATTCCTCCTGAAGCAACTGAAAATGATGAAGAGATAGCTGCAAAGGTGCAGGAACAGGAAATTGCTGCTGAAGAAGCTAGATTAGTTCAGCTTGCTCAAGATGAAGAGATTGCAAGACAATTGTCTGTTGATGAGAAGAATGTTGCTGAGATTATAAATAACCCAAGTTCAGATGATCCTTCTTCAGAAGTGTTTAGTGCACAAGTTGAATATTTATTGAACACTGACATGATTATTAGAGCTCATGGGTTTATGGTCCTTCAAATGTCAGAATTGGATCCAGATGCAAGGTCAGATCTGCTCAAGGCATTCATCTTAAAGAAACAAAGAGCAACCACTTGGAATGAATTGATGCACAGGATCAAGGAAAGACAAAGGTTAGGATATAAGATGCCCACAAACAGAGATAATATCAATTTTATGAAGGTGTATCTGAAGAATGAAGCTAACTACAAGATCAGTGACTTCAAGGGTTGGAATGATGGTGCAATTCAAAAGTTGTTCCTTGATACTTATGCAAAGCTCAACTCTATAGTAGACACTGATATTCCACAAAGCAGGAAAAGAGCATCTTCATCTTTGGAGTCTGATGTTGCAAAGAGAATGAAGTCTGGAGAAGGTTCTAAGGATGATTCTTTCAGTGCTCCAAGTTCTAATGTTGATGCATCTGAGGTACCACAAGAAGGTCTTGTTCCTGCTGATCTTCCTACTGCTAATGCTTCTGTCTCTGCTGAGCCTTCTGTATCTGTTCCTATCCTTCAATATGGTCTAAGAACAAGGCAGAAGAGTCAATCTTTCCACTCTTCTTCTGTGGATATTCTTGAAGTGGATGATCATGATTTGATTGAGGTTGATTCTGAAAGTGATTCAGAGGGTGACTCCATTCAGTCTTGGGGTCATATTGCTCATTGGGAGATTAGATCTACTTCAGATGGTGATGTCAATGTTTGGTTTTCTCTTGATGGGACAGTCAAGTTCTTTACATTTCTGAGGGAGATCTTGGATAGGGTTGAAAGAAAAGATTTGGAGCATCTTTATAGGATAGTGGATAATCATTATCAATCTACTACTCCAACTGGAATTGGTTTGCTGCTTTGGGGAGATTTACAAGTCTTGATGAATAAATTGGATGGAGACAAGACTAAACTGGTGTGGGGTAATCAATCATCATGGAGAGTCTTCTCTTGGAGATTATATCCTTATTCCAATGTTCATGTTGTGGAACTCACCTCTGGCAAGTTCCTAACTATGTTTGTGGATATTGCTTATCCTTTAACTGAAGGAGTGTTAAAGAGAATGCTAACTCAGAAGGTCAGAGTTCCTAAGAATACTATAGGAAATGATCTAACCACAGCTGAACAATTGGTTAAATTCATCAAGGATCAAATTGCAGCTAAGGGGAGGCTTGCAGATTAAGGGGAGGATTGCAGATTAAGGGGAGGATAAAGCTTAAGGGGAGGATTGTTCTTGTTGTTGTTGTATATTTTCTATCTTTCTTTCTTTCTTTTGTTTCTTTTCTTATTTTCTTTTATTTTGGTGTGTTTCTTAGTTAAAAAAAAAAAAAAAAAAAAAAAAAATTGTGTATATTTTGTGTGCTAATAAGTGGTTTTGAGCAACACCTTGCAGGTACAGTGTTGGTGTTTACACCTGCACAATAAATGGTGCTCAACTCACCATGTCTTGCAGACAAGAAAGAGTTGACTCACCATGAGGGTACGGCTCTGGTGTGATTATCAAATCCGTTGATAGCTGTAATAGCTTGCTCAAAGCTATAGGGTACTTCAACTCACCCATGATTCATTTCTGAGAGTTGAAAATGGTTCTCAATTCACCATGGATGTAACCCTTTCTGGGATCCAAAGGATTGACTAGTCCACAAAAGTATGGTTTGTGGTAAAGACACTTGGTATCCATATTTGGTATTCAATTCACCAAGGTTTTGCTGTAACCTAAGAATTGACTAGTCCTGAGCAAACGGCTACAGGTAAAGACAAGTCAAATCCGTTTATAGTTGCTGATTTGCTAATAAATCAGATGGTTATCAATGTACCATGGTCTAACACACATAAACATTGGCTACTCCAGTAGTGATGGCTATTGGTAAAGAGACATCAAATCCATTAATTTTCAATGATTCACCTCTCACAGGAGTTAACACACCTGGATGTGATGAGAATAGTATGAAACTTCAAGTGATTTGATGTACATATTGTCATAGTAGCAGCCAAGTTCAAGTGAAAGTAATGGTGACCAGTATATATGTTTTGAAGAAGATTTCTTGTTCCTGCTGAACTATTGAAGTTGCTGCTGGATGCTATAGAAGCTGGAATCTTGCAAGTTATGGATGTTGCTGCTGGTTACTTAAAATTGTTGCTGCTAAGTCGCAGTCCTCAAGCCTGAGAGTTGCAAGCTCTATCACATTGGAATCTTGCAGGTTAACCTAGTCAACCTCAAGATTAGGGGAGGATTGTTAGGATCTCTGGGAAATAAGAGTTTCATTGTTGCTGCCGATAGTGTAAAGCTGGTTCCTGCCGATAGCTTTGGTTCCTGCTGAAAGCTCATTGCTGCCGATAGTGTTATCTTGTTCCTACCGATAGTATTGTTGCTGCAGATAGTATTATTTGTTATCCGTATATTTAGAATGTTTGTTAAGATTTATTTTTAGAAGAGATTGTTGTTTATCTCTTCACACGTTTACTTGTAGAACGGATTAGGGTTAGGTCATCTTGTTAGTATAAAAGATATATCCGTCTATGAGTTCATGCACGCCTTTAACATTTTCAATATTCAAGAACACAATTCTTAGTTTATAGTTTGATCCATAGAGGATCATTGTTCTTTAGAGTTTTCTTCTTTATAATACTTGCTGTTTAGTTTCCGCATAAACACTTGTATTGCATACAGAGGTTCTTGTTTAGACCAAGCTCAATCAAGCTCGAAGTACTCGATCCTACACTAAACGTTTTGGAAGACCATTTTTATGAAAACTATTTCGTAAGATCATTTCAATGAAAACCGTTTTTAAAGGACTGATTTAAATGAACTCTTGACAGGAACTTCTGAAATGAATTATTGCTATAAACTTGTAATTATTAGCCTTTGATATACTCTTTTGGACTATTGGAAGTAAACCTTTTAATCTGAACTTAAGCTTTGATATTAATTTTAATCTGATAAACTCTGATTTAAACCTTATTATCTTAATCTGAATTGTTGACATGACCCTTCTGCCATGAACCCTTATATGTGACTCTGTTTATTATATGACATCTGACCTTGACCACAGTCTGATATCCGAGCCAATCACTAGGCATGAGGGTTTCATGTCCATGTCATTGATGCACCGATGGCATGACTCTAGGGCAGGAGAGTGATGACCTGTCCCGTCCCTGATTTATTTTATCTGGTGTGTTCTGAGGAGTTTCTGGCCACAGGGGGCGCATGGATGCATCCTAGTTCTGTTATCTGTTATCTGTTATCTGTTTATGTTATATGTTTATTATTATATCTGGTGATTGATGGTGTGTGCGATACACGTCTTTCACATATATCTGGGAGCTGATCACTCCGATTTGATACATGAGGTCACCCCTCATATTATCTGTTACTTGAGAGGTATCCCCTCTGGATTATTATATGATTAATCTGTTATGATATTATCTGTTATCTCTGGGCTCGTGATGGATTTCTGTATTTCCTAAACCTGGTTTGTACATTATCCCTTTCTCATTTCTTTTCTTTTACCCTTATTCCTTTCCTATTCTTTCACTTTAGTTCAGTATCTGTATAATCTGTATTTCTGATTTTTTCTGTATTGTACTCTGCTATTGTTTCTGTCATCTATATATCTGTTCACTGAGCTCTAGTAGCTCAGCCGCATTTCTTTTCCTGCGGCAGGTTTTAGTAGGAAGCTGGGGATGAGTGAGAGTGTACCTCTGGACTTAGAAGGCTTGGTAGCTATTCTGGATTAGAATTGGATAGAAGACATTATGTTTATAATTAGTTTTGAAAGTTTTCTTTGTAACCTTGTAGATTCAGTATTTCAATTGTAATCCTTTGAGATTTTTGTATTACTGTAGATGTATGCTCTGTTTTGATCTGATATGAATCCATTATTGTGATATCTTTACCCTTGTCGGGTTGGGGTGTTACAATTTATGGTATCAGAGCCAGGTTGCGACTCGTAATACATTTACCCTTGACCTGTGAATTCTGGACCACTAAGTTTCCACTGTAGGCGCTCGTAGGATAACCTTTGAGATTTTGCTTTAGGATTTCCCTATAGGAACTTAAATTTTGACCAGTGAGGAATGGGTAGACTATAAGTCTTTTGCTTAAGTATCTTGCTTCCGCACCACTCTGATTCGTGTCTTGCTCTTGGTTAGATCACATTTGAAAATTTAGAGCTTATACATTGCATCACCTAAGAATTGAAACCTAAATAAAATCTGAAGCATTAGAAATTGCGTAGTAATTATCTGACATTAATTGATCCTTGCCTTCCGATTTCAACTCCGATCTCTGAACCTTTTGTCAATCATTTTGATTCCTCTTTGGGCAATCTGAGAATCCCCATGATGATGATACACTTGATAAATTCTGTTATTTCTTTCTTGCTTCTGATAATAACCTATGAATCCTTTGATTCCGTCTTAACCATCTCTGTTCCCATGAGAAGTTTTGTGGCGTCGGACCACGAGTATAAAAATGCATTCCCTCTCATTTCCGAACGATAAGATTTATCTTTATTGATCCGTCTTTCTTTGACAGTAACCTTGATTTTATCCTTATAAGGATTGATTGATTTGATCATTTAATATTGACAACTATCCTCCTATGTCTCACCTTTGGCGTTTGAAACAATTTTGGAACCCCTGACGTGATTACCGATTGTTAAACTTTTGCTGCCACTACCTGATTTTGACCTTCATTTCTGATCTGTGGATAAACCGTCTGATATCTCTCCGACCATCCCGAAGACCATTTAACCTTAATGTGTTTGACACATCCTATAAATTCATGACCCATGCTGGATATAAATGTATCCACTGAAACTATTTTGTCCTGAATGATGAATCTTATTTGCTCCCTTGAATGATGAATCTTATTTGTCGATCAGTTTCCTTTGGAAGGATTTGATGCAAATACCGTCTCTGTATGGAATTATTAACTGAGCATATGATGCTGATATCCGATATCTCATAAGTCTCACTTCTGCAATTATACGATGTTCGTATTACCGATGATGTACACCCTACCTGTCACTTATGCTAAAAGCTAAAAAAAAAAAAAAAAAAAAAAAAAAAAAAAACCACCAATACCTTGAACTGTTCGCGTACCTATCATGTACTTGACTCTGACATATGAACTATCCGTCTGGGTAATGACCATATTCGTTCTGCGGATCTGTTACCGCATATGAAATATAACAATCTGCTCCACCCTATTTTGTTATAGTAACCTTGAACCGCTTAAATCTGTTAAGCTTATCACTGTTATGGAAAGATTTACCCTGATCTCATTTGATTGTCAAATTCTCCTGACACCTATTAGTATCCACCCCTAGAAAGTTTTGTTGTACAAATTTTCTGGCATTTTCTGATGAAACTTCTGAGTTTTCCTTCCGTTTGAGAAGTAGAATTGATTCTGAACCGATCTCGGTTGACGACCCATGAGGCTATAGAAGTTGAGAGATTGAAGAAACTGATGAGATATGATTTTGTTTCACCTCAGTGTTCCCTTTAAATACCTAACCGTAATCTCAACCGTAATCACTTTTCATTTCCGAGTATAAATGATTAAATTTTTCTATCCTTGTGAACTCTGTATCAGACAACCTCATTTAATGTTCGAAGGACTGAAGAAGCAACCACAAGAACTCCTGAGAAGGGAGATGACTAACTGAGAGCAACTTCCGTAAAGTAATTCAGTTTTATTCGTAATGATGGATGATGTGATTTAGATATGACGTTTCCATGAAGTGATTCATGAAAACTGCTTTCGTACTCATTGTGACCATTATGAGTCTTAAATAATGCCAATAGTATTGGCTAATAAGAATCATGTTTTCACGAGTATCTGGACAATTGTCATAGTATGACAGCATGTTTGTGCCCTGAGACGAACGAGGAAACATGTAGACCATCTTCGTATTAAATGGAATGACCTTTGTTCTGGAAGAGTAGATTTGATTGGCATTCAGAGATTGCAGCAGACACCACTACCGGGCATCCGATGACGACGGCAATCTGAGTTGGCGATTTCCAAACTGTTCTAGTAGGCCTGTCCAAGACTCGCAGTCTTGCTTCTCTATTCATTTTAGTTGTACTAAGATGAATTGAGAGTAGAAGCAGACTTGAGAATGGAAACTGAGATCATGACCTTGAATAGAAGAAAATTCTGAATCGAATAAATTCTGTGACGGATGAAGCTATGGATGAGGTGATTCACTTCTGCTTGACCTGTCTAAATTTCTGTTACCTGATGATAAGTCCTTTGAATGATTTAGGTTCTTTATCAGTAATTCCGCTCTGTGTTCATTCTGCGTATGTCGGATGATAGTTTTGTTATCTGAAATTTGACGAATGATGGATGATCTGACGTACCAAATTCTGATAGACATTTTGGGACTTCCGTTAAATTTTTTTAGTAATTTGTTCTCTTCTTAGTTAGGGTATTGGATTCTGATGACCTCTGAGACCGTAGGAAGACTAGGTGGATTAAGATAAGTTTGTTCTGTTCACGACTTGAGATAAAGTATGACCATCATGAGGGCATATTTATATGATGCCAGTATTATGACGTCTGGCCAACGTGATAATACTTACATCATATAACGTGCACTTGTTGTGGGCATAGGATATTTCGAGAAGTGCCTTAGAAGCTTAAGAAATTCTGATAACTGTTTGAGATTATCTGCCTTAGTGAGACTTTAAGTTCATTCTAACTATACGCGTAATCTGCTTCCACCGTTATGCGAATTGATACATCTGGATTCTCGTCACGCATTCTGCTGACCTCTGAACTTCTGATAATAATCTTCAGTTTTGTTATAAAACTTCTTCCAATTGATGTTATCGATAATCTATTTCTGTACGCTCTAATCTGATCCGTCAATTCAATTTCTGTGGACGGCATATCCGTCAAAATCCTGTGAAATTCTTACGTCTCTTCCGAGGAAATCTGATTATCATCTATTAGGTCTGATATGTCTTTGTTTAGTTTCCGTTTCCGTTTCTTTCTGCTTTCTGCAAATTTCGAGGACGAAATTTTATTTGTTAGTGGGGAAGAAGTTGTAATACCTGAAATTCAGATAACCCGTAAAATTACCAAATTACCCCTGATAATATAAAACCTTATTAAACAACTTATAAAATTCCGAAATAATTCCAAAACATCTGAAATCGAATTATATCTGAAACAAATAAATTTCTGAGACAATGTTCATCATTTTAAATGTTCAAAAAATTAATATACATAATTATTTAGTAAATTCCGAAATTATATACATTTAACTAAATATATGTTTTAATTCTTTTTAACTAAATAATATGTTAAATAAAATAAGATAAGATCAAAGAAAATCAACCAAATAATTTCTTGATATCATGGGCCAAAAATTCTGATCTTGCCCCCCCCCCTAAAGTCGGCTCCACAAAGTTAAATCAAATCTCTTTTATTTTTACTTCAAAAAAAAACCAAACCGACTAAACATTCTATAAACCCTAGCGATCTAAATAATTCGACCAAGGATAGCACACGACTTCTGGGTTTGAACAAGGATTTTTCTGGTGTTATTGGAGGTGCAAGGGAGCTAGGAAAATTAAGGGTTGCTGCGTTTTCTGCTTGGTTCGTTCTTATTCTTGGTTTCTTGTCGAATTACTCTAAAACAAGGTAATAATTCTTGCGACTAAACCAAACGTGTTAAAATTAATATGGAAATTTTCCTGTGATCTCTAGATGTTATATAACTCATATAAAATATGTAAATCGATCCATGCATGCTAATTTATGCGTATGATAATATAATGGTCATAAGAACACGTAAATCACAAATATAGGTAATCTAAATTTTTGGACATGATAGCTATTTTATTTAGACCTCATATGATGTAAAAGACCTGGGAAAAATGATAGATCGAATTATAATAGCCTAAATCAAGTCGTTGTAATTTTAATGTCTAAAACGTACGTAAATATTTAATATATGTTGAACGAATTTTCTGGGCATGTTAATTATTTTTTGTGGGTTCCTTATGAGTAATATGATCTGGGAAAAATATGAGTTTGATTTTTGGAGGCCTAAAATTAACGTGGTGAATTATTGGATAAACCGGATTTTGTGAAAATTAAGAAAACAAATAAAATAAAAATCGTGGCTTCTAGGGTTTGTTTTCTTGGGCATGAATCTGAGCATTTAATATGTTTTAAGGATGAATAAATGATGGTTCAATGATTGGTGAAAAGTAGGGTTTGTATTTGTTGTTAAAAAGTCTTACCGATTTAAAGATAAAAGTAAAAGGACCTGTTTTGCCAACTTTAAAACTTATGGGATATTTTTGTAAGATCATATACATCTGTAAGAGTGTGGGAAAAATATAACTTTGGGGTCCTAAGTGTAAATTTTGCATAATAATGAATTATTGGCAAATTAGGGTTACGAATTGGAATTAATTAAAAGTGAGGGTCCAAAAGTGTAAATCTGGAATTTTGAAGTTGTTTTGTGTTAATACTGATATAAAAAGGTTGTTGTGTAAATTTGAGGATTTTTGGGCTAATTATGTAATTGTTATGAATTATGACTTAATATATATGTTTTGTAAACTTAAAGGGCTAAATATGTAAATTCTAAATTCTGAGGGGTCAAATCTGTAAAGTACTAACTTCTGATGGTATATTCTGTAAATTTGAAATATAATGTGCTTGGTTGGTAATTATGGATATTGTAGGGTTTAATTTGTAAAATATGTAATTATAAGGTTGGTTTTGTAAATTATGTAACTAAAGGGGTGTAATCTGTAAATTGTGAAACTTAAGGGAATAAAATGTAATTCTGAATAAAGTGAGCATATAATTCTGTAACTTGAAGTATTTTCACTAATGACCTTGGAAATTAATGAAGTTACATTTAAAACCCTAAACTTTGTATAATTGTCATAATAAACCCTAAACTTCTGTAACTTGATAAAATGTACTGTGTTCCATAATAATCTCTGAATAAGGGTTAAACCTTATCTGAAACGATAATATATGTTAATTCTGGAAAATCTGCTAATTATGGAAACTTACTAAATCTGGAAAGTTACTAAAAATAGAAAGTACATAAAATGATGAGATAAACAAAGAGTAATAATCTGAATAAGGAACTTTAGTAATTCTGTCTTCCTCTTCCTTAGGTGTGAAGAAGGAGAAGTCTTGAGCATTGTTTCTGTGTTTGTTTATTTTCTGATGTGCTAATAAGGTACAGATATTCTGCCCTATTTCAGTAAGGGTGTTTCTTTCCCTTTTCTCTCAGTATTTCATTTTCCTTAATAGGATTCCCTATACCACTGCTATGTTCCCTTCTGTTGTGGATCTTTGTTGTGATCTGTTTGTCTTGAACCTTTTTGTTTGAACCTCTGCTATGATTCTTGTATTCTGAACTATTTTTTCTGAACTCTGATTGATCTCTTGTTCTGAACCCTGAATTTGTGAGCCTTAATTGAATCTGATCTGTGAACCTTGTTCTGAACCTTAACCTGATATATCTGTTGTAAATTCTGATTTGATTTTGGTAAAACTTAACCTGTTAAATCCTTATCTGAACCTAATTGATTTTGAACCTCTATTAAACTACATATGAAACTGTTTAAGAAAAGCTATTTTAAAAAGGAAGCGATGCCACTTGGAAATGGAAGTTACTAAACGTTTTGGAAGACCATTTTTATGAAAACTATTTCGTAAGATCATTTCAATGAAAACCGTTTTTAAAGGACTGATTTAAATGAACTCTTGACAGGAACTTCTGAAATGAATTATTGCTATAAACTTGTAATTATTAACCTTTGATATACTCTTTTGGACTATTGGAAGTAAACCTTTTAATCTGAACTTAAGCTTTGATATTAATTTTAATCTGATAAACTCTGATTTAAACCTTATTATCTTAATCTGAATTGTTGACATGACCCTTCTGCCATGAACCCTTAGATGTGACTCTGTTTATTATATGACATCTGACCTTGACCACAGTCTGATATCCGAGCCAATCACTAGGCATGAGGGTTTCATGTCCATGTCATTGATGCACCGATGGCATGACTCTAGGGCAGGAGAGTGATGACCTGTCCCGTCCCTGATTTATTTTATCTGGTGTGTTCTGAGGAGTTTCTGGCCACAGGGGGCGCATGGATGCATCCTAGTTCTGTTATCTGTTATCTGTTATTTGTTTATGTTATATGTTTATTATTATATCTGGTGATTGATGGTGTGTGCGATACACGTCTTTCACATATATCTGGGAGCTGATCACTCCGATTTGATACATGAGGTCACCCCTCATATTATCTGTTACTTGAGAGGTATCCCCTCTGGATTATTATATGATTAATCTGTTATGATATTATCTGTTATCTCTGGGCTCGTGATGGATTTCTGTATTTCCCTAAACCTGGTTTGTGCATTATCCCTTTCTCATTTCTTTTCTTTTACCCTTATTCCTTTCCTATTCTTTCACTTTAGTTCAGTATCTGTATAATCTGTATTTCTGATTTTTTTCTGTATTGTACTCTGCTATTGTTTCTGTCATCTATATATCTGTTCACTGAGCTCTAGTAGCTCAGCCGCATTTCTTTTCCTGCGGTAGGTTTTAGTAGGAAGCTGGGGATGAGTGAGAGTGTACCTCTGGACTTAGAAGGCTTGGTAGCTATTCTGGATTAGAATTGGATAGAAGACACTATGTTTATAATTAGTTTTGAAAGTTTTCTTTGTAACCTTGTAGATTCAGTATTTCAATTGTAATCCTTTGAGATTTTTGTATTACTATAGATGTATGCTCTATTTTGATCTGATATGAATCCATTATTGTGATATCTTTACCCTTGTCGGGTTGGGGTGTTACAAGTTATCAGTTGGACCCCTTGATCCCGCGCTTGCACCACCTAGTCCAGAGGAGGATCCATACCCTACTGATGATGAGACTGAGGATGATGATGAGATGGCGGATGATGATGAGATGGAGGATGATGATGATGAGGGTTATGATGACGAGGAGGAGGAGCCGGAGGATCTCCCTATACCACTTTCACCAGTAGTGTGAGATGTAACATATGAGTCTGATACGTCGGACGCGTTGGGTCATGCACTAGCTACTGAGGTGACATCTGAGCCACCATCGACGTTTGCGATTGGAGAGTCTTCAACAGTGCCGCGAGTGTCATCCTCAGAGCTTAGGGCTGAGTTGAGCCATTTGCGTCAGGATATCGGTTGGTGTACGGGTCGCTACATGTCGATGTCTGGACGGTTGAGTGCTCGACAGATTGATGTTCTAGGGTTGAAGAAGGAGATTAAGGGAGATAGGAGAACTATGGGTGATTTGTATGTTTAGTTATATGAGCATACTATGAGGTTGAGTTCGACGCAGAAGCCGGAGACAGAGATTCGGGAGCGTTTGGCGTCATTAGAGAAGAGGATGACAGGGGTCGAGAAGGTTGTGGAGAAGTTGGACCTTGGAGCTGTGTTCACTGATATTGATAGCCGTCATTACCAGCGTAGTATCCAGGATTTGAGGGATGAGATCCATGCCATGCAGTGGCAGGCGTACTATGATAAGATGGCGCGATTCCGTTTCAATGATAGTGTTGATGTCTTGGCTACATACGGAGGAGACCGTCAGTAGAGATTAGTGATCATCTTTATTATGGTAGTTTAGTATTATAGTAGTAGTTTGCCTTGTACGTACTAAACTGGCTAGTTTCAGTTAGTAGATTTTGATAAGAAACTTGTAGTCGTTTTGCATATCTTGTAAAACTTATGACAAGTATTGAATCTATGATGTATTTTGGTGATGTAATAGTTATGATGTTGAACGTACGCTATGTTATGATGTATCATTGTGTTGTTTACCTTGTGTTATGATTCTGTTACATTGATCAAATACTTACCGTGTTGTACACTTGTAATGATTGATAGAATTATGCAGCCTAGGAGAATGACACCAGCTGAGATTCAGAAACCGGTGGATGACGGTATCGCCACGGCTCTTCCAGGGCAAGCGGGTGTTGGCAATCCAAATGGTGGGTATGCAGGAATGTTCGTTGCTAATGATAATCATTTCTGCACCTATAAGGACTTTATGAATTGCAAGCATATCACTTTCAAGGGAACTGAAGGAGCTGTTGGTTTGACTCAGTGGTTTGAGAAGACAGATTCTGTGTTTCTACGAAGTAACTGTTCTGAGGATTTCAAGGTGAAGTATGTGACAGGTACCCTGGTGGAACATGCGTTGTCTTGGTTGAATTCTTTTGTTCAAACCATGGGACTAGAAAATGCTTAAAACATTTCGTGGGAAGAATTCAAAAGGGAAATGGTTAAGAAGTACTGTAGGCGTAGTGATGTGAAGAGGTTGAAGACTGAGTTTTACTATTTGGCCGTGAAGGGTGTTGATCTTGCTACTTATGTGCGTCGGTTTCAAGAATTGAAGGTTTTCTGTCCTCACATGGTGCCAGATGATGAGAAACTACTGGAGAAGTTCATTGGTGGGTTACCTTCCAGTATTGAAGGGCATGTGACGTCTTACAACTCTCAGACTCTGGATGAGACTATTCGTATATCTGAACGACTATTGGATCAAGTGATCAAACATGGTATTGTTCAGAGGAGTAACAACTATGACAACAAAAGAAAGTGGGATGACAACAGGAGGAACACCAACTTCAACAACTACAACAATCGCAACAACAATAGTAACCCTCACCAAAACAACAACAACAATCAGTACCTTAACAACAACCATCACCAACAACAGAACAGAAGGCAAGACGCTGTTAAGGCTTACGTGGCTGCACCATCACAAGTCGGAGGATATGCTGGGCCGCACCCATTTTGTGATAAGTGTAGACAGCATCACGCTGGACCATGCACAGCTAAGTGTCAGAAATGACAGAAGGTTGGACATATTGCTAAACATTGTAAGAGCAGAGCTGTGGCTACTGGGAGTAACACACAGCCAGTGGTGACTTGTTATGGATGTGGAGAGTGTGGTCACTACAGGAGTCATTTCCCAAAGAACAACGGTCAACGAACTGAAGGCGCTCGTGGGAGAGCATATGTGATGGGCAATGGAGAGCAGCAACAAGATCCGAATGTGGTTACTGGTACGTTGCTACTCAAAAATCATCGTGTTAAGGTTTTATTCGATTCTGGTGCTGATATGAGTTTTGTTTCTTCTACGATTTCACCATTACTTGATATCACCCCTACTACCCTAGACACTAGTTATAGCATTAAGCTAGCTAATGGCAACCTAGTTGACACTTGCACCGTAATCCGAGACTGTACCTTAAACCTTCAAGATCACCCGTTTAGTGTCGATCTCATGCCCATTGAACTCGAAAGCTTCGACGTAGTTGTTGGTATGGATTGGTTATTCAAGCATCAGGCGAGTATCGTTTGTGGGGAGCGAGTTGTACATATTCCTTTCGATGGTGAAACTTTGATTATCCGATGAGACCGTAGTGGAACCCGTTTGAGTATCATATCTTGTATCAAGACCTCGAAATACATTGAGAAGGGATGTCATGCATTCATAGCACATGTGACTGAGATGAAGTCGGGAGAGAAGCGACTTGAGGATGTTCCAATTGTGCATGATTTTCCCGAAGTATTTCCCGAAGAGCTACCAAGACTCCCACCCATTCGACAAGTGGAATTCTGAATCGACTTAGTGCCTGGAGCTGTACCCATAGCACGTGCACTGTATCGACTAGCGTCGACAGAGATGCAATAACTGTCTAATCAACTGCAAGAGTTGTTGGATAAAGGGTTTATTCTACCAAGTTCCTCACCCTGGGGAGCACCAGTGTTATTCATGAAAAAGAAAGATGGGTCATTCAGGATGTGTATTGACTACCGTCAGCCGAATAAGTTGACAGTGAAGAACCGATACCCATTGCCAAGAATCGACGACTTATTCGACCAGTTACAATGATCAGGTTTCTACTCCAAGATAGACTTACGGTCAGGTTATCATCAACTTACAGTCCAGGAAGAGGATATTTCCAAGACAGCATTCAGAACTAGATATGGCCATTATGAGTTTCAAGTGATGCCTTTTGGTTTGACAAACGCACCTGCTGTATTCATGGATCTCATGAACCGAGTGTGTAAACCATATATGGACAAGTTCGTTATAGTCTTCATCGATGACATTTTGATCTACTCCAAGAGTGAAGAAGAACACAAGCAGCATCTGACGATCATCTTGAAGCTACTCAAGGAAGAGAAGTTGTACGCGAAATTCTCTAAGTGTGAATTTTGGATTCGCACGGTACAATTCCTTGGTCATGTGATTGACAGTAAAGGGTTACATGTGGACCCCGCGAAAATCGAAGCTATTGAGAATTGGCCGACACCCACCAACGCCACAGAGATTCGTCAATTTCTGGGATTGGCCGGATACTACAGGAGATTCATCGAGGGATTCTCCAAAGTAGCTAAATTGTTACCTACGTTAACTCAAAAGAATAAGAAGTATGAGTGGGGTAAGGACGAAGAAGAAGCATTCCAAGCCCTGAAGTAGAAGCTTTGTAGCACATCGATTCTAGCATTGCCAGATGGAGCTGAAGATTTCGTAGTCTATTGCGATGCATAACACCAAGGGTTCGGAGCAGTTTTGATGCAACGAGGGAAAGTCATGGCATATCTTCCCGACAACTTAGGACGTATGAGGAGAAATATACCACGCACGATTCAGAATTAGGAGTTGTGGTTTTTGCACTTAAGATGTGGAGACACTATCTATATGGAACAAAGTGTATAGTCTTTACCGATCACAAGAGTCTTAAACATATTTTGGATCAGAAGGAGTTGAATATGAGACAGCGACAATGGTTGAAAACGTTAAGAGACTATGACTGTGAGATCCGATACCACCCGGGAAAAGCGAACGGCGTGGCTGATGCCTTGAGCCGTAAGGAACGGTTGAAGTAGATGCGAGTTCGAGCTTTGGTTCTGACTATTAACTCAAACCTTCCCGCCCAGATTCTTAAGGCACAAGAAGAAGTCATGCAAAAAAAAGACCTCAAGAGTGAGAAATTCTACGGCATGATACAGAAGAAGCTTAAGAAACGTGCAGATGGGATTTTATGTTTTCAAGGAAGAAGTTGGATACCCCGTTTTGGAGGACTGCGAGACTTGATCATGCTCGAGTCTCATAAATTAAAGTATTATGTACACCCAGGATCTGACAAGATGTATCACGACCTCAAGGGGTTATATTGGTGGCCGAATATGAAAGCTGACATTGCCGACTATGTCCGAAAGTGTCTTACGTGCTCTAAAGTTAAAGCCGAACATCAGAAACCGTCTGGTCTTCTACAACAACCCGAGATTCCCGTGTGGAAATAGGAACGGATTACTATGGACTTCATCACAAAACTTCCGAGAACTTCAACCAGTTTTGATGCTATTTTGGTAATAGTCGATCGACTAACTAAATCTGCTCACTTTCTACCAATCAAAGAGAACTACAGTATGGACAAGCTGACTAGACTTTACGTTAAGGAAGTAGTCTCGAGGCATGGCGTACCAATATCCATTATCTCTGACCAAGACAGCAGATTCACCTCAAATTTTTGGCAATCACTTCAGGATGCCTTTGGCACAAACCTCGACATGAGTACTGCATACCACCCACAAACCGATGGCCAAAGTGAAAGGACAATTCAGACCTTAGAAGATATGCTTCGAGCATGTGTAATTGATTTTGGAAATGGGTGGGATACCCATTTGCCTTTGATTGAGTTTTTGTACAACAACAGTTATCATACAAGCATTAAGGCTGCACCGTTTGAAGCATTTTATGGTCGAAAATGCCGATCACCCATTTGTTAGGCTGAAGTAGGAGAAGCTTAGCTCATTGGGCCGGATATTGTTTGTGATTCAACCTAGAAAATCATGCAAATTAAGAACCGATTGTAAGCCGCAAGAGACCGACAGAAGAGTTACGCGGATGTGAGGCGTAAACCACTGGAGTTTCAAGTTGGAGATAAAGTTATGTTGAAATTCTCGCCATGGAAAGGCGTGATATGGTTTGGTAAGCGAGGAAAGCTAAACCCTAGGTACATTGGGCCGTTTAAGATTTTTGAACAGAGTTGGTCCTGTAGCCTACAGACTTGAACTACCACCAGAGCTCAGTAGAGTGCACCCTATGTTTCACGTGCCCAATCTGAAAAAATGCTTATCCGATGAGTCAGCTGTAATTCCTCTCGATGAAATTCAGATTGACGAGCAGTTGAACTTTATTGAGGAACCAGTCAAAATTATGGACCCTGAAGTTAAGCAGCTGAAGAAGAGTCGTATTCCCATTGTGAAAGTACGTTGGAATTCCAAGAGAGGACCCGAGTTCACCTGGGAATGTGAGGACGAATTCAAGTGCAAGTACCCACACCTTTTCACAACCACGACTGATAACGCTAACTAAAATCCGGGACGAATTTTGAAATATGATTTAGGTACTGTAACACCTGGTAATTTTACAAAACCTTTTTCACAAGCCAAATATTTATTTTTGCATCACCTTAACATTTAAACTATGACAGTAACTTAATTGAACTTGAGAAACGCGAGATATCTTGAGAAACGAGAACGTTGTCCCTTTATTTAAGCCAGCACAACCTAGAAAGCACGAAACGAATCGATTTTCCAAATAAATTAACTTCGAGAAAGTTTTGCATATTTATACTCGTTTTTACTAGAAAAATTATTTCGGAAACAATGGTGCAAGTTTCATAATTTTTCGAGTCCGTTTGGTACATTAAATGGGTCTCGCGATGATTATTACAAAAGTTTCACCCAATTGGCAGGAATACCCCCTCCGCCCCACTATTTCATTTCCACCCCTTCACTTTGTTTTATCCAAGTTTGGCCCCTCCCAACTAATAAAACCCCCTTCCCTTTCTCTCTCTCTCTTCTCATTATAACACACACACACCACTCTTCCCTCTCCCTCTCTCACCTCTTGCCGGACCACCGCTGGCCGATCACCACCACCGTCGCCGAAATATTTTTCAGCCAACCACCAAACTTCACCCAAATGTAGATCGAGACCTTCTTGTTGATTCTGGAGCACTTGAGCTCTTGAGGAGCCCTTTTGATACCCGAACCCGTCACCACAGTCAACACCACCACCACAAGACCACCACCACCATCATTTCACCCCTCTCCTTCTCGGTATAACTCTCACGCGCCCCCATCCCCTTTATTTTTAATTTAAATCGAAACCGTAACCCTAAAATTTATTAAAACCGATTTTTAATAATTAAAAACCTTATGTTTTCATCAAAAACCATGTGGATCTAAACTTTTTGCCGTGAAAATCGTCAGACTAGGTTCGAGTTGCGTGACTCACCGAGTCAACTCGCGAGTCGAGTTGACTCGGGGTGAGTTCTTGATTATTTTGCTCTATTTTGTTTTGTTTTAACTTATGTTCTTTGTTTTGTAGCTCGGTTTGGATTTTTGGATTGGTTTTAGGTTGTATTGGATTCGGTATGGGTTCGGTTCTGGTTGTGGTTAGGCTGAGAGCCACCACGGCTCGATGAGGAGTGAGCCGTGACTCAAGGGAGTCACGGCATAGGTTATTAGTTGTTGTTTAAGGTTTGTGTTTGGTTTGGATATTTTTGTTTAGATTCGGTTTGTGTTTTGCGTTAGCCGAGGGGTACATGGCTCATATCGAGTCAAGCCGTGACTCAAGATGAGTCACGGCATAAGGTGTTGGTTTGTTATTGTGTTTTGTTTGGTTTCGGATTTGTTTGTTTGGGGCCGAGAGCCATACGGCTTGGATGAGAGTCAAGCCGTGACTCAAGGTGAGTCACGGCAAGGGTGTTATTAGGTTTGTTTATGTCTCGGGTTTGGTTTTGGTTTGGTTATATCGTGTTCTAGCCGAGAGCTACCTAGGCTCAATGTGAGTCGAGCCGTGACTCACGGGGAGTCACGGAAAGAGTCGAGTTTATTTGGTTTAGTCTCGAGTCAACTTTATAATAGTTTTGTCTTTTTATTTTTGTTTCCGTTACTTAATTATTTATTTGTTTATCGATTGGTGTTTCGGAAATTATTTGGATAATATGGGATATGATTTGGACTTGGATATATATTGATAACCTTTGCTTAGATGAGATTGGATGTTATTGGATTTACGATATTAGTTAAAGGACTTATGGACGGTTTTGGTAATTGAGACCGAAGGATATGCTAGACTCATAAGAGTCTAACATATTTGAACCCGAACATACACAAAATGGTCGATAAACTTGACAACTAATATACACGCGAATGATAATGTCTAATTATATATATTTAACTTGTAAAATGTGACGATAAAACTTATATTCAAGAGTCGTAACGACTTGGAAATGCTTTATAAATGGACGCATCATGTCCAAATTTCGATAAAACCTTTTATGACTTAATCGTTTATAACTATTTAATATCCTAAAACCTTTTCGAAACTTATACTCTTTCCTTCTAAATCATGACGTTTTTTCAACTATTTGGGAAATGGGTAAAACAACGAAACAACCTATTGATATTTTTCTCTCTTGTTTTCTTATTTTATTCCTTCTTTATTTTTCTTATTTCTTATCTCTTTTTTATTGTTTTCTACGTATTCATCTGTGTTTGCCGACTTTTATTATTTTAACTTTCTCATATCCACACGAGTCTTAAACGTTTATTTCTTTCAAACGCCATTGAAACTAAACTTTTCATTTCAAATACGAGTATTGCTTTATAAATCGTTTCAAGGTATATTTCTGAGGCATCACTTTACTTTTAAATTGTTTATAAAACCATATTTCTGAGACATGCCATTTACTTATTAGGTTGTGTTGAGGTTCATTTGTTGTGTTGTATCATCTGATCATTTACGATATCTTGTTTCTGTACTACTACTAAGGTGTGATTCATAGCATCACTTTACTTTTAAATTGTTTATAAAACCATGGGGGAGATACATGCTATTTACTTTTCATGAACACAATTGTTTAAATGTATGCTATTCCTGACTAAGATGATATTGCTAAGTACCGACCTTGCCAAAAGCATGACCCTCGATCATGAACCATTAATCACTTGCGAGTGAGCGCGAATATAGGGATATAGGCCTATAGGATTTGACCATCCCGCCATGTTGACTAAGTCCGGTCCGCATGTGATGTACTATATTCGATTTATCACTAGGTATCTGGCAAAGTATCTAGCTTGAGGGCAACTATTATATTATGAATTCCGCGGTTACTTTCGACTTACGCCAATGTTATTTGGTGTCGGTTAACGTTTTGCGTGTCATGAGCTTAGCAACTGTTTGATGCTTACCTGATATATGTATTTGTTACTTATATCTTCCAGATTTGAAAATCTTGTGTTCAACTATTTATTTTAAACCTATGGATTTCACTTAACCTTTGTGTTGACTTTTTAAGCATGTTTTATCTCAGGTAATTAATGCATACTGCACTGGCACTGAGAGTGGCATGAAGATCATCGATGGCCATCGGCTTTTACTATCTATCTACTTTTTACTATCTTTTTACTATCACTTATCATTCGAAAAACCCCTTTTGAACTATGCCTTTTATTTCCGCTGCGTATGATGTTTGAGAATCTTTTGAACTCTAATGTTATTTATAATTCGAATGATATGTTTTTATTAAAACGACTTGTTATGAGGTCATTATCTATGATTGTGACTGTTTTACCCAAAAGTAATACCCCAAACTATGTTTCACTGCCATATTCCGAGTTGGGGGTGTTACAGAATGGTATCAAGGAACTTCACCTTGAACGTCCGGTTATCGATGAAGAATTCAAGGAACTTCACCTTCCAAGTGATTGAAACACCATCCAAACAAGATCTCGATGAAGAATTCAAGGAACTTTACCTTGAACATCCGGTTATCGATGTTTTGACTCGTGCTCCTTACTACAATGCCCTTTTGGAAAGTTATGAGGAGAAGCTTAAGTTGGGTAAGAATGGAAACACTTTTGTTCAAAATAAGTTTCCTAAGAAGTTAGATGATCTGAGCATATTTGTCCTACCTTGTAGGATAGGGAATTCCGAAGCTTTTGATACATTAGCCGATCTAGGATCAAGCCTTAACTTACTTCCATTATCCCTTTACACAACTCTCAAGTTAGGGAATTTAGAAGAAATTGAAGTAGTGATTGGTTTAGCAGATGGAAATGTTGCTTACCCGGTTGGAATAATAAAGGACATGTTAGTACATATAGGAAAATTAACTATTTTGGCAGATTTTCATGTCCTTGATATGGTTAGTGACACTACATGCCCATTGTTAGTTTGAAGAGGATTGTTAGCTACCGGTAGTGCTATGATTGATTGTAAGACGTCTAAAATAGCGGTAGGAGAAGGTGATACTAGGTCAATCTATGATGTTAAGAAACATGCCTATGTTAATGATGAGGAACAAACACCTCATTGGGTAGATATGAATAGGAAACCATCAAGATATGGCCCTTGGATTAATGGAGACATCATTGGACCTCGGCGCCCATTCTATTTAGAGGAAGAATTCGTGAACCGAACACACTCTATAGAACAACTTTTGGCTAGGGATACCGAATTTGAACCATTTCGGGATCCTTTAGTTTTTAGGAAGATGATTGAATTCCTGGGAGTCTTGCCAATTAACTTAGGAATAAATAAGTGGAAAAGTGAGAGCTCAAAACATGAGTGGAATTGGAACAATCCACCAAAAGAGGGCGATGGATCATGGCACATAAAGATGACCATATATGATCCCAATGGGGAAAAGTTTGAAAAGTCATACCGAACAAAATGTACTAATAGGAAGCTAAAAGGAAAATTTGACCCAAAGGACGTCCTCGATGAGGAACTCACTCACATAGGGTAATAGGCCATGACTTTGAGTCGAGCTACAAGACTCGTTAATAAAGAAAAGCGCTTCTTGGGAGGCAACCCATGTTTTATTTGTTTGTTTGTTTGATTTTATTTTATTTTATTTCATATATATGCTCCATCATAATTGTTTACTGTTCATGTTCCGAATAATTTGTGAAAATGCTTTATTTTGTTTTTAACCTCGTCTTAATCACATATAAAGGTATTTTACAAAAAAATAAGTGTAGGAAAAATCATATATGTTTAAAAGAACAAATTCGAACATGAAAGATAACAATTAATGATTAGCTTATATATTTGAGTGTTTGTTAGAGTCAAATGCTTGTATCGAGTCACAATGAATGTTCTGCAATTTTTCCAGGTTTTAATAATCCGATTTTTCCAGAAATTTTCCAGAAACAAAACGCAAAAATACTGTCAGGGTTTACCACCCGACGGCGTCAGGCACTGTAGCAGCACAGTTTTCCAAGATTTTGTTTTCTGCTGGAACTTAAAAAAAAATTAATTTTTCAGAATTTTAAATTTCCAGAAATCTGTAGACATTTATTTTGCAAGCATTATATCCTTTTAATTCCTAGAAAGCGAATAAGATATATATGCACATTTATTTTTTCTAGGATTTAATTTTTATATATAGTGTTTACCGCCGATTTTATGCGAGGTTTTGTGTTTCGTTTTCTTAGTGAATTACAGGTTATATTGGACAAGAAGATAAAGATGAAGTTTGTTGAGCTCTTATTGCATTTATTTTCTTGGAGGAGGATCTAACCATGTTTACACATCGTCCATGCCGAGCAAATCAGGGGAGTATTAGTTTCTTTCATCTCTTTTATTTTTTCCGTTATCATAACTTTGATACTTTGTAAGAACATTGGGGACAATGTTCAGTTTAAGTGTAGGGAGGGTAAATTAGGATACCTTAGAAACTATAACTTCGCTTGATATTTGTTTTGTTTAAAAGTAGATGTGTAATAAAACTGAAAGAGATATTTGTTAGGGCAATTTAAGCACCAAATTTAAAATTTTTTAAAACATATAGGCGTGAAACTTTAGCCTTAATAAGCGTCTCATGGATAGGAGTTATATATCTAGCACAAAAACCCTAACACTCAAAAATTTCCACCCCAAAAATGTGAGGTTCGCCTTTAGATTTTTAGGAAAAAGCATTCACTTTTAATGCTTATGAGTGTACCGGTAGTATATAGATTCTAGAACTTGCGTTTGTGATGCATCCTGAGATCGCTAGTGAGACTACATTCGTGTAGATAGGATTAACTAAATGATAAGAGGCATTGGGTTAACCCTTGTTTTAAACCTGTATTATAATTACGTTGACTACATCGGTCAAGTAATTTTCCCACACCCTTGCGATGTACTCATCTTTAGTACACGATACCCCTAGTACACCCCTCAGAGCCTATCTTTTTCGCGGTTCTCGTGATATTTCGGTGGATTCTGAAATATTAGTGAAGAACATTGTTTACAATCCACCCCCAAAGTTACACCCAAATCGCCTTAGCCTACCTTGTATGCACTCACTTTTAGTGCATTATTGTTATTTGTTAAACCCTTTGTCAATTGTCTAATTGGCTACATGGTTGCTAAGTTGAGTCATATTTTGTAAATATAGTTTTGGGACGATTGGGACTCATGGGTAAAGTACTAGTTTGTTATGGAGTAATGGGGAAGAATGTCGTGTGTTACCCCCATATGTACGTTAATGTTTAAAAGTACTCCACGTGTTTTGATTTTCTTAATTTGGGTCATTAGTTAGTTACGTGTAAAGTATGAAAAATTTCAAGTGTAGGGAGGTTGCAAGATCCCTTTGATGTTGGATGGTAGGGCAAGAATGTATCAAAAAAAATGGAAAAAAAAAAAAAAAAAAAAAAAAAAAAAAAAAAAAAAAAAAAAAAAAAAAAAAAAAAAAAAAATGAAAAAAAAGTTAGAAAAAGAAAAGAGAAAAAAAAACATACGGACTACCATCCCGTTTCTTTTATTTTTGTTTAAGTTAAGAAAGTGTCAAGAAAAAAATACAAAAAAAGTTAGTAGTTAACGAGTTGAGTCGAGTCTTGGCTTAGCAACGCCTCATTATACATGTAATTGACCAAGATAATTGACTTGCCACCAGTAAACTTCCCTTTGTCCAACAAAACCGTGTTTTTCCATACCCTTACACCTAATGTTACAACCCTTTAAAAGACCTCTTTGATAGTTTTTCCTAGGGGCTGTGGTAGAGGTTTGATCCATTCTCAAGCCTATGGTAATCTATGTGCTATGACAGGTATATAGTGTTGTATTTTCCCGTTTTCATATGTTATATCACTTTATACACCCAAGAGATGTGAGAATCCAAACACTTAATGTTAAGTGCTAGTATATAATTTATGTGCTTGTTTCGACTAACGTGGAACAATTGTATGTTGTAATTACTTTTATATTAATGTTAAATGACCCCTAACTTGTATTTTGATTAATGTAAAAGCATATTTGCTTGAGGACAAGCAAATCCAAAGTGTAGGGATATTTGATAAGGATTTATTTGGTACCTTTTTAAGGGGTCATTCAATCCCAAAATCGAATAAATATGATCAAATATTGCCTCAAATCGTTTCTTTTTGTATTTTAGGTACTTGGGACGAGAAATCTATAAAATCGGAACTTTTGGGACGTATTTGGACGAAAAAGTGAAGAAAACGACGAAGTCGCGAAAAACCTGTCAGACTTGGACACCTGACGGCGTCACAAGCTATAAGGTGACGTCGTCCCTTGCTTATGAAGATGGATTTATGGTTCAAGTTTATCAAGTGACACCTCAGAGAATTTTGAAGGTTCTACAACCTGACGCCGTCAGGTACAAAATGAAGAAGGGAGTCACGTTTTAAGCTATAAAGAGATGGCCCAGAAGAATTAACAAGTGACGGCCTCATGTCAATCCTGACGTCGTCATAACAACAACTTGCACAAGAGGAAACCCTAAAGGCGGCGAGCTGGCGGCGTCATGACCTATAAGGTGACGCCGTCAGCATTGTAAACTTGTATATACTTTCGCAATTTTTCTTTAATTCGTGTAACACTTTGGAGAGGGAAACCCTAAACGATTTTTATTGCCATTGTAAGGCTTTTACAGCCTTTGAACTTCATGTTTCAATAAAGATAAGTAATCCCTTTAATCATTCGTTATGTCTAAGTATCGTTTGATTATTTGTTTATCTTTTTTTTGCTTTAACATGGTAGCTTAAATTTATTTGTGTTTGCTTAGATCTAGTGAAACCTAGTTATTGAATATTGATTTTTTGTCTCTTGTTTAGTTGATTGCCTCGCGTTAGGCTAAGAAAATTGGCTAACCTCTTATATGTAATTTGCTTGAACGTCTTAGAAACGCAACCATAGAGTGCACTATTGGTTTTTCTCGTTGTATTTATTGCGTGAGTTGCGGCTTGTAGATCCTGGATAACTTAACAGACTTTAAGGGATTTAGGGGAGACTAAAGCTCATAGAGTTGGGGACTTCGGCACCTCCCCACGACCAATATTAAGGAATACAGTGCTTCAACTAAAACAAGGTCGTGACAATTCAACAAATCAGTAGGAGATAACTAGAGAGTAATTATATCTAAGTAAACATGCTTTCCTCTCATAAGTAGTTACCACTTTTACTTTTCTGTTTTAATTAGTTTAATTAATTTTATAAATGATAGTTTTTGGGTTAGTTGACTAGCAATTAATTCCGCCCACTACTTCAAAACCGATATTTATACTTTGCTTTCATAAAAAACTAATAAAGAGACAAAAAGAATCATCCCTCACCTCTAGACTTATCTCGTCATACATCTTGACCTAATGACACTATTCCCTTAGAGAACGATCAATCCCCCGGACATACCTATACTACACTACAACAATCAGGTACACTACCTGGAGGATTATAAAACCTTGTGTGAGGTCTTGCTAATCCCGCATCAGAACAATAGAGTTTTCAACTGGGAAAATGCAAAGTATGGTAAGATAAGGAGACCACTCAATGAAGGTAACATTGATTGTCTTCGATTGTTCGAAATTAAGTTCCCAGCTATTATTTATGATGACGCATTGAGCTATAAGGTTGATTCCACACTTAACTCCTCACCAACATTTAACGATAAAAGTGAATCTGCATCTTTACCTTACTCTGAAATTTGCATAGTGTTGGGTCCGTCAGTACCCAAGGATCCTGAAAACAGGATTTGAATACAAATTACGCTAAGTGTTAATCAACCGAAAACATACATAAGTCACTGAGTGAACAGTCACTCAGTGAGTTACCTTCAAGATGCTCAGGACGAGTCTAAGAAGAAAGACTCGCCACTCAGTGAGGCGGAACTCCCTGATTGTTACTTGAGACAAAGAAGAAGGTAATGGGTTCAGTAAGTGTTGGACAAGAACTCACTGAACCCCAGTCTCCTCAACAATAATAAGTGATTAAAGACTGAAGACTGAAGGCGATGACTGAAGAACTTGAAGCCTGAAAGAAAGGCGGGATTGAGCGGGAAGAGTTTGAAGAAATAAGGATAAGTCTTATCGGGCCAAAAACAAACCTTCCCTAATGCGGCTAAAAGTCAAGAAGTGTCAGAACTGACACTCGAAGACTTTTTGGCCCATTCCTATTGGTTCTTGGAAATGACAAATACTGTTGTAATTGTCAGACACGCTTTGTATTCTTTCTGTATTTTAATCTTCAGTACTCTTTAATGTTTGTATATAAATAGCAACAGATGGAGAAAGGTGGGTTAAGTTTTGTGCATTAAAAGCTTAGACTTTCACAAAACCACTTTTCTCCTACAAAGAGTAACTACATCCCTGAGATAGCTCAGTGGGTCAATATTATTACCACTCAAGCATAGCTTGAGTTTAGATAGGAGACACACCATACCTTGTATATTCAATCCCAAGTGTTTGTTCCGCAAAACACTTGGGTAATAGATTCTTTGATTGATTTCTAATAAGAATTTAAATGTTGAAAAACTTTGTGTTTTTATATTTACGTTTTACTTATTTGTTATAACTAATCATTAAGTTAGTCTCAGTCATAAACACAATTAGATTAACTTTGTAGTTACTTCTAAGCGTATAAAGGGTAAAAACAAGTGGTATCAGAGCCTCTGGTTTATAAAAACTTTTCAAAAACTAAGAGTGCTCAAGGTTTTTAAAACCAAGATCCTACTATGGCTGAAATTAATGTGCCCCAGCTCGTCGATAAAAAGGGTGGTAGCTTTTCAGCTGTTGCCCCCAGACTCGAAGCTGGAAAATTTAGCAAGTGGAAAAAGCGAATGCTTTGCTACTTGACTGGTATGGAACCATACTACATCACTTGTGTCAAAGAAGGTCCTTATGTCCCTAAGATTGCTGAGGGGCTAAACAAGCCTGAAGCTCAGTGGACCATTGATGAGAGAAGGGTGGTCAATCAAGACCAGCGCTTGAAAAGCATAATTATATCTTGTATTCCTGACGATATAATGGAATCAGTCATCAACTGTTCAACAGCCAAGGAAACTTGGGATGACTTGATTAATAGCTTTGAAGGTCCCTCAGATACCAAGGAAAACAGGATCATGGACCGGAAACTTGAGTACAATACTTTCAAGGCAAAGGACTCTGAAAGTCTCTCTCAGACATATACCAGATACAAGAGCCTGATAAACGAATTATCAAATGATGGTGTAGTTTTGTCTAAACATGAGACAAATGTTGGCTTTGTCAACAGTCTCCCTGAGAAGTGGCTAAAATTCTCACGGGGCCTCAGGAATGCTAATCACATTCAGACCCTTGAGCTCCCTGAGATCTATGAGAAGTTTGTCTATGAAGACAACTTGATCTCTAGGAGATACCCAGACTCAAAAGCTCTTGAGACCAAAAACGCCCTGACCTCCTCACCCATATCAACTGCCTTTTATTCTAATGGTGTTGTACAGGATTTTCAAGAGGATTCTGAAGATGAGATTGATGAAAGAACTGGTGATGAGTACCTAAGTGACTTAAACTTGGAATTCCAAGAAAGAGCACTCCTTGCCAATTCAAAACGCTTTATCAAAAGAAATCAGTCAAACTTTTTAAAAGCCAAAGCAAATGAAACCACTGAATTTTTCAAATGTGGTAAAAAGGGCCACTTTGCTAGAGACTGTTATTCAAAAACCATCTCAGAACCCTCTTATAAATTTTCTGAAAACAGTTCCTCAGGAACTAGCAAGTTTCAACCTAGAATGCTTCAGTCGACCCAACATTTTCAAAACTATAATGTTCAAAAGGGTCAAAAAGACTTTGAGGCTAAATATAGGAAAGCTAAGGCTAAACTTGCTCTTCTTGAAACTAACCTCTCAATGTCTCAGGATGCTCACACTTCCAAACCTGTTCAGACTAAGAACAAGGTTCTTGTAGCAGAAGCTTATGACTGGGATGAAGAAGAGGTCTCCTCAGAAGATGAGGAAATTAGAGTAAGTGCACTGATGACACTTTCTGAAGGTGATCAGGTGGCTGTTGGAAAAAGCCATGCAAGGAATGGAGAATGGGTGAACATAACCATGAAGAAGGTAAACACTTTACTTTCTATGGATGATGATTCTGACTGGCAGTCCTATATGAATTATATTTATGTAGATCTTAAGTTAGTAGAAGAACAAAGGCTTAATTTGCTTTCAAAACATAACAATCTTGTGTTAGAACTGAATAAGTGTAGAGATGAATTGCTTGTACTAAAACAAGCCAAGTTAGAAACTATTACACTACAAATTCAAAACACTGAAATTTTGAAACAAAACCAAGCCCTTCAAAATGAACTTAACAAAGAAAAGGCTGTCATTGAAAGCTGGACTAGAAAGAACCCCAAGGTCTATGATACTGTGAGTCTTATTCCTAATAATGACAAGAAAATTATAGGAATAGACCAACTCACTAAAACCCCCAATGATAGTCACAAAGTAAAGACCTTTATTCCAGCAGGCATATCTTTTGAGCAAGAAATGCAACCCAAGTCAAATGACTGGATTGTCAGGGACAACCCAGTCAGTAAGTTACCAAATTTTGAGACTAGAAAAATCTTGCTTCCTAAAAGTCAGGCTCTGAAAAATATGCTTGGACTTACTGAACCCAGTAGTACTGAGTCAGTCAATGAGTCTGAATCAGAATCATTCATACCACTCCCACCTCTGAATATCCTTCAGGGTGCTGCACCATGCTCAGACCTCCCACCATTGGTCTACTCTCAGTATTCTCCAAAGGAGATTCCAGGAATGGTAAAAACTATCCTGAAAAAGCAATCCCCTGATGTCTCAGTACATTCTGATGACTCATCAACTTCAGTCCCTCCTGAAGTAAAAACAGAAAGCCCTGACTCAAAAATTGATCAGTTGGCTGAGCTTGTCAGGAAGCTGAGTGAGAAGATTGAATCTTCTGAGAAACCTTCTCAATCCAAGATGAGGGAACCCAAATCAGCTTCCCCAAGCACCAAACCAAGACCCTCCAAACCCCTGAAAAGGTGTGAGCTGTGTCACTATACCAATCATTTCACTGATGATTGTTATAGAATTCTTTACTCCAAGATGAGGAAACCCAAATCAGCTTCCTCAAGCACCAAACCAAGACCCTCCAAACCCCTGAAAAGGTGTGAGCTGTGTCACTATACCAATCATTTCACTGATGATAGTTATTCTTTACTGCATGATATGCAAAAAGGAAGATCACAGGACCTCTGATCACCAATCATACACAGCCACATCAAAGATGGCAAACTTTAAAGCTCAGGCTTTAAAATACCCTTCTGATTCTAAACAGAAACAGAAACAAAAGGCCAGGCCTTTTGCACCTTGCCCTCACTGTGGCTTCAATGACCACCATCCTAAGGATTGTCTAATGGATAACTGCTGTGAAATTTATGGAGATCCCACTCACAACACCTCAGGACATGAGAAGGTCATTCAGACCAGAAGAGGTATGACCAAGTCATCCTCTCAGTCTACTGTGTCTACCTCTACAATTAAATGCAAAACCTGTGGTAGCTCAGTCCACTCAACCACTGACCATGAATCAATTGATACATTTAAGAAAACTACTAAAGTCAAGCCCTCCAAGATGAGGGGTCCTAGGAAGAACTAACTCAGTTTACCATTTGTTCAGAGGCATGCCAAGGAGTCTGTTTGGCATCTAGATAGTGGATGTTCAAGGAGCATGACTGGTGTAAAAAATATCTGCACAAATATGTAGAAGAACCAGGACCCAAGGTGATATTTGCTGATAATTCATCATGTCTCACTGAAGGTTATGGTTCAGTAAACTGTAGTGGTATAGTCTTTACTAGGATAGCTTATGTCAATGGTCTTAAGTACAATTTGATCAATGTCAGTCAACTATGTGATGCAAAGTACATAGTTCAGTTTGATGATAAGCAAGGAACCATCTTCAATGCAAATAAGGAAGTTGTCCTTATTGCACCAAGAAGACAAGATGTTTATGCGTTATACATGTCCAGTCTAACTCATAATGGAACTTGTCTCTTTGCTCAGGCCACTGAAACCCTCAACTGGTTTTGGCATAAGAGACTCTCCCACCTGAACTTCAAAAACATAAACAATCTTGTAAAACAAAACAAGGTCCTTGGCTTACCATCACTTGTGTTTTCAAAGGATAAACCTTGCTCTGCCTGTGAAAAAGGTAAACATCATAGAGCATCCTTTAAAACCAAAACAAACTTTTCCATCAGGAACTGCCTTCATCTTCTCCAAATGGATCTCTTTGGGCCCATCCGTCCTAGATCCATAAACCATGAGAAGTATACTCTGGTCATTGTGGATGAATACTCAAGATACACTTGGGTTTACTTCCTGATCAAAAAGAGTCAGGCAGCTAAAACTATCATATCCTTTGTCAGGAACATTGAAAATCAAAATGACACTAAAGTCAAACAGATTAGGACTGAAAATGGAACAGAGTTCAAAAACTATGAACTTGAATGTTTCTGTGATGAGAAAGGAATTTCCAAAAAAATTTCCTCTCCTTACACACCTGAACAAAATGGTGTTGCTGAGAGGAAGAATAGAACACTCATTGAAGCTGCCAGGACAATGCTAAATGGATCAGTCCTTTCCAAACACTTTTGGACTGAAGCAGTCAAAACTGCCTGTTATACACAAAACAGATCCATCATTGTCAAGAGACACGGCAAAACCCCTTATGAGTTATTCAAGGAAAGGATCCCTGACATCAGCTACTTTCATGTCTTTGGGTGCCCTGTGTTTATTCACAATCACAAGGATCACTTAGGGAAATTTGATGCCAAAGCTAATGATGGATACTTCCTAGGATACTCACTTGTCTCAAAGGCCTTCAGGGTGTTCAACACTAGGAGACAGCAAATTGAGGAAATATTCCATGTTACCTTTGATGAGAGCACTGATGCAATCAGTGTCTCTAACACCTCAGTGGAAGAAATAGGAATTGATGATTCATCAAGATACCCTCCTGATGAACATCATCCTGACAATGATCCTTCCACTCAGTACCAAGCAAATGCTGACATCTCCTACTACATCATCCCTCACAATCTTCTTAACCTAACCATTACTGAGTTTGTTGAAGCACAAAGAAGTATTGATACAATCCATCAGTCTGAACACCGTGCTCAGGAACCAAACAATCTCAGTAATCAGTCAACCCAATCAGACACTCAAGATGCTGAAAATCATCATGTGTCTGCACCATACCCCAATCAGGCCTCATCAAGTTCTAATCAGTTTCCTAGACCTCAGGACAGTTGGACCAGGTCTCAGGATATAGAACTTGTCAATATAATTGGAGAGCCTACTGAAGGCATGCTCACTAGAAGCATGGCTGCACAATTAAGAGCAGCCTCTGCCAATGAATGCCTATTTGTGGACTTCATCTCCATAATTGAACCCAAAAGTGTCAAAGAAGCACTTACACATCCAAGTTGGGTTCAGGCCATGCATGATGAACTGGAACAATTTGACAGAAACAAGGTAATGACCTTGGTCAAATGTCCTGAAGATGTTTCAGTCATTGGCATGAAATAGGTGTTCAAAAACAAATCTGATGAAAATGGCATAGTCATTAAAAACAAGGCCAGACTTGTAGCCAAAGGCTATAATCAACAAGAAGGCATTGACTATGAAGAAACATTTGCACCAGTGGCAAGGATGGAAGCCATCAGGATCTTCCTTGCATTTGTAACCTACATGAACTTCAAAGTGTACCAAATGGATGTAAAAAGTGCATTCTTAAATGGCTCACTGAAAGAAGAAGTTTATGTTCAGCAACCTCCTGGATTTAAAAGTAGTGAGTTTCCTGACTATGTCTGCAAGCTTAACAAAGCCCTTTATGGACTGAAACAAGCACCCAAGGCATGGTATGAAACTCTCTCAGCCTTCCTGACTATGTCTGCAAGCTTAAAATGACATTCAATGCTAACTTAAATGCTCTAAGTATCTAGTTAGTAAATGTCCGAGGTTGGTAACTAAATTCTTATTTAATATAAGAATATTTGTTCTTTTTTCCTTCTGGCATCCACCTCTGGGCCCCCACTTACCCACTTGGAATTTAAGGCCTCTTCTCTCACATAAAAAAAATGTGATGATGTAATCTCTTCAAATTACACCTTTTGCAGACAGCATAACTGTTCACCTCGACAGTTGCGCAAAAACCAAGAAAGTGGAGTGGTTGTGCATTAAATGCAGATCCCAAACGTTTTATACAAAACGATTTTCAAAAAAATATCTTTTGAGAAAATAAACCGCTTAATGCCCAAAACACCCTCCTCTTCACTTCCCTATAAATAACCCCTCACAAATTAAACACACACACGTTTTTTAAAAATCTTAAGAAAATTCTTGCCCTTTTTTTCTTCCAAAAACTTTTGTGTGTGTGTTTACCATCTTTAGAAAATCAGACCATTTTGTTCTTGCAAACCCAAGACCTCCTAACAAAAATGGCTACTTCTAAGGCTATTACCTACGCCCCAAATGTGGAATTCACAATGGAGGGCGTAGACATGACCAAAAATAACGTTGTAGGAAATTTTGCCTACCCCGAACAATTTTGGACGTAAAAGAATGTGGTTAAATACCTTCAAAACTGCTTTCTTACTACGACGTTTACAAAAACCCCCTTAGTCATATATCATGACTATCTGAGGAAATTCTGGTGTACTGCAGTGGCAACGAGCCCTGAGGACACCAAAGACTCAATAATCACTTTCTCAGTGATGAATGGGAGAAGGACCCTCTCCCTTGATTACCAAACCTTCATCAAGGCCACAGGCCTTGATTTCGCTGAGAACTTTGAACCTCAGCCCACTGACCAAGAAGTAAAGGCCGAATTGCTTTTACTTGGGCCACATGACCCAAAACAACCTGATGTGGCCCCAGGAACCCTCTTGGCCAAAGCGCCAATCATTAAGACCTGGTTCTCACCTGCCTGGAGGATCCTGATGACTTTTGTCATTCAGGTCCTTGGAGGCAAAAAATCCTCCACGGAGCAATTGAATGCATCACAATAATTGATGGTGTTCAGTCTCCTGGAGGGTAAAAAGATAGACATCGGAGGAATAATCTTCCGTGACATCGTAGCCAAGCTCTCAGGAAAATCTAGGCAAAAACACTTGTCTTATCCTAGATTCATTTCCTGTGCACTTCAGGCCTTACTAGGCTCTAAGTATGTTAGGCCTGACGTTGAGGGATATAAACCTGACATCCTTCATAAAGCCAACTATTCCAGAGACCTCACTGAAGTACAACCAGTCTCTCTGACTACATACATGTTGTTGGTCATTCAGGGAGCAAATGTTGTCTCACCTATTCCTTCTCCTACAAAGCAGGAGAAGAAGAAAAAGAAGGCAGGGTCCAAGAAAGTGGTTAAACCCAAATCACTCGTCCTTGAGACTTCTGCCTCAGAGCCCAAAGAAGGGCAAACAATGGCCAAGACCTCAGAGACACCCATCATTGAGACCCTCTTGACCTTAAAACAAACGCCAACGGAGGGTACTGAGAAATCATCCTCAGTATCCTCGGGCAAAACCCTTCCTCATGGCTCTGCTGACATACACAAGGATATCTACTAAATCCTTTCTATAATTATCCTTTTACACGTTTACAAAAACATAAGCAGTACCAATGTCTATACCAGCAGTACTAACTGACTTAGTACTATTAGTGTATTCTTCAATAAATCTTCAGCAGTACTAATTGTTAGTTTTAATTCCTAACAGATCTCAGTAAGATTCTCTTTATCAATCAGTCGCTGATTCCAAGGAGCACCTGAACAAAATATCCTCATCCTTTTATCAGCTCTCAACAAAACATAATGAGCTAATCAACCACTACACCACCAAGGTCACTGAACTCACCTCCACTCAGAATGCAATGGCTGCCAAAATAACCACACTGAAGAATGAGACCTCTGAAACAAAGAAAATGGTCTCCAGTATCCTCTCTATTCTTCAAACCTCTCAGGTTACCCCAACTCCTCAGTCAACAGGTGCATACAGTGAAGTTCTTGCATCTGTTGAGGGGGAGAAACTTGATGATCCAACTCCTCAGCCTCAGTCTTCTACACTTATTGTTGCTGCTAACCCTGAACAACCTGAAGCAGTAGAAACAGAAGTCCCTGAAACTTTCACCAGTCAACCCCCTCCTACTGACAAAGGAAAAGGAATCATGGTGACTAAAGATCCTCAACCGCAATTGGTTCCGGCATCTACTGAAAGGCGACCAGACCCGGATGAACCATTTATGGTTGAATTGGATGGTGGAAAGACCTTCTTTGGGACCCCAACAGAAGTGGCCGAAGTCTTACATGAACAAGACATAAGAAGGGCCAAAGAAAAAGACAAGCAAATCAACAGACCAATAATTGCTAAGGTTGCCAAGGAGGTAATTAAGGAGACTGACAAGGACATCAAGGGGGAAGAATTCCTCAAGCTTCAGGCTGACATAATTAAGGAAGCCAATGAGCAGGCAAAGCTCAGAGAAGAAAGGAGGAACAAAACCTATGAGAGGTATATGTGGCATATGACAAAGACCAAGGGAGAAGGCACAATCACTGACATGACCATTCACCTCACCAACCCAATAATCGTTACGGTTCACAGGGGACCAAGAAAGTCTGAAGTTAATAAACCCTTCAGATTCTCAGAATATGGGTTAAGGGAATGGGACATGAAGATGCCCATCCTACAGGAAGAAGCATGGCAAGATCGTTCCAAGCCTACTCAAGACACTGAACGCCAAATATGAGGAACTTGAAAAAGTGGCTAAGAGTCTTGGAATAGATCATGAGAAGGCGCTTGCTTCTCAGGGACTGTCAATCCTTGCGCCTACTCAGAAGACCAGGAGGAAAAGAAAAGCTGTGGGTCAGGAGCCTGAAAAATTCATAGCTGCTCTTCACTGCAACAGGATTCCTCCTCCAGGAGTCAAGTTTGTTCCCAACCTGGTCATCAAGGAGCCTGAGTATGGTATATTCTTTGTCGATGAATTTGATCAGCCAGCATTCCAAAGAGTCAGTGACATCAATCTAGTGGAAACGAAAACTCTCCTGGCGTACAAGCTAATGGCACTTCGAGTGAAGGGTCGTGAAAATGAAGAGTTTGTCAAGCTATTGGATAGGATGATGAAAGAGCGACCTGACAATGAGGTGTTAGTGTCGAAGAAAGCTAAACTGGAACTCATGGGTATCATAGAAAGCTGAGTACGAGAACCCTGAGTATTATGTTAGATATTAGGACATTGAAATGATATTAATAAAATTGATGGCCCATGTTTTTGTTATTTCAGTTTCCTTAATAGCTTTCTAGTATATTCAGTATGAGTAGAAGTCATTAGCTCACTTATAACTGATCAAAACACTTACGCATAATTTATATCCAAATAGGGGGAGATTGTTGGGTCCGTCAGTACCCAAGGATCCTGAAAATAGGATTTGAATACAAATTACGCTAAGTGTTAATCAACCGAAAACATACATAAGTCACTGAGTGAACAGTCACTCAGTGAGTTACCTTCAAGATGCTCAGGACGAGTCTAAGAAGAAAGACTCACCACTCAGTGAGGCAGAACTCCCTGATTGTTACTTGAGACAAAGAAGAAGGTAATGGGTTCAGTGAGTGTTGGACAAGAACTCACTGAACCCCAATCTCCTCAACAATAATAAGTGATTAAAGACTGAAGACTGAAGGCGATGACTGAAGAACCTGAAGCCTGAAAGAAAGGTGGGATTGAGCGAGAAGAGTTTGAAGAAATAAGGATAAGTCTTATCGGGCCAGAAACAAACCTTCCCTAATGCGGCTAAAAGTCAAGAAGTGTCAGAACTGACACTTGAAGACTTTTTGGCCCATTCTGTTGATCCCAGTTGAGCTTAACGATCTTGTTAATTACTTTAGATATAAACCAAAAGCAATCGGTATAGAAACTGCTTATGAACGATCTATTAATTACTATGCGGAAACTAGTAATTAATCTTAAGAAGAATAACAATAACACACAATAATTCTCTCAACCTTCACCTCAATATATATTAATATATGGTTACTCAAAAGTAACAGGGTTATAACGAACCTTGAAGTGAATAGAAGACAATACGTATGCTAAGACAATCGACTTCTAACCCTAACCCTAGATCCTCCTTTTATACACACAAGGAGTCCTAGTCGGTTACAAAACTTTCTATACAAGAATAATATCTAATCGTATCTTTACCATAAACAAACTATACATATCCAATAAGCAGCAGAATCAAACTCTAGCAGCAGAATCATCTTAGGCTAGCAGCAGTTTGACTCTTAGCATATTTCATCATTCTTCAAATATCATCAGCAGCAGAATGAATATACTAGCAGCAGAATGATTATGCCTAGCAACAGAATCATACTTAGTATATTTCCATTAGAACCATGAGCAGTAGAATAAAACACTTAGCAACAGAATCTTCAAAGTAGCAGCAGTATCTTTTAAACCCAACAATCCTCACCTAAACTTGATATTTTCTCCCAAAATATACAAGTTTCTTTCAAAGCACAAACATACACAAAGAGGATGCTTCCAAACACTGACTACTATGAAGTCTTTGATTTCAGAATCTTTTGATACTTTTCTACCAACTCATACGCTTGATGATCTGACAAAAATGGTCTTTGTAACCTCAATTTTCCATATTGTAACATTTCAGTGATAACAGCAGTATTATTATTCAAGGGATAATCTTCCTCTACCAGCATATACACACCTATACCTTTACCAATCAACTCATGTACTCCACATGATTGAAATAGATACCATTTATGAACCTTAGTTGAGTGTAACAAATCTATCCATTCCATATCTCTTGGATCAGGCTCAAACATGTTCTTCAGGTAGTAGTAGTGTAGTCTTTCAGAAATCAAATCTGGTCTTCTATCCCCATACTTCTCCTTATATAACTTCCAGAGCTGGACAATATCATCTCTATCCATGTAATGCAGCATTTGTGAGAATCTAACAAATTTCTGACATGCACCATTTGCCCTTTTGATCTCCCACCATGCTTCACTACCATATAGAATATCATGTGTATAATAGATGATTGGATGTTTAGAGTCCAATGGAAATGCATTTATTATCTCTGGTTCTTCTTGAGGTTTATGAACTGTAAAATCCATAATCCTTTTCATATCATTAGCAGTCACCTCTTCAAAATTATGGTCATCACTTTCTTCTTTCTCTGAGTCACTCATCACCACTGACTGAGTTCTTATCTTCTTCCTAGCCACCTGTTTTACTCTTCTCCCATATCTCTTTATACCAACAGTAGGTTCAGTCATTCTCTCTTCAACAGTCTGCTTCTGAACTTTTTCTTCCATCTCAGCTTCAACAATAACCTCTTTCTCTTTCTCAACATCAGACACTTTGGGCATTTTGACACTTGACTCAGGATTCATATAAGCATTTGGTGCCACTTTGATTCTTGTAAACTCTTTAATCTCAGCATCAGTTAAAGGTTTAAATTTCCTCTCCATCTCTTTCTTAGCAGCCTCAAACTTCTGCTTAACTTCTTCATTAGAGTATGGTTTCAGTTCCTTCAATTTCCAACCCTTCATATTTCTCAGATATTGCTCATGTAAAGTTCTCTGTTGCCTTGCAGTTGGTGGTCTATTCACCTTCTTATTCTTCCTTGCAACCATCAACTTTTTCTTATTCTCCACAATGACTTGTTGAATCCAGTCATTAATACCTTCATCTGTAAAAGTATCTTCCAACTCTATTTTCACTTTCTCCCATGCCATAGCAGCTTTACATCTTGCCTGCTCATCTTCCCATGCAGCCACTTTTGCTTCAACTTCAGCTTGTCTCCCAGATTGTTGCTTTTGTTTCTCCATTGCTTTATCATACTCAGCTTTCTCTTCAGCAGCAACCCTCTGAGCTTCTTCTGCATCCCACCTTTCTTGCAAATGTTTAGGCCATACCTCAATTGGAATTTCATTAGGATCAGGATAAGGTTCAAGTTCCTCCACCATTTTCTCCTTACCCTTACCCTTGTAGGTAGGTGGTTGAACAGGTTTTCTTGTAGGCACAGGCTCTTGTATGACAACTCCTTTGGCTTTAGGTTTTGAGGCAGTCACTTGTTTTGGTTTTGGTGTAGATTGAGCAGCAGGTTGTGATTGTGGTTGTACAGCAGTAGTTTCAGGTGTTGGGATAACTTTTGGTGATTGTTGTGATTTAGCATGATTTGAGCTATGGGTATGGTGTCTTCATCTGATTCAACAGTAGAATGTTTTTCTGAAGTAGTAGCAGAATCCTTAAGTCCAACAGCAGAATGTCCTGCACCAGCAGCAGAATCATCCTTTGCCTTCTTTTCACCAACATCAGCAACAACATCACAACCAACATCTTTTTCAACAACATCCTTACCAGAACCAACATCCTCAACCATATGATCCTTATTTTCTACAACACCAGCAACATTATTATCCAATTCCATCTCAGCCTCCTCTTGAGCCATGTTTTCCTCTGCTTCATTCCTCCCCTGTTTGGGAGCATCCTCTCCCAAACTTGGTTTGGAAACCTTCAGCTGTGAATACCTTGATCTCAGCAACCCCTCAAGATGTTTAACCCTTAGCTTAAGCCTTCTGATTTCAGCACCTTGAGAGGCTTTCACTGTCTTTAGCTCCTTTCTAAGACCAATGACCTCCTTTGACAATTTTGTACAGGTATCCGTCAATTCTTTTAATTGTTTCATGATATCCTCACAACTTCGGTCTGTGTAACCTGAC
This sequence comes from Artemisia tridentata subsp. tridentata, assembly GCA_021014915.2. Taxonomy (NCBI): domain Eukaryota; kingdom Viridiplantae; phylum Streptophyta; class Magnoliopsida; order Asterales; family Asteraceae; genus Artemisia; species Artemisia tridentata. The sequence continues at coordinate 197,213,741 of CP139507.1, forward strand.
CCGAGAGGTTGATCACTGGATTTGGCATTGTGTACAGGTGTTTTAACCGTCAATTCTTTTGTTTCAAGTTCAATGCTAGCCTCAACACTTCGACCTGTGTGACCTGGTCCGAGAGGTGTATCATGGGCATTGTCATTTTGTACATCAGTGTCCATCAATTCATGTGTTTCATCTCTGTCCTCATCACTTCGAGATGTGTTACCTTCTCTGAGAGGTGAATCTTTGGACATAAACTCAGTCTCAACCCTAGGCTGAACATCTGAGCCCCCTATATTAGCCGTGTGGCTAGGGTTTCCATCATGTGCATCAGGTTCATGAGAACCCTCAGCAGTAGATGTTGCCAAGGTTAGGGTCTTAGTTATGTTGACACTGGCCTGTTCAACTTCTAAGCTGGAAACAGTAGTTTCAGCCCCTTCCTTCATGCCATCTCCATCACCTATGGCAGCCTCATCTGCTTTCATACTAACACTAGTCTGAGGTAACTCAGTGCTCTTTTCATGTGAAATCCTAGGTGATTGGGTCTTTTGGGATTCATTATGGGATGATTCATTTGAATAGTCAGGAGTGGGTGTGTGATGGGAAGCTGTGGGGTTTTCAGCTTCTTCACCCTGAGCAACATCAGCAACAATGTTCAAAATATGTTGGGACAATGGAGTTATTCTCCCAGAAAAACCAGTCCCATTTTTCCTTAAGTGTTTAAACATTTTAGTTACAAGAACTGGAGTTTTGTAAGGTTTTTCATGAGCAAAAGGTTCTTGTAACTGATTATCAATGAGTAATTGCAAAAACCTTGGATAAAGATAAGAATTTCCAGAAATATTCTTTTTCAGCCCTTCGAAAATCATAGCCAAAAAATTGTATGGTTGGCCTGAGGCCAGACAAATCAAAGCAGAAGCTTGACTTGCACTAAACTCATTCCACCCACTTGTTTTAGGACTGAGACAATGTAAAAAGGTGTGAACAAGAAATTTCCATTGTGGGCAGAGCAAACGTTTGTAAAATTTAACTTTAGTGTTTGTTCTCTCATACCCAATTCTTTCAAGTTCCTCAAAAATTGTAGAAGTGGGAAGGCAAGTTGTTGCTTCATCATCTGCAAGACGAAGAATTCATCTTAAAGATGTTTCAGTAACGACTATTCTTTCCTCATCTACTGAGGCAATCAACATTTCTTCCCCATTAAGAGTTTCAGCCGTAACAGTCGACCAAAACTGTTTCATGTGGGAACGATATATAGTTGGATTAACTGATAATGCATACCTAATGGAAGTAGCATTAAGAAAGTCTATGACTTCAGTGAATCCATCAGCCTCCGGCACCTTCTTAAGAAAAGCTACTTGATTGTGATCGTCAGAATAGGTACGTCTCGTCATTGTAAATTAGAGTTTTGGTTTTGGAGTGTTTTTGAATCAGATGCTAATGAAGATGTTAGGTTTTGGAGATAATTGAATTTTGGGCGCACAATTTTAGTTTGGGGATCGAATTAGGTTTTTATACCGGTTAGATCCAATTAGAACGTTTTAGGCGCCAATTTGCAAAACAGTCCTCCAACTTTCAAATTTAGCAGTAGAATGCTAAACTTGCAAAACAAAGCAGCATAATACCACCAGCAGTAGAATGGATTTCTTGCTAACACTTATCCAATTACCCAAAATTAATATCCATCCTTTTTGGTCAACACTACCAAAATACCATAATTAAGTTAATTCCATCAAGTAATTAATTCCTTTACCGACCCAAGAGTTAATTTCAAGTACCAACCCCGCCTTTAATGTCTTTAATCCTTCATTAAATTTACAAAAAGCCTCCAATCATCAACACAAATCCATCTCATCCCACAAAATCTTCAACACATATCTTCAACTTTCCAATCACCATGAATCCTTCAAATATTATAGAAATCTCATCCGATTCTTCGTCTGATTCTGGAAGCTCAGGATGGACAAACTATTTTCCACCAAACTACATCGGTTAAACCAGCAAAAAGCAAAGGACAACTCCTCCAATATCATCAGATGAACTAACAACTCCCCCGTCATATTTAAACGATTCATTTCCCTCTTCTGATGATGATGAGGAACAATCACCGTCACTTTCAGTCGTATTGACAAGAGAGATTGAGAAGGCCGTGGCTGGAATGAGCAAGATCCAAGTGCCTGAAAGACATCAAGCTCATCCAAAGCCAAGTCCACAAGTTCTAGGCCTCCCTTGCAAGAAGGTGGCTGATGCCATGGACATTGAAGGTAAAAGAGTCCATAGGACCATGCCAGATGTCCAGGGAAAAGGCAAAAGGAAGCTTGAGTAGGTGTTGTGTGGTAGGTTTGTGTAGGTTTATGTGTAGTAAGGTTGTTGGTTGGTTGTTTGTTTTGTTGCTTTTGAGTCTTGAAGGATGATGTAACTTCTGGTAATGTAGTGAATGCACCCAATAATGAATAAACTTTTATTATCTTTGTGTTGATGAACATTCACTCTTATACTTTAGATTCTGAATAGATAGCCTCCCCTGAATTTCAGAATCATCTTTTTCTCAGCAATCAATCTTTTGTGACTTATTCTGCAAAAGATTAGGCCAACAACCACAAAACACAAACAAGAGTATCTCACAATAATCACAAGACAGTCAACAAAATAACCATCTTAGCAGCACACAATATACAGACATAGCAAGCACTAGAAACAACTTATTTGATCAATAACAGCACAAATCCTCAAAACTTTTTACAAAACATACAGAGATAAGATTTTAAAGATTGATCATACCTATACTAGCAACTAAAAATTGAAATCTACTTATATCAAAACTTTTTGTAAGTAGATCAGCAACATTATTGTCAGTATGTATTTTAACCACTTGAATTAACTTTTTCTCATAACAATCTCTAATAAAATGATGTCTTATCTCTATATGCTTTGTTTTAGAGTGAAAAACAGGATTCTTTATTATACACATTGTGCTGTTATTATCAATATAAATTTTGGTGTTCATGAAATTGTACCCATAATTCAAGAGTTGATTCTGAATCCAGAGTACTTGTCCACAACAACTAGAAGCAGCCATATACTCTGCCTCAGTAGTTGAGTTAGCCACCACAGTCTGTTTCTTGCATTGCCATGAGATTAGCCTATGACCAAGGTATTGACAGCCTCCAGTGGTTGACTTTCTATCCAAACTAGCTCCAGCATAGTCACTGTCTGAGTATGCTATCAAGTCAAAGGGTGAACTATTAAGATACCAAAGGCCCAATTTAGGTTGACCCTTTAGGTACCTAAAAGTTCTTTTGACCACATTCAAGTGTGAGACTTTTGGGGACACTTGAAATCTGGCACATGCACACACAGAAAACATGATATCTGGCCTTGAAGCAGTCAGATACATCAATGAACCAATCATTGATCTATAAAGATGTACATCAACCTCTTCCCCATCTTCATCCTTGAGCAAAGGTTTGTTGTTGTCCATTGGTGTCTTAGCTGCCTTCACATCAGTAAAACCAAATTTCTTTAACATATCAGCCACATACTTGTCTTGACTGATGAACATTCCTTCTGCTGTCTGCTTCACCTGAAGCCCCAGAAAGAAAGTGAGTTCTCCCATAGAACTCATTTGAAATCTGTTATGCATGAGCTTCTCAAATTCTTCACAGTACACCTTGTTTTTAGACCCAAAAATGATATCATCTACATAAACCTGAACTAGTAGGATATCCTTTTTTTCTTTCTTGATGAACAAAGTTTTATCAATGGTTCCCCTTGTGAACCCATTAGATAGCAAAAACTTGGACAAGGTGTCATACCAAGCTCTAGGAGCTTGATGTAATCCATATAGTGCTTTATCCACTTTATACACTCTGTCTGGAAAGTCAGGATCTTCAAAACCAGGAGGTTGCATCACATAAACCTCTTCATCAATCTTTCCATATAGAAAAGCACTTTTCACATCCATTTGGTACACAGGAAAGTTCTTGAATGAGGCATAAGCCAAGAACAGTCTAATAGCCTCTATCCTTGCTACAGGAGAAAAGACCTCATCATAATCTATTCCTTCTTCCTGAGTGTACCCTTGAGCCACTAATCTTGCTTTGTTTCTCACCACAATTCCTCTTTCATCTCTTTTGCACCTGAACACCCATTTTGTACCAATTGCCCTCTTCCCATTAGGCAAATCAACTAGTGTCCAGACCTCTTGAAGCTTGAACTGCAACAGCTCCTCTTGCATGGCTTCAACCCAACTTGAATCTTTCATAGCTTTGTGAATATTTTTGGGTTCCTCTTGTGATAAGAAACAGGCAAATTTGCAATTTTGTAGGTCCTTGTGGCTATTTCTTTGATGAAATGATTGAGCAAATAAACCTTGATGGAGTTGATTACTCAGCCCTTTTGTTTTACTTCTGGTTTGTACAGTAGATTGTACATCACCAATTATCTGGTCCTTAGGATGGTTCTTATGAATCCTTGTAGTTGGAGTAGGACTGACTTGAATAGTAGGCTCCATATTTGTCAAATCAGCTTCTGCTCCAAAAACATCCACAACATCATCATCTGTGTCATAGTAGATTTCCTCCAATTCAGGCATATGAGGAAAGTCAACATCATCATTAACATCTTCATTAAAGTCAGCAGCAGAATTCTTTGGAACAGCAGTAGAACTACTAGGCTTAGCAGCAGAATGGGAGATACTGCTGCTAGGCGAAGCAGCAGAATTATTTGGCTTAGCAGCAGAATGGGAGATACTGCTGCTAGCTTCATTTCTTGAACTTCCATGCTTTGCTGACTTCTCAACAGTCTTGCCATCATTAGAAGGTTCATCATCACCTTCTGCATCATTCTTTGGTACTTCCTTATGAACAGCATCATCATCAGAACTCTTTCCCTCTTTATCTGTTGGAGTGAAGAACTGATTAAACTTCCACTTCTCAATCAAAACAAACTCCTCTGCTGATGCATCCTTCTTTGCTTGTGTACCTGCATTAGGGTTAGTTTGTGTACCTGCAGACATGTTAGTTGTACCTGCAATCATTGGTTGATATTTCATACTCTTAGTTAGGGAATCAATATCAAAGAGCCATTCAGGTCCTTTTCCAGCAACACTAGGTGTGGTTTCACTAAACCTAACGTGTAGATTTTCTTCCACATGCATTGTTCTTTGGTTAAATACCCTAAAAGCTTTGCTATTAGTTGAGTATCCAACAAAGAAACCTTTGTCTGCTTTCTCATCAAACTTGCCTAGTGAGTCAATGGTATTTAGGATAGTAACAGGACACCCAAATGGTTTTAAGAAATCTATCATAGGTTTCCTACCATGCAACAATTCATAAGGGGTCTTGTTATGAGGCTTCACTACCTTACTCCTATTTTGCACATAGCAAGCAGTGTTAACTGCTTCAACCCAAAAAGTAGTGGGTAACTTTGACTCAGACAACATAGTCCTAGCAGCCTCAATTAATGTCCTATTCCTCCTTTCAGCAACACCATTTTGTTGAGGAGTTCTAGCCACACTAAACTACCTTAAAATACCTTTTTCCTCACAGAACTGATTCATTACATGATTCTTAAATTCAGTTCCATTGTCACATCTGATTACTTTGACCTTATAATTTACTAGATTTTCTATTCTTGTAATGAAGGCCTTAAGAATTCCAGAGGTCTCATCCTTAGTTGCTAAGAAAAATACCCAAGTAAACCTACTGAAATCATCAGTGACAACTAAGCAATACATCTTCTTATTCAAGCTCTTCACAAAAATTGGTCCAAACAGATCCATATGCAACATATACAAGGGTTCAGAAATAGAGTTCACCACTTTGGACTTACAAGAAGCTCTGTGTTGCTATCCCATCTGACAAGCAACACAGGTTTCAGAATTTTCAAAAATCTTTGAAGGTAACCCTTTGACAAGGTTGCCTTTAACCAATTTGTTTATAGTTTTGAAATTTAAGTGACCCAATCTTCTATGCCAAAGCTTGGATTCATCAATGGTGGCCTTTGCAAAAAGACAAGTTAAATCTCTTTTGGGAATGATGTTCTTAATGTCCACACTGTATATATTGTTTGTTCTAGGGACTTTAAGTAGTACTTCAGAATCATGAGGTAACTTAAAGTCGGGAGACAAAACAAGACAGTCAGTGTCTGTAAAAAGAACAAAATTCTTTTTGTCATACATTTGTGAGACACTAAAAAGATTGAACTTAAGTCCCTCTACAAAATACACCTTTTCAAAATCCAATTTTCCTGTTCTAATAGTACCTTTACCAACAATCTTGCCACCTTTTGGATCATTGCCAAAAGCAACATAACCACCATCAAAAGCTTTAAAATCTTCCAAGTTGCTCTTGTCTCCTGTCATATGTCCAGAGCATCCGCTATCAAAAATGCATTTATCCTTTAGCTCCAATTGTAGATTGCCCTGCACAAAAAGTAAAAGAGTTAGTTTCTCTTTGGGACCCAAGCCATTACTGACTTGGATCTGCCTTGTGCATCAAAGTAATCATATTTCTTGAAGTCCATTGATGCACTACTGTGTCTGGTTTTTGGTTTCCAGACCCAGCAAGTTGAGGCCTTAACATCATAGAAATGAGTGCCCATAACAGTGTCAGTAACCACTTTTGGCTTAGCAGCAGAATGAGAAATACTACTGCTAGCTTTAGCAATGGAAAACCCTGTTTTCTATGGAATGGGCCTTGGTGGTGCAACAGGAGAAATAGTCCTAGAAATACCATTTCTCATCAAAATCTCCTTAGGAACCATGTTTCTTTTGGGATGTGGGTGAGTCTTTCTTGCAAAGTTCCTATGGTTCATCCTAGTATTATGGTTCCATACAGGTTTTGGAGCACTAGTTTTCTTAGGTATAGAATAATAACAATCCTCTTGCAAGTGCTCAAAACTACCACAGCTGTGACATGCCTTCTTAACCAGTTCAAAGTCACTACCTAACGTGTGTGAAATCACCTGGTGCAAGTTTCTCTGATTTCCTCTAGGCAAATTACAAGTCTTCCTAGGATAATCTCTAGGTTTATCATCATACACAACCACTTTCCTAGAGATTCTACTTCCTAGCACAGGTTTTACAAACTCAACATTTTTAGCTTTAATTTCAGCTGTATTAACCTGTGTGACATTTGGTTCAACAGTCCTAAGAATTTCTTTCATTTTAGCTTTGGGTGTTGAATCAATCTCATCATCATTACTATCTGACACCCAATCTTCAATGATTACAGTATCAGACTTCTTTTCTACCTTAGGTGCACTAGTCTTTTCAGATGTTTCATTGTTTACTTGACTTGTTTCACCTACGGATTGTGCAGCTAACTCAGATATAAAGGACAATTCTTTCCTAGCTGGTGCATAAGCACTTTTAACTGGAGGAGCCACTTCATTGTATCCTAGGCCACATCCCCTTTTAAGAATCTGAGATTCAACTGCTTTATTTGCTAGAACAGATGCATATTGTTGTTTATCTATCCTAACAACATGTTTTTCTTTTTCACTGAAAGCTAAGTCTCTAGCTAATTCAGCTTCTTCCACTCTTTTATTAAGCATGTTAATTTCACATTCTTTCTTAATTAGCTCAGTTTCAAGAGTATGAATTTTATCAGCATATTCTCCCTCAATTTGATTAAGAAACTCAACCTTGTTTTCTAAAGATTTTAAACCATGTTGATATCCTAAGTTATCAAGTTTGAGTTTATCAAATTCAACTCTTAAAGCATCATAACTAGATCTCAGTGCCTCTATTGTATCTGAACAAGATTTAAATGAACATGAAGATTCATTTAATACCTCAGAGTCTGATCCAGAGGAGGAGTAACCCATAAGAGCAAAGTGTTGTTCTTTGGGTTCTTCATCAGTTACCAGTGCATAGTTGGGACCATCCTCAGCTTGGTCACTCCAGTCAAAATCTCCCAAGCCATCACATGAGACCATAGCAGTAGTAGGTTTAGCATCTTCAATGGGAATCTGCCTTGGAATTTTCCTTGATCTGCTTTGGTGCTCTGCACTCCCTTGCAAAGTGCCCTTTTCTGTGGCAGTTATAACATTCAAACTTTGATTTGTCAAACCCCACATTTTTCTGCCTTCTAAACTTGAGCTCTCTTCCAGTTCTCTTCAAGAATCTTCTTGCCCTCATAGTCAACATTGCAAATTGCCAATGCAAATCCATCTCTTCTAAATCATCAGGATCAACTTGATCTAGATCCTGACTCATTACTAGAGTACTTGTTGTGAGTTCAGCTAAATAGGCACAAATAGCAGCATCACTAATGGTTTCACTATTTGTAGAACTAGCAGCAGAACCAGTATGACCAACAGCAGAATGAGTTTCTTGAGTATTCCCAGAAGTCTTATTATTAGAAGACATAAAAGCAAGGTTGTTTGAACTTGAAGAACTGGTTGAACCCTTTACCTCAGTTTCATAGACCTTCAAGTTGTTATACAAATCATCCAAATTCATGGCATCAAAATCAGCCTTGTTTCTCCAGACAACTGTGTGAGTATTCCATTCTGGTGCAAGACTCCTTAGAAACTTCAGATTAATATCTTCCTTTGCAATAGTGACATTAAGAAGCGCCAACTGACTCACTAACTTTTGCAGCCTGTCATAAGTACCATCAATACTTTCATTGCTTGATGCAGTGAAAGTTTCAAATTCGTGCTTTAGCAAATTCTTCCTTGACTTTTTGGTGGCTTCATTCCCACCAAACCTGAGTTCAATTGCTGCCAAAAACTCCTTGGCAGACTTGGTGTTTTTTAAGGCCAATTGGTACTCATTAGGTATCCCCATTAAGAGAATAGTATGAGTTCTAATCTCCAGTTTCCTTTGAGCCCTATCTTCATTGGTTTTGATGGGTACGACTTGCCCATCAGCACCAGTCTTAGGTAGAGTATCACCAGTTTGTATGATTTCCCACATTGTGTAATCACACATCTTCATGTACTGTTCTATCCTCATCTTCCAGAGTTCATATTCTCCAACCTTGAGCATTGGAACCTTGGATGCAGTGACCATATGATGAGATTCAGACTCCATTTCTTTTGATGATGAACAGATCTGAGCTTTTTGAAATTCTTCTCGGTATCAGTTTCTAGATCACAAGCTCTGATACCACTTGTTGATCCCAGTTGAGCTTAACGATCTTGTTAATTACTTTAGATATAAACCTAAAGCAATCGGTATAGAAACTGCTTATGAACAATCTATTAATTACTATGCGGAAACTAGTAATTAATCTTCAGAAGAATAACAATAACACACAATAATTCTCTCAACCTTCACCTCAATATATATTAATATACGGTTACTCAAAAGTAACAGGGTTATAACGAACCTTGAAGTGAATACAAGACAATACGTATGCTAAGACAATCGACTTCTAACCCTAACCCTAGATCCTCCTTTTATACACACAAGGAGTCCTAGTCGGTTACAAAACTTTCTATACAAGAATAATATCTAATCATATCTTTACCATAAACAAACTATACATATCCAATAAGCAGCAGAATCAAACTCTAGCAGCAGAATCATCTTAGGCTAGCAGCAGTTTGACTCTTAGCATATTTCATCATTCTTCAAATATCATCAGCAACATAATGAATATACTAGCAGCAGAATGATTATGCCTAGCAGCAGAATCATACTTAGTATATTTCCATTAGAACCATGAGCAGCAGAATAAAACACTTAGCAGCAGAATCTTCAAAGTAGCAGCAGTATCTTTTAAACCCAACACATTCCTATTGGTTCTTGGAAATGACAAATACTGTTGTAGTTGTCTGACATGCTTTGTATTCTTTTTGTACTTTAATCTTTAGTACTCTTTGATGTTTGTATATAAATAGCAACAGATGGAGAAAAGTGGGTTAAGTTTTGTGCATTAAAAGCTTAGACTTTCACAAAACCACTTTTCTCCTACAAAGAGTAACTACATCCCTGAGATAGCTCAGTGGGTCAATATTGTTACCACTCAAGCATAGCTTGAGTTTAGATAGGAGACACACCATACCTTGTCTATTCAATCCCAAGTGTTTGTTCCGCAAAACACTTGGGTAATAGATTCTTTGATTAATTTCTAATAAGAATTTAAACGTTGAAAAACTTTGTGTTTTTATATTTACATTTTACTTATTTGATAAACACAATTAGATTAACTTTGTAGTTACTTCTAAGCGTGTAAAGGGAACAACACATAGGTATGTCTGAAAAGAAAGTTTTAAAGAAAAGGTTTTCTAAAAAGGAAAAATTTGATATCTTGAACATTGATACGGACCTATTTTCTTATGAAATACCCAATTTTGAAATACCCAATTACTTGTCCTTATTTTTCAAAAATATGCGTAATATGTGCTTAACATATGCTAAATTTTAAAAAAATTCTAGCATGTTTTTGTGAAATCAAAGTTGCATAACCGCACACATAACCTTTATTTCCATATTGTGAGAATTAAGCCTTATCCATTTTACCCAAATTCCACAAAAATATGAGTGTGCCGGTGACTTGTAGTAAATTTTAGAACTTAACTTGTATACTATTCGAGACCACCATAATGAGTATTATCGATATAATTGGGTTGACTTGTCTAACTTGGTAAATTTCTAGGATTACACCCAAAATAGCCTATATATGTTATGTTATATTAACTAACTACATTGGTTAGTTAATCCCCATGTATACTGTAACAAACCACAAAAATCCCTTATAATTAACAGCGGTTAATTATATATTAATCTCTATCAATATTTTAATCACCATTTTTACAGGGAAATTTGAAATTTTCTTATTATCTTATTTGGTTGTGATTAGGAAATCACAAAATTCATCAAATGATAGAATGAGTTCTCGACACGTTTACCGAAAGTTAAACAATTCACTAATCCTAATTATTATCTAAATACACCAACCGGACCCTTAATTATTTTTCAGCCCAACTTCCATTTATAAGTTTATGTATATTCGGTTGAGACTAGCTCCAAAAACGCCATTTGTTCTCTCGATTATCAAACGCGACACACCTATATTTTTATGTCATCTCATTACTCACCTAGCCAACTCTAAACGTATCAAGTTTCAGAATATAATGTCGAGTTTTACTTGGGTTTTGAAGGGCAAAGCATTTGGTCGAAAATAACCCAACTCGACATAAGATATATATTCAAAACTTAACCGTTTTGACTCCGGTTTGTTTCTACGTGATTCTAATATCCACTCTATCATAGTTCCATGTTTAAAGTCAAGTTTTATCATCATATAACATGTGTTATACGATTTAATCAAATCGTGTGCATAATAAAAATGTTGATCGACATATACATTGACTCACAAGACATATTCATTATTTTGTGCTCTCACAAACTCCCTCTAGACTCCTAGGCTGCTAGAAATATCAGTTGAAGCCTCATATTTACTGACAAGGGCTAGTATCTAGTTTGGTGAATTATTGAAAACATTACGTATACATTTAACGTCTCTATATATACTCCTCACTTACCACCTTTCATCTTACCTCAAATACTCTCAATACAACTCTTATTCATCCATAAAAATAATCCTTACAAAGCCAGAAACATTCATTCGATCATTTTGGAAGGCTAACGAGAACAAACGAGTGCAAAATATAAAACGTATACTTGTTATAAGTTACCGTGAGATTATTTTGTGTGTTCCCTTCATTCCATATGATCCCCTATCATCATTTGAAGTGTTGTAAGGCATCTCTAACTAAGTCTCAATTCATCTGGTTTGTTATTTCATGTATCATGCATCATTTTTTATTCATAATCGAACGTATGCTTTTCTTATTTATTTCTACGCATACATAAATATATAGAACCACAAACGTGACACGACTCCATCTTGGAAGTCATAGAAGTCACGTTACACACACACCTTTCACTTTTATATTCAAGTTACATGCATCGTTTGATTTATTTTTAATCATGTTTCAATCGTATATAAAAATCTGTTCCAACACTTAGAAATTATTTCAACTCTTTTACTTATATACAAACGTCTCACGTCGCCTACAAAACGACCCTATATATCGAAATCTAACTTAACGACCATGTAATATTTTTACATAACCTATTAGACCACCTAGCTAGCTAACACTTTCGTTAATATAACTTGTAAAAATAAGCTCGTCTCGACACTCTAAATTTGCCAAAGCAAATCGCATAAAACTGAAAATCAAAACAATATAAAACTTGCGAGTTGGGCTTTACAGCCCAATAAGCTAATTTTAAGCTCTATGAATAAGCTGGCTTATTAAAGCTTTTTGATATGAATTTAGAACATGAAAAATGATATTTTTGGTGAGCTTAACTCGTCTCACGACTTACAGATTTTAAAACGTTAACGGGCCACTAAATTGATCGTTAAAGCCCATTAGATAAAATAATAAGATTTAGACTTTATAAGCTGTTAAAATAAGCTTTTTATGGCTTCAATAAGCTGCGGAAATTTTAACATAATTATTCCCATCATTTTTGTAAAATTGGACTAAAAATGTAATGCGACAACACCTAGAGGGACCAAAACTGCCAAATGGTAAAACTATGGACTGAAAATGTAAAAATAGTATCTTTAGGGTATAAAATGACATATTATTAATTCCCAAGCTCAGATTGATATATTGGACAAGTAGTGGACTATAATTGTAAATTATATATAATAAGGACTAACAGTGCAACGCTAACGCCGTTAGGGTAAAAAGTGTAAAATTGGAAAAGAACAAGGACCAACATATTATATTTGACATTCTTAGTTTATTTTCTATTTTTGTCATTTCAATTCACGTCACATGCATATTTATTTTATTTCATTTATATATTATTTAAAGTTACGTTAATAATATATTTAACGATATTTCAACTAGTTTTCTTTACGTAATATTTCATCATAAAAACTTTGGAAATAATTTAATTATCATATCATGTGATAATAATTATAATCTCAATAACTTCACTTACATATCATCTTTTCATAACGATTAATATATTATTCATTAATCGTTATTCGTTATCCATTTATCGTTACACGTTACTCGTTTCACAATCACCAAATAATATTTGGTTAGATTCTCAGACATATTTATTTATCAGGTCTTGTTTCAAAGCCGTTACCATAATCTCATCCGAACCTACTTTTCATCATTCTCAATATCACTTAAGGTTAGTCATGGCCCCTACTCTTTTAATACACGTTTTATACTTTTGGGGGAGATACATGCTCAAATATATTTTACTACTTTTATGAATAAGTATATTAATAACTTACATGATTCAAATCAATTTCCTAATTAATAATTACTTGATATGATTTATTCTTAAGATATGATGTATATATCTCACTTGCTAATTGTTTAGCTTAACTATTGAACTCAGATGATAACATTTCTGAATTGATTGATATAGCATGATACTTGTCTCACTATAACATCTTGAATGTTCCCCTTATCTTTATATGTTATTTCCATGTTTCAACGGAAATATTTGCTAGGAAGAGCAATAGTACTTAAAGTTCATCGTTACCTTGATATTGCCTAAGTTACCCTTACCCCTATAAAGTCCCTTAAACATGAGCCATTAATCACTTGTAGTGAACGCGAATATAGTGGACAGCTTCGAAACCTGTTGAGGCAGTGACATCCTATCCCACTAAGTACTTGACGGAATGCCCCTGTGGCTAGTCGTATTAGTCGTGATGCACTATATTTGAGTAAAATAGGATTCACCTATTACACGAGGGCAAAATCTTACGTCATTGATTTGATATTGATCACCTCCGTTTTTACGGCATTTTGTTAACGTTTGCGTGTCATGAGGCTTGGGGCAATATCCATAAGAAAATATATGTTTTCAACATATATCTAGATACAGCTGTATAGGAATTTCACCTCACTACATTAACATCATGAGCTTCCACCTCATGCTAAGATTAAGATACAGTACTTGAACTTGACTAAATACATATATGATTTATTTGTGATTATATACAACATCACTCATTACTTGTTTCATCACTGTTAGTATTTATTACAATTATTACTTAGTTCTTGAAATTATTGAGATGAACTGTTTATCAGTTCTTGGAACTTATTTTGGATAATCATATTATCTCTGAAATTATAAGAATTGATTGTTTAATCATACCTGAAATTATCTCAAATGTTACTATATACTTCTGAATTCAATAAACTAAATGGTTTTCCATTAAACTCTATGAACTCACCAACCTTTGTGTTGACACTTTTAAGCATGTGTATCTCAGGTAATTAACGGAGCAGGACAAGACACGGAGCGGGCATTTATTACTCTGATAAATTAAAATGGTGTAAAAATCAAATATGTCATTCTTTCAAGCCTTTATATCTTTTATGGGATTTTTAAATCAAATATTTCATCTTTGTATCAAAAGTATTTACTTGAATGACAAATAACTTTCAAAATGCCTCTTACGAGCCGTTTTCTGTGATTTTGACTTCGATCCTCCCCGTAACACCCTAATTACTTTTCCGCTGCTATATCTCAAATTAGAGGGTGTTACATATACCCTTTTGTTACTCTCATTTTTAGAGTAAGATACCCTAGAAAAACCCTCAGAGCAATTCCTTTCGTTTCTTACACCAATATTAAATTGTTTCGTTACACCCTTACACCTTAGCCTACCTTGTGGATTTAAGTATGTGGTTAGTTGCTTTTGGTAAAAGTGTGTATTCCCCGCGTTTCCTGTGTTCGTGTGCGTAATTATTATCTATGGTTAAGTCGGGAATTGTACAATGCAATGGGAAGTGAAAGTAGATATTGTATTTTTATTTTTCGTGTGTTTACTACTTTCACTATTATTTTTATATCTGAAGTTTTGAAATATATGGAGAAAATTATCTAGATTAATTGTTATGGTAAAGTGGTGAAATTTTACACCATTAGTTATCTACTTAAAAAAATGAAAAAGAAAAAAAAAGAAAAAAAAAAAGAGAGAAAAAGAGTGAGGAATGTGAGATAATCGGTTTGTCTAAACTTAACCGAATTTATTTTATATGCTAATCAATTATTCGTTGGTACGTGTTATAAACCAACAATTTAAGTTATGTATTAGTGGAGATATCGACGCTATTTGTTGTACTATATTTATGGATTGCAAGGGGGTTGGCCGTTATGGGAATGCCAACTAAGGTTTGTGAATGATGATCAAGACATCATTGAGTCTAATTCCTGTCTACTCATTAAAGCGTGAGTTTTCGTGTTAAAGCGTGAGTTAGTATATGATATTTGTTTTTTTCATGGGATAGTTGGGAAGTAATTAACCACACTTGTTAGGACTTAATCTATCTGTTTGTTTATTTTATTTTACACCAATTCTTTCCCAAATGTTATCCTTACCCTTTACCAATTACTTTATTCGTTGTTAGCTCTCGAGCATCCAGAAAAGTAATGGCTTTATGAGAATATCAAGTGCATGAATATGGTAGTGACCATCCGAGTTTTTGACTAATCGAATGATGCGCCAGCGATCTAAGGTTCCACCTTAGTGACCATCCGTTGTTTGAGGAATCAAGGATTCGCGCTAGCGATCTATTGTGTTTGTGTAGGAGATGTTTGAACAAATCTAGGTTTAACCCCTAAGCCTTATCATAACTAACCAAATTTACCGCTTTAGACTTGTCACTCCTTAGCTTTAGTGGGGGAGATGTGTATCCTTTCCAAGCTTATGATAGAATATTCGTCACGACCGAGCAATTGAGCAAATTACTTAAATGTTACCAATAGATTAGTTGAGTGATGTGAGTGATTTCATTTTCCTATTTTGTTGGGTGTTTTGTTGTGCAATTAAGATTAAATGAATAAATGCTTGACTATAAAAATCCCAAACGAATGTTTAGGACACATTTTCATAAGTTTAATATAAGGTTTACTTGAGGACAAGTAAAGTTCAAGTGGGGGGATATTTGATGACATCAAATAACAATATATTATTAGCATCATTTATCCTATGTATACTGCTTGTTTTGTATTATTTTATATGAGAATTGATATTTAATCGCTTACTTTTGTAAATCTCAGTTATAAACAAGCAATTGGTGAAAGTAAGCTATTTTGGACGTAAATTGAAGCAAAATGGATCAAGTTTGAAAAGTCTACTGAACTGAAGGAAGATACGCTGTATCATTCTAGACGGATACGCCGTACACCAAGACTTGGACGAATATGAAGACCATTGCCTAACTTTGAAGCATACGCCGTATGGATTTCTCCCATACACCGTATATGAAACTTTGGTCAACGAGAAGATCTGACTTGCTTTGCCCTTGATACGCCACATGAAATCAACAACATGCGCCGTATCTACCTTGAAGACTTCACCAGATTTCCAAGATAAGAAGACAAGATGCACCGTATGAAGATCAGTGATGCGCCGTATCATATGGCGGTGTACGAATATTCCATAATTTAATAATCTTGGGCCCCACGCTAAGTTACCGAGATACGGTGTATCTCATTAATAGATACGCCGTATCGAATCTATTTCCAGAATGTATAAATACCCCATTCACAACCGAGTTTTTGACACACAAAACCTACGAGAGGCGATGTCTGACCACACAAAGACACAACCAGAAGGACGAAATCAGAGCAATAAGAAGGTCCTGCTAGTGCATAATTTCATAGGAAGATTCGCTTAATTTGTATTAGTACTCTTTAATCGTTTGGTTAGCGTACTCTTTCTTTTATTAGATTCTTACTTAATATTTTCACTCATTAAAACTTATATGATGTTTTATTGGATGCTTATGTGTATGTTTTGATTACATTATTACTTCATTAATATCGTTTGCATGATTAATGTAAGCCCTAAGTTGTTAAATTGATAATCATTAAGGTAGACTTTATGCGGATTTCTGATTAGTCGTGACAAGACTTTTCCGTTGAGAAGACTTAAAAACCGAAATCTAGACGTTTAGGTTGGTCTAAACATTGGAACGAGATACGCATACACGTAAGCAACCAAAGAGAAAGAACATAATTAGTACTCATCATATATAACTAAACAATTAGCGAATACATCTTCCTTACTATCGGCTTGACCTCTTATTTGTTATCTGTGTTTCTATCTGTATGTGTGTGTGTCATTCGCCTTATTGCCTTTATTTACAGTTTTACTTAATCTACACATCATGCCAGTCTCTCAGGCTGAAAACCTCCCTTGCGTTAGATTAGGATTAATCAAAACTAACTTTAGGATTAAAATACTAATAGATATTTAAGTGTTAACGTTCCACTCTTAGCGATCGACACTCTACTTACCAACTAGGCTATATTGATCGGGTACACTGCCCGTTAGTGTTTGTTATAGGTTAAGTCGGCTAAATATAAATTTTAATACTTGATAACATAATCTATACCAACAACGAAAGCACATCACAACTCATTTCGTTTGGATGAACAATTCAACAGGTATTATGACTTCAGTGCCATAGACTAGATTAAAGGGTGTTTCACCTGTGCTTTCCTATGGTGTGGTTTTGTGTGCCCTCAATACGCTTGAGAGCTCGTCCACCCAACAAGTATTGTATTCCTTCATCCTTTTCTCGATGCCTTTCACGATTTATCTGTTAGCTATCTCTGCCTGACCATTAGCCTGAGAATGGTAGGGAGATATAGTAGCTCTAAGGATACCTTTATTTTTGCACCATGATTTGAATGGTTCGCCGATGAATTGGGTTCTGTTGTCAGTTATGAGTGTTTGTGGCATGCTGAATTGGGTGATAGACAAAGGTTAAGGCTTTTCTTGAAGTGATGGAAAGCTAGCGGCTTTACTTCGGCCCACTTTGTGAAGTATCTACGGCTACAATCATGTGTTTGACATTTCCAGGGGCAGCCGGGAATGGTCTGCATATGTCGATGCCCTATTGATGGAATGACCAGGGTGCAATAATGGGGATGAGATTATGCTTTGGCATGCGTTGAACATTGGCGTAAGCGTGACATTCTTGGAATGTTTTGAGCTCAGCCTCCGCGTCTTGATTTACTGTTGGTCAGTAGTTCCCCATCCTGATTGCTTTGGCTGCTACAACGCATGACCCTGAGTGCATGACGTACATTCCATTGTGTATGTCTTGAATGATTGTTCGTGCCTCTGTTGGTCCAACACATCTTGCCATTGGGCCTCTGAATGTTTTGCGGTATAGAGTGCCATCCCTGATGGAGTACATGATGGCCTTGCACCTGATTCTCAGTGCATCCACTTTGTCAGGTGGCAAAATACCTTGAGATAGACAGTTGAAAATGGGAGTCTTCCAGGTGTTATCTGTCTCGACCTAGGATACTTCCACAGGTTGGAGGATGGACTTCTCGTTGATGACTTCTACTAAGATCTCTTTTCCGAAGTGTTCGAAAGTAAGAGCAGCAGGTTTGCTTAGAGCTTCTGCTCGTTGGTTCTGTCCGTTGGGGATTTGAGTGATGGAGAAGGATGTGAAGTATGTCAAGATCTGGTTGATCATTTCCAGGTATAGCTTCATCGGCTCCTCTTTTGCGGTATATTCACCGCATACTTGTGAGGCTACTAATAATGAGTCTGTGAATACCTTAATTCTTTTAACCTCCATTGTTTTGGTTATTCGCAGGCCTGCTAGTAGCGCTTCGTATTCTGACTCGTTGTTCGAGGCTTTGAAGTTGAACTTCATGGCATATGTGAAGTCGTGCCCTGATGGGCTTGTAAGCACTAACCCTGCCCCAGAACCTTGTTTACATGACGCTCCGTCAGTGTATAAAGTCCAAGTTTCGTCATCGTGGCCCGTGGGTGTCGGTTGTGTCTTTGAATTCTTTCCTGGTATTGTTGGAGGTGGTATATCGACCTCGGCTAAAAAGTCTGCCATGATCTGCCCTTTAATTGAGTGTTTGGATCCAAAGATGATCTCGTGTTTGCTTAGCTCGATCGCCCATTTTGACATTCTGCCTGTGTACTCGTGGTTCGATAGAACCTGTTTCAGGGGATTGTCTGTTAGGACGTGTATTGAATGTGCCTGGAAATACCTTTTGAACCGCCTAGATGATAATAGTAGGGTGAACACCAACTTTTTCAGTGGAGGGTAGTTGACTTGTGCATCTTGCAGAATCTTGCTGAAAAATTAGATTGGCTTTTGGACCTTGTCTTGTCTCATTACGTATGGTATGTAAATCGGTTTAAAGATGGGATGGGAATGGTTTTGTTGTTTGGTTTCCCATGTTGAACGGTAAGGACCTGATGAAATTGATATAGATCAAGAAGCTCGGGTAACACTTAAACAAGAACCATACTACACTGCTGTGAGGCAGTATTTGCCCAAGTGTGTAAAAACTTGTGTGCCGTTCTCCTTTTATAGAGAGGCTTGTAGGGTTTAGAGATAACCCCTTTGAGAGTGATTGATTCACGAAAATCAATGTGTAATTTATTTCCAAGGAAACACAAGTGAAGTATGTGTAACCCGGGTCGTTATCCCCAACGAAGGTTTGAATGGAATTTGTGTTCTCGATTCGTGGAAACATGTCGTGAATAGTGAAAACGAAGAGATTTTGGATTTTTGCTTTTTGAAACTGATAAAGTACTTAATTATAAGCACTTTTTATAAAAGACAATATTTTTGAAAACTTAAAATAAGCACAGAAAAAAGTAGATTAAAGTGGCCGCTTATAAGAGACTTGATTGAATTTTTTTATTTTTTTTTTATTTTTCTTTGAATAAGCACATGGAAATAAGCAATTTTCAAAACTACAACTTTTTATGAAGACTAAGAAATAAGTTAGAAATAATCCAAAAAGATTGGGCAGTGGACTATGGAAAGAAATAAGCTAAGGGAAAAAGCTAAAGGCTGCATAAGCCAAAAATAAGCTATAATAAAAGTGGAAAAAGCTTAAATACTAACAATGGGCTATAAGTGGGACTGAAAAAGCTACTAAAGCAGATAAATAAGCACTTATGAAAGGCAAAATAAGCTAAAAAGGCTGCTGAGATAAATGAGAAATCAGTCCTTAATGGACTATTTTGAAAGCATTAAAAGCTATTAATAAGCTGAATTTGGACTACCAAAAAGAAACCTCAGAAACTACATAATATGAACTTATAAAAGATCCAAAAGCTAGACTAGGGGTGGCTTAATTGAAGCTTATAAATAAGCTGTAAATCAGCCAAAAAGCTAATGAGGCCTGCTGATGTACTAGTGAACAGGGAAAAATGGGCTTTTTCAAGCCCTTAAAAAGCAGTGAAAATAAAATCTAAAAATTCTAAGAAAAATAGTAATAGATAGACAAGCTACCCAACTAACTTAGTGCAAAATCTCAGCTAATAACATCATAAAATGAGAGAATTAAAAATCAAAAATAAAGGCTGCAAATGGGATTTTTCAAAATACTTAAGCTGCTTAGTTCTAATTGGCTGATTTAAGGGAATTCTAAGAACAAGGCCTAAGGAAATTTAAACACTAATCATTCTAGACTAAATGAACACAAAATATGCCAAAGACAAGAGCTTATTATGCATAAGCTTATACCAAGCTTATAAGCTCAGTTACTAGGTTGATTTTTACACAGCCTGCTTAAAACCTCAAAAATCTTTAAAATAATAAACTAGCTCCTAAAAACAACTTATAGCTATTAAGTTAAGCTTAACTTAATCTGACAAAGTAGCAAATGAACAGTGATGGGTGATGAGTGTGTAAATACTCATCATTTTTATCTTATCTGAACTGCCAAAACATTCAAAAACACTCAAAAAAAGCATCAAAATACTGAAAATATCTCAGGGATTGTGTTTTATGTGTTTTAAATGCAAAATGTTTAAAAACAGTTGAAAAACGAACAATGTTTGCAAAATTGGCAGTTTCAGTCCCTCAAGTTTCAAAAATTGTCAAAACTAGTCCCTATGCATTTGTTTTGTCAGAAAAATCACCAAAGGTCCTTTTTTTTAAATTATAAATTATCATATTTAATCCTTTGGTGAAAAGTTTGAGTAAATTACATCTTTGGTCCCTCAAGTTTGAAATCTGTCAAAAACAGTCCCTGGGAATTTTAAAAATTGGAAAAGTACAATTTTGGTCCTTGGATTATGGAAACATGGCAGGATTTTACCTTGGTGTATTTTGGAAGATGTGCAAGCTCGGTCTTCATAATTTCAGAAATTACAAGTATGGTCCTTGTGATTTATCTAAAACCAAACCGGCCCCTTTGATTATCTTAGCCCAAAAATAAAATAAGCAAACCAACCCACCCAATCCAATACCACCAGCCCATCAATCACAAACCCAAGCCCAACACCCTTCCCCGTTTCATTTTAATTAACCAACCAGTCAACCCTTCGGTCAAACCCACAAACCATCTCTTAAAACTACATCCCGCCAAACCACCCTCTGCAATACCACTTCTTCTCCCACACCTCAACCTGACAAAACCACACCCCCTCCACCTACACTCCACCAAACTCCAAAATGCATTAATTGCTTCCTCAACATCACAAGTAATCAGTACCAAGTGGGGATTTTTAGCTACATAATTTTGGCGCAAAAATCTAAATGGACGGCTCAAATGTTATCTCTCCAATCCAATGGTCCAAGATCAGTCAAAAAAAAGTCAAAAGGATAATCCCACTTGTGTTTAGTACAAATAGGCAGTATTGTAACCTTTAAAAGGTGTGTAGTTTTCTTAGCTTAGTGGTAAGTTTAATTTAATGTTTTAATTAGTTGTAATTTCAAGTTCAGTTTTCAATTTAAGTTAGTTTGAATTCGTTGGTTGTAAAAGTTTCAGTATTGTAAGCACTCTTGGAAGTTAATGAAAGTTCTTGTTTTCAAAAATATTTTGTTAATCAGTACTGAGCAAAGTTGTTATTATAAAAGCTAGTGTATTGTGTGGATAAGTTCATATAAGCTGTATATAGCTTACTGTGAGCTCATTGAAGTTTAAGTTAGTCCAAAAATCCAAGATTACAAAATTGGTCAAAGAAAGTCAACTGATCAGATTTAGTGGTGAATTCTGGGTTAATTCGATAGCTCAAACAAAAGAAATGGAAGTGTTTGGCCTATCTAAAGATAGGCTAGCTTGAGGAGATGCCCTTGTTCAGCTAGGGGTGTTCAAGTAATTTTCATTCTCTTTCAATTCGAATTCCTGTTCTGCTTATTTGATATTTGCATTGCTTGATTGCTATTTCTGTGCTTTACTTGAGTTTCTTTTAAGTCTTTAGGATCTAATTCAATCACTAGTTTGAGTTCATATTACATTTTCATTTAAAAGAATCAAAACAGTCTCTTTTAGTCAATATTTTGATCTTAGTTTGTTTGGTGCTTATATTAAGTAAAAGTTGTTTATCTGATATTAGTTAAGTTAGTGTGATAATAATTAGTCATAATCCAAGTTCAATTCGGTTAGTTTCTTTGTTAAAGATCAGTTTAGTGATTTGAAGGGGTGTTTGGAATTGCATGCATATTTGTGTTCTGGTGATTTTCAGTTGTGAAATGTTGGTTAGATTTCATGCTTAGGCTTATTATAGTGTAACAAAACCATAAAACCAGTGGGTCTTTTTATAAAAAGTCAAAATCTTGGTAAATTGGTTCTAATGTGTTCACTGTTGAGGATTCTTGATACATCTTGGGTGATTTAGTTGTATAAGTAGTCATAACAGCTTATTTTGATCTAATCTTAGCTTACCTTAACATATTCAATTAATTAGGACCCTTGGAATCTCACTTAAGTCAACATATTGCAAAATTAGAAAAAGTCAAAAGTTAAGTTCTTGGTTTTCCAGGTTTTTGCAGATTTTCATGAATTTCTAGTGCCTTCGTTTTAAGCTTAAATTGCTTGGTCTTTTGGATTCGAATAGTTCACCAGCTCGTGTGTTTGGTAAATTTTTCCTAGGATTTTAGAGAGAGTTTTTGATAGCTTGTCGAGGGCTTGAAGTTGGCCCTTTTTGGCCTGCACCTCGATCGAACAGCAGACCTGTGTGTTTTTTAGCTCATTTCGAGCTTATTTTTGAGCTTATCTCGAACTAGAATAAGCTAAAGTTAATTGAATTAGCTTATTTGATTAAGTGGTTATCAGTTTTTAAGGTAAAAAGTAAAAAAAAAAAATAGTTTTAACAAAGTGTAGTTGCCCAGGTTCGAACCTGGGCAGTTTTCTTGTTTAAAATCGTTTTTAATTCTTAGTTTTTACGAATCAGTCCACTAGTTTCAGTTTAGTTATATTCAGTCCCTGTCTTTCTTATAAAACTGTTTTTTAGTTTAGAATAAGTTTCGAACAATTACAATTTGGCCCCTGTCTTTGTTTTAGCATATTTAAAGTTTTAATTTTTCACCTTTTGCCCCTAAACTTTTGTAGAATTTTATTTTCTGTTATAAATTTAGTTTTTAAAATAGATTTGTACTCATAGGACTAGTATTTCATATATCTCATTAGTGTACACATTTTAATTAGTTTTCGACTCGCGTTTTTTTTAACGTATTTTAGATTAAACGAAATAGACATTTAGTGATAGCTTCTATTTAATAGAATTTATCTTTTTAAATTTTAATTAAGTAAATTTCAATTTTATAATTTTCTTAGCTCATTTAGTATTTTATAGAATTTAAATTAGTTAAATTAGCATTTAAATAATTAATAATTAGAAATAATTAGATAAAAAGTGTAGAAAATTAGAATTTAAGTTTTTAAATAAGTTTTTAGTAATTTTACATTTTTAGGTTTTAAATTTCATAAATTTTACTTTTTAGTCCTTTTTAGATTTTTCGTCTCGCGTTTTTTTAAGTTAATTAATTCGCGCTTAATTTAGTTGTGCATATCTGTTTTAATTGTTAAACAAAGCAAAATCAAAATCAATCTGAATCATCAATCACTCTAATCCAAAGCTTTCCACAATGGCCCATTCACATCTCGTTGGGACACGACCCGGGTGATCACTTGCCCGGTATCACACACATCACATCCACGGGTTTTGCAAGTTTGACTTTTCCTAAAGTTTGATTTGTCATTTCCTAAAGTATCACGTGTGCACGATACTATATTTATTTATATATATACTCACACACGGATCAAAATTTGGCGCCGCTGCCGGGGAGGTGTGCTGCGACTTTTGTGTTAAGTTCAAGCGATTAGTGATTCGAGATCCTTCTTTCGAGAAGTTCCTATTTCTCAAAAACAATATAAAAAACAAAAATATTTTTCTTTTCTTTTCTATATATATTATCATATAAAAAAAAAAAATAAATAAATAAATAAATAATAATAATAATAAAAACCCAAAAATATTTTCTGTTTTCTTTGTTAATAATAAATAACAATAAATAAAAAATTACCGTCGAAAACCAAGGCAGAGTACTACCTAACTGGGGGTACGACCATAATAAGTTCCCAAACCAAAGATTAAAACTTGCCTTTGTATCCTTGTGAGTGGTGTACCTTTTTCAAAGAAGCCATTCATCTTGTGATTATTGGTTTAAGTTCACTTGTGTTTTCTCTCGATCTTGTTTTAATTGGATTTGTTTTCACTTTTCAAAAATAAAAATAAAAAGAATCTTCCATCCTTTTTCATAATTCTCTCGACTCTGAGGCTTCTTAGAGTTGTGTTCTAGTGCATGCGCACGCGTTCTTCTAGGTCTGCGAGCCCATTACGTGAGCTTGACAACATTCCTCGAAGACGAGGTCGTAGGCGTAGACGTTCTTCTTCAATAGCCGAACCCGACGTTCGTGCTATTCCTGATCTCATGGCGGCTGAGCCGACTATGAATGAGCTTCTCCAAGCACCCACCGAGGGTTACGGAGATGCTATCGTTGTTCCGGCCATCGTGGCCGAGAATTTTGAACTCAAGACTGGGTTAATAAATCTTCTAACCCAGCGGCAATTCTATGGTTTTGATAGGGAAGATCCTCAAGATCACATTCGATGGTTCAATAAAATCACATCCACCATCAAATGCAAAAATGTCCCGGAAGATTCAATCAAACTTCTTCTTTTCCCGTTTTCCATCGATGGGACAGCCCGAATTTGGCTCGATAAACAACCCCCTCGATCGATTCTAACATGGGAAGATTTGGTTAAGAAGTTCGTAAATGAATTTTTTCCTCCTTCCAAAACCACGAGTCTTAAAAACGAAATCATGAAATTTTCACAAAAATTCGATGAATCATTTAGTGAAGCATGGGATCGTTATAAAGAAATGCTTCGCAAATGTCCGCATCATGGTTTCTCTGAGTTGATGCAACTCGACACTTTCTACAATGGTGTGAGCTCAGCTGATCAAGACTCTCTCAATTCCTCCGCTGGAGGTAATTTCTTGAACCGAACCACAAAGGATGCTTTAGCGATCATCGAGAATAAGTCTAAGGTCCGCATTCCACGAAGCAAGCCGGTTGTTTCCCAAGTGAATGCTGGTCCTTCTACTTCATCGCCCATGAGTCAATCTAGCTCCGATGCTAAATTTGACAAAATCATGGAAGCTATTCACGGTTTGGTGCTCACCCAAAAGAAAACCTCTTCTTCTCCGCAAACTTCTCAACCTGCCGAAGTCAAAAAGGTAGAAGTTTGTGTCACTTGTGGTGGTCCACATGCATATTATAATTGTACTGCCACCGATGGTACATTTGAAATTAATGCAATAGCCGGTAGTTCCAACCAAGGAGGTACCCAATACCGTCTTCAAGTGGAACCAAACTACCGTCCTCAAAATGGACCACCCGGATTTCCTCAACCCAACAATCCAAATAGGTTTAATCCTAATCAGCAAAGAGGGCAAAACACGCAAAATCAAGTTCATGCCCCGATCAATCAATCTCAATACCCACCCCCAAGGGGTAATCAAGGGTATTCAGCTCCTCATTACCAAGAACCGCCTTCAAGTGAACTCAATAACTATATCAAGGTTAATGATTCCAAACTAAAGGCAATGCAAAATCAAATCTTCACTTTGAGGAATGATTTACAATCTACAATAACCAAGCAAGGTAATGAGCTGAAAAGTGAGCTTATGGCTACAAACAACAAAATGGAACAATCTCAAAGCAACATCGAGAATATGCTTTCTAGTCTCATAAGCCATCTCACTCCACCTTCTACCTCGGGAGGTCTCCCTGGTAATACTGTGGTCAACCCAAAGGGTGAACTTAAAGCTATCACCCACACGCAGTGGCAAAGCTTATGATGGACCCGAGATTTCTACTACCGCTTCTTCTCTTCCTAAGGTAGTGGAACGTGAGCCTGAGGCGACGAAGGACAAGGTGCAAATTACTAGCCCACAAAGTACCGCACACGTCCATCCTCAGGATGTCCCAAAGACCAAACTCAAACCTGGAGTTGTCTTTGAATCTGCTGAAACTCCCGTTGAGATCCCTAAATCCAAACCTTCAATTCCTTATCCATCACGACTCAATGAGCAAAAGCTCCGTGAAAAGGCTACTCACCAATTGGAAAAGTTCTATCAAATCTTTCAAGATTTGCACTTTGACATAAGCCTTGCGGATGCTATCATCATGATGCCCAAATTTGCATCAATGATCAAGAACTTGTTAAGCAATAAGGAAAAATTGTACGAGATGGCAAGAACTCCTTTAAACGAGAATTGCTCTGCAGCAATTTTAAAGAAGCTTCCCGAGAAGCTTGGAGATCCTGGAAAATTTCTCATCCCGTGTGTTTTTCCAGGAATGGGTGAATGCTTCGCCTTGGCCGATCTTGGCGCTAGCATTAACCTGATGCCTAATTCAGTATGGAAGAAACTTTCTCTTCCTGGACTTACTCCTACCTGCATGACTCTTGAGCTTGCAGATCGTTCTATCACTCGTCCACTCGGCATTGCCGAAGATGTCTTCGTGAAAGTAGGAAAGTTCCATTTTCCGGCTGACTTCGTTGTTGTTGAATTCGATGCTGATCCAAGGGTTCCTCTCATTCTTGGAAGAGGATTCCTAAGGACGGGCCGTGCTCTAATTGATGTTTTCGAAGAGGAAATAACTCTTCGTGTTGGTAATGAAGCAGTCACTTTTAACCTCGATCAAACTTCGAGGTACTCCTCAAATTATGACTCTGAATCGGTTAACCGAATAGATGTCATTGATGTTGCTTCAGAGGAGTACTCTCAAGAAGTTCTTGGTTATGTTCATAATTCTTCGAGTGGTGATCCCACTCCATCTTCTGAACCTATAATCGCCAATTCTTCTCCTTCTCTCACTCCGTTTGAGGGAAGTGACTTCATCTTAGAGGAAATAGAAGCCTTTCTCAAAAGTGATTCGGTTCCCGATGGAATTGATAACCAAGAGATTGATGTAGAGGGGGATATCCTTCTCATTGAGAAAATGTTAAATGAAGATCCCTCTGTTCCTCCTGTTCTTCCACAAAAACTTCATAAAGAGGAAATCAAATCGGTTGAGAAAACCGATGAATTTCCTGAGGTCGAGCTTAAGGACTTACCGCCTCATCTTGAGTACGCATTTTTGGAAGGTGATGATAAATTACCCGTCATAATTGCTAAGGATTTGAGTGAGGATGAAAAGACTGCTCTCATAAAAGTTTTGAAATCACACAAGCAAGCAATTGCTTGGAAGCTCTCCGACATCAAGGGTATTAACCCTGAATTTTGTACTCACAAGATTTTAATGGAGGATGATTTCAAACCGGCAGTACAACATCAAAGAAGGGTGAATCCAAAAATTCATGAGGTTATCAAACAAGAGGTTCTCAAACTTCTTGATGCCGGATTGATTTACCCTATCTCAGATAGTCCTTGGGTTAGTCCCATTCATTGCGTTCCTAAAAAGGGTGGTATTACTGTTATCACAAATGAAGAAAATGAGTTGATTCCAACTCGATTGGTTACGGGGTGGCGTGTCTGCATTGACTATCGCAAGTTAAATGATGCCACCCGTAAAGACCATTTTCCTCTACCCTTCATGGACCAGATGCTCGAGAGATTAGCGGGAAATGAGTACTATTGTTTCCTAGATGGTTTCTCGGGATACTTTCAGATCCCCATTGATCCACAGGATCAAGAAAAGACTACCTTTACGTGCCCCTATGGAACTTTTGCATATAAACGTATGCCTTTCGGCCTATGTAATGCTCCGGGCACGTTCCAAAGGTGCATGATGGCCATTTTCACCGACATGATCGGTAAAACAATGGAGGTCTTTATGGATGACTTCTCGATCATTGGGGATTCGTTCCAAGCATGTCTCTCCAATTTAGAAAACATGTTGAAAAGGTGTAAAGACACCAATCTTTGTCTAAATTGGGAGAAGAGTCACTTTATGGTTAAAGAGGGCATTGTCCTCGGCCATAAGATTTCCAAGAGCGGGATTGAGGTTGACAGAGCTAAGGTTGATGTCATTGCTAAATTACCTCATCCCACTACCGTCAAAGGTATTCGGAGTTTTTTGGGTCATGCCGGATTCTATCGTAGATTCATACAAGATTTTTCTAAAATCGCCCGGCCTATGACTCATCTCCTTGAAAAGGACGCTCCTTTTATCTTCTCTCCTGAGTGCGTTGAAGCTTTTCAAACTCTAAAGAAAAAGCTTACTGAAGCACCCATTTTAGTTGCCCCCGACTGGGACTTGCCATTTGAGCTCATGTGCGATGCAAGTGATTTTGCTATCGGTGCAGTCCTGGGGCAACGTAAAGCCAAACATTTTCAGCCTATCCACTACGCAAGTAAAACTATGACTGAAGCTCAAACTCATTACACTACTACAGAAAAAGAATTGTTGGCTGTGGTGTATGCCTTTGAGAAGTTTCGACCATACTTGATCTTGACAAAATGTGTGGTGTATACGGATCACTCGGCTCTGAAATATCTCTTTGCAAAACAAGATGCAAAGCCGAGATTGCTCCGTTGGGTTCTCCTCCTACAAGAATTTGATATCACCATACGTGATAAAAAAGGAGCTGAGAACCTAGCTGCTGATCATCTGTCCCGATTGGAAAACCCTCACCAAGATGTGTTCGAGAAAAAGGAAATCAATGAAACATTTCCTCTCGAAGCACTCAACGCGGTTACCTTTCGTGGAGATTCGACTACCCCATGGTTTGCCGACTTTGCAAACTACCATGCGGGTAACTTTGTTGTGAAAGGGATGTCGTCCCAACAGAAGAATAAGTTCTTCAAGGATGTCAAACATTATTTCTGGGACGACCCCTACTTGTTTAAAATCTGTGCGGATCAAGTCATCCGGCGGTGTGTTTATGGTCAGGAAGCCATCGATATTCTTAAGGCTTGCCATTCTGGACCTACTGGGGACATCATAATCCCAACTACACCGCCAAAAAGGTGTTTGATTCTGGTTTCTATTGGCCCACAATTTACAAGGATGCCCAGGAAATAGTCAAAGCCTGTGACGATTGTCAACGTCACGGAAATATTTCACAAAGAAACGAAATGCCACAAAATGTCATTCAAGTTTGTGAAATCTTTGACATATGGGGCATTGACTTTATGGGGCCATTTCCATCATCTCGAGGAAACAAATACATTCTCGTGGCTGTTGACTATTTGTCAAAATGGGTTGAAGCGAAAGCTTTACCCACAAATGATGCCCGAGTTGTTGTGAAATTTTTGAAATCTCTTTTTGCTCGTTTTGGAACTCCACGTGCTATTATCAGTGATCGTGGTACGCATTTCTGCAATGACAAGTTTGATAAAGTCATGCAAAAGTATGGTGTTACACACCGTCTTTCTACCGCGTATCACCCCCAAACAAGTGGGCAGGTGGAAGTTACCAATCGAGGAATTAAAAGAATCTTAGAAAGGACCGTAGGAGAAAATCGTGCCTCTTGGTCGGATAAGCTAGATGACGCACTCTGGGCCTTTCGTACAGCTTACAAAACACCCATCGGGTGCACTCCATACAAGCTTGTGTACGGAAAGGCGTGTCATCTCCCGATTGAGCTTGAGCACAAAGCCTACTGGGCCCTCAAGCATGCAAACTTTGACCTTCAGACTGCGGGTGATCACCGAAAAGTTCAAATAAATGAATTAAATGAACTTCGTGATCAAGCCTATGAAAACTCTTTGATCTACAAGGAAAAAACAAAGAAGCTCCATGACTCAAAAATTAAGAACCGCGTTTTTAACGTTGGTGATCGAGTCCTTCTTTTCAATTCAAGATTGAAGATTTTCTCGGGTAAACTCAAATCCCGTTGGTCTGGTCCATTCACTATCACAAAAGTTTATCCATATGGTACCGTTGAGTTATCTCAAGCTGACGGACCTAACTTTAAAGTGAATGGCCATCGGTTGAAACATTACTTTGGAGAGGATATACCACCCATGGTTGTCCCGGATCTTCAAACTTTCCCCAAGAACCAATGAATGCGGGGATCGAGTCAAGCTAGTGACTCGGTGATCAAAAACATTAGCAAAACATGGGCCTCATCACCCGTGTCTCTGTTTTCTTTCTCTTTTCTACTACCTAGTGTGGGGGAGATGGTCTCTTCCACTAACTTCCCCATGGACTTTTAAATTGATTTTTCTCCCGGGATGTTCAGGAACCCTTTGTTACGGTTGGCCGTTCACAAGCGGTTAGCTTGAGTGACAAACCTGACTGTTCGGGAGAAATCAACTCAATTCGGGGTCGAGTCAAGCTAGTGACTCGGTGATCAAAAACTCAAGCACCATATGGGTTTTCACCCATATTTCTGACTTCTTTCTATTTTCTACCACCCTAGTGTGGGGGAGATGCCCCATGCTGTTGTATATATGAAAATTTTCAAAAAAAAAAAAAAAAAAAAAAAAAAAAAAAAAATTTTGTATATATGACCACAAAAATAAAATAATGGCCGTAGTATTTCCCTTTTACGTTCTCAGTTTCGGCATAATAGCCGGTACTTTGAATATTGAGGGCAATATTCATTTCTAAGTGTGGGGGGGATTCTCACGAATTTCATCACGTATATAAAACCATCTAATTCCCCCATTTTTGGCCAAAAAAAAAAAAAAAATTTTTTTTTTGGTGTAAGTGTTTGCACTTACATAGCAAATGGTTATCAGTCCGCCATGTCTAACCCACAAAAGGATTGGCTAATCCCGGAGCAAACGGCTCTGGGTAAAGATAAATCAAATCCGTTGACGGCTTGCAATTTGCCCAAAATTGTATGGTATTCGACTCACCATATCTTTTATAAGTGAAGAGTTGGCTAGCCCGCAAGGTTATGGCTTGTGGTAAAGGCAGTGGAAAACCATAATTGGTAATCAGCTCACCAAGATGTTGACTAGGTCCATCAAGAGTTGGCTAGTCCAGAAGCAAACGGCTTCTGGTAAAGACAAATCAAAACCGTTGGCAGCTGGTGGTTTGCTCAAAATCACATGGTTATCGGTGTACCATGGTTCTTACTTGAACTGAAACATTTGGCTACTCCAGAAATGATGGATATCTGGTAAAGAGAAAAATCCATTAAAACTTCATAAAAGAT
Source organism: Artemisia tridentata subsp. tridentata (assembly GCA_021014915.2). NCBI lineage: Eukaryota > Viridiplantae > Streptophyta > Magnoliopsida > Asterales > Asteraceae > Artemisia > Artemisia tridentata. Next base: position 197,245,138 of record CP139507.1, read on the forward strand.
TGCTAGGGACTAGCAATAGTTTAGTGTGGGGGATTGATGAGTGTGTAAATACTCATCATTTTTATCTTATCTGAACTGCCAAAACATTCAAAAACACTCAAAAAAAGCATCAAAATACTGAAAATATCTCAGGGATTGTGTTTTATGTGTTTTAAATGCAAAATGTTTAAAAACAGTTGAAAAACGAACAATGTTTGCAAAATTGGCAGTTTCAGTCCCTCAAGTTTCAAAAATTGTCAAAACTAGTCCCTATGCATTTGTTTTGTCAGAAAAATCACCAAAGGTCCTTTTTTTTAAATTATAAATTATCATATTTAATCCTTTGGTGAAAAGTTTGAGTAAATTACATCTTTGGTCCCTCAAGTTTGAAATCTGTCAAAAACAGTCCCTGGGAATTTTAAAAATTGGAAAAGTACAATTTTGGTCCTTGGATTATGGAAACATGGCAGGATTTTACCTTGGTGTATTTTGGAAGATGTGCAAGCTCGGTCTTCATAATTTCAGAAATTACAAGTATGGTCCTTGTGATTTATCTAAAACCAAACCGGCCCCTTTGATTATCTTAGCCCAAAAATAAAATAAGCAAACCAACCCACCCAATCCAATACCACCAGCCCATCAATCACAAACCCAAGCCCAACACCCTTCCCCGTTTCATTTTAATTAACCAACCAGTCAACCCTTCGGTCAAACCCACAAACCATCTCTTAAAACTACATCCCGCCAAACCACCCTCTGCAATACCACTTCTTCTCCCACACCTCAACCTGACAAAACCACACCCCCTCCACCTACACTCCACCAAACTCCAAAATGCATTAATTGCTTCCTCAACATCACAAGTAATCAGTACCAAGTGGGGATTTTTAGCTACATAATTTTGGCGCAAAAATCTAAATGGACGGCTCAAATGTTATCTCTCCAATCCAATGGTCCAAGATCAGTCAAAAAAAAGTCAAAAGGATAATCCCACTTGTGTTTAGTACAAATAGGCAGTATTGTAACCTTTAAAAGGTGTGTAGTTTTCTTAGCTTAGTGGTAAGTTTAATTTAATGTTTTAATTAGTTGTAATTTCAAGTTCAGTTTTCAATTTAAGTTAGTTTGAATTCGTTGGTTGTAAAAGTTTCAGTATTGTAAGCACTCTTGGAAGTTAATGAAAGTTCTTGTTTTCAAAAATATTTTGTTAATCAGTACTGAGCAAAGTTGTTATTATAAAAGCTAGTGTATTGTGTGGATAAGTTCATATAAGCTGTATATAGCTTACTGTGAGCTCATTGAAGTTTAAGTTAGTCCAAAAATCCAAGATTACAAAATTGGTCAAAGAAAGTCAACTGATCAGATTTAGTGGTGAATTCTGGGTTAATTCGATAGCTCAAACAAAAGAAATGGAAGTGTTTGGCCTATCTAAAGATAGGCTAGCTTGAGGAGATGCCCTTGTTCAGCTAGGGGTGTTCAAGTAATTTTCATTCTCTTTCAATTCGAATTCCTGTTCTGCTTATTTGATATTTGCATTGCTTGATTGCTATTTCTGTGCTTTACTTGAGTTTCTTTTAAGTCTTTAGGATCTAATTCAATCACTAGTTTGAGTTCATATTACATTTTCATTTAAAAGAATCAAAACAGTCTCTTTTAGTCAATATTTTGATCTTAGTTTGTTTGGTGCTTATATTAAGTAAAAGTTGTTTATCTGATATTAGTTAAGTTAGTGTGATAATAATTAGTCATAATCCAAGTTCAATTCGGTTAGTTTCTTTGTTAAAGATCAGTTTAGTGATTTGAAGGGGTGTTTGGAATTGCATGCATATTTGTGTTCTGGTGATTTTCAGTTGTGAAATGTTGGTTAGATTTCATGCTTAGGCTTATTATAGTGTAACAAAACCATAAAACCAGTGGGTCTTTTTATAAAAAGTCAAAATCTTGGTAAATTGGTTCTAATGTGTTCACTGTTGAGGATTCTTGATACATCTTGGGTGATTTAGTTGTATAAGTAGTCATAACAGCTTATTTTGATCTAATCTTAGCTTACCTTAACATATTCAATTAATTAGGACCCTTGGAATCTCACTTAAGTCAACATATTGCAAAATTAGAAAAAGTCAAAAGTTAAGTTCTTGGTTTTCCAGGTTTTTGCAGATTTTCATGAATTTCTAGTGCCTTCGTTTTAAGCTTAAATTGCTTGGTCTTTTGGATTCGAATAGTTCACCAGCTCGTGTGTTTGGTAAATTTTTCCTAGGATTTTAGAGAGAGTTTTTGATAGCTTGTCGAGGGCTTGAAGTTGGCCCTTTTTGGCCTGCACCTCGATCGAACAGCAGACCTGTGTGTTTTTTAGCTCATTTCGAGCTTATTTTTGAGCTTATCTCGAACTAGAATAAGCTAAAGTTAATTGAATTAGCTTATTTGATTAAGTGGTTATCAGTTTTTAAGGTAAAAAGTAAAAAAAAAAATAGTTTTAACAAAGTGTAGTTGCCCAGGTTCGAACCTGGGCAGTTTTCTTGTTTAAAATCGTTTTTAATTCTTAGTTTTTACGAATCAGTCCACTAGTTTCAGTTTAGTTATATTCAGTCCCTGTCTTTCTTATAAAACTGTTTTTAGTTTAGAATAAGTTTCGAACAATTACAATTTGGCCCCTGTCTTTGTTTTAGCATATTTAAAGTTTTAATTTTTCACCTTTTGCCCCTAAACTTTTGTAGAATTTTATTTTCTGTTATAAATTTAGTTTTTAAAATAGATTTGTACTCATAGGACTAGTATTTCATATATCTCATTAGTGTACACATTTTAATTAGTTTTCGACTCGCGTTTTTTTTAACGTATTTTAGATTAAACGAAATAGACATTTAGTGATAGCTTCTATTTAATAGAATTTATCTTTTTAAATTTTAATTAAGTAAATTTCAATTTTATAATTTTCTTAGCTCATTTAGTATTTTATAGAATTTAAATTAGTTAAATTAGCATTTAAATAATTAATAATTAGAAATAATTAGATAAAAAGTGTAGAAAATTAGAATTTAAGTTTTTAAATAAGTTTTTAGTAATTTTACATTTTTAGGTTTTAAATTTCATAAATTTTACTTTTTAGTCCTTTTTAGATTTTTCGTCTCGCGTTTTTTTAAGTTAATTAATTCGCGCTTAATTTAGTTGTGCATATCTGTTTTAATTGTTAAACAAAGCAAAATCAAAATCAATCTGAATCATCAATCACTCTAATCCAAAGCTTTCCACAATGGCCCATTCACATCTCGTTGGGACACGACCCGGGTGATCACTTGCCCGGTATCACACACATCACATCCACGGGTTTTGCAAGTTTGACTTTTCCTAAAGTTTGATTTGTCATTTCCTAAAGTATCACGTGTGCACGATACTATATTTATTTATATATACTCACACACGGATCAATGGGTCAATTCCTACCCGTTTTGACCCATTGCAGTCTTAAACCAAACACCCCTTAAGGGTGGCTGTTTGGAATTTTACAAAGAGAATAAGCTCAATAACCTAGGATTCCCACTCAGTTATAATTTACTATCTAAATTAAGCTAAATTGAACATTTATCTAATGGAAATAAGCAGTCTAATAAGTTGTCCTGTATATAAGCTATTTTTGGTTTTTTAGAGTTTTTAAGCAAAATAAAGAAAATGCTATTTTAAACAGATGATACAGACAAGAAACACTTCTAAACTATTAATAAGTAGATAAATTCTAAAATAAGCTATAAATAAGCTATAGCACAGTTAACTAGAAAAATAAAGCAAAAAAAAACTAGAAAATTACTTACAACTGTATTGAACTTAAATCAGGCAATATGATCACCAAACAAGCTGAGCTTGTCAAAAGCTAGCTAGAAACCAAATCAGCTTATCCAGACTTGCTTATTTCCACAAACTGCTTATTTTGACTAAACTTTGACTTTTGTTGACTTTTCTGGAACTCTTGAATTTAGAACATCAGGAACTTCTAACACACTTGAACTAGCTCTAATAAGCTCACAAGAGCTTATTGAAACAGAACTTGTAGCTTATAACATAAAAACGACAATGAACAATTTTGGCGGGAAATTAAGTTACGACTGAAAACTTGGAATTCCTTTATTAAAACACTTGAATTACAACTAATTTAACTCAAATAATTCAGAAATAACAAAACCCAGAAGAACTTTTACATAAAACTTTAAATACGATTTAATTTAAAATTACACTACGAAATGGTCTAAAACTGGGACAACTCTATCTTGGTGTCTTCATTCCCTTAAATAGCTATCCAAAAAGCATCTCTGATCATTCCTAGCCCTAGGATTGGCTTCAATTAATCCCAGTCGTTGATTCCCATTTTGGCGGGAAAATTAGGAAATGGGATTTACAGCTATTACAGCAAGTGGGGGAGTTAGTACATGTGAAGGCTTCTCATTGGAGGAGGGGGGAGGTGTAGCAGAGAAGGTGCAGGGATAAGGGTGGTTTTGTAGAGAAAATGGTGGGTGAGGGTGGTATGGTTTGGCGGCAAGTGGGAAGGAAGAAAGGAGGGTTGACTGATATTTTATTAACTAAAACGGTTAATGGGTTGTGGGTTGGATCCGGGTTTGGTAGTGGGTTGGGTTTTGGTAAATGGATTGTAGGATTTTTATTAATAGTTTTGGTTTTAGGTTTAGGTAATTAGGTTAGGGATTAATGGTGAAATGTGATTTTGGTGTCGGGTTCGTTTTTCCAAGCTCGTCCAAATGCTATATCCCGTGTCTGACTTTGACTCCGTCTTCATTAAATGCTAAAATGGTGTCGAGTCGATCCGGCAATGTTCATTTTTGCTCTTTTTCCCATCCAAGCTCAGTTTTGTCCGTTTTTGCCCTGTTTTCAATCCTTTTGTACCTGAAATACATAAAAACACAAACCAAGGATATTTGCAGTATAAATTGGTATATTTGGCCGTTTTTAGCATTTTTTATGTATAATATGGGCATAAAATGATGAGTAAATAGGCACTCATCAGTGATCGACGACTGTCAGGGTGCCAAGTGTCGATCATCCGAGAGCAGACAAGGAGGACATATGTCATTCGTCCTTTAGCTCGTAGTGGTGCTTCTCGTGCGTCCCCATTGTGCGATGTCAGATCACTGTGCGATGTCAGATGGTGCATCTTAACCGCTAGTGACAGTTGGGGAGCAGTAGCTTTGTCCTTACTCAGTTAGGCATGAGAGGTTTTTTTCTGGCGCTACGGGCCTGGGATTTAAGACGGGCCTTTATCAAGTGTTGATTTGGCTTCGGTGATGGGCTTGATACGAGCGTGTAATTAATGGGCTTGGGCCATTAATATTGATACGATATCAATTTTTATTTTGATAAATATGTTTGTTAGGTGATACTTATTTTGTTGTTGTATTTTGATGCCGTGATTGTTTTTTTAATAACATTTGATCGCAAACTAATTAAATTGCAGGCTACTCACCGAAACGCAACACGCGAGTAACGACTAGTCTTTAGAATTGGACTTGAACGGTTGAACCCATTTTAGACATTGGGAACCTTAAGCCACATCTCATTGGGAGACTTTAATACTCACTCCGTCTCAAAATATTGTCCACATTTTCTTTCTCGATCCACCAACATCAAATGCATCAATATAAATCAACTTTTATACTTTTAGTTGCAATACGAGAGTAATAAACCAAAAGTAATATACAAAAATACATACAACTTAAGAATTTTTCTAAAACAACAATGTTAAAACCGCATGTGCGCGCGCGTGAGGTTTAACAACTAGGGTCATTGTAAAAAGGAAAAAAAGAAAAGAAAGAAACATGTTTGTGCGACAATCTCGATCCATCAACATCGAATGCACCAATATGAACACGCCGACCCTCCCATGACGACGTCGTGTCGAGCCAATAGTGGCTACTCTTATGAATAACTATATGGGTGGCTTATCCGTACCCACGATAATATTTGCACCATCCCTGATTTAACGAAAATATTATCTTTTTATACTTTTCTACGTCTTTTTCTTAAATCTCGTAATTGCACCCTCCTAAATATCATAATCACAGCCATTAAGTTACTATTTTGCTTGTCTTTTTCTTCTTGATAACTATTAGAGACAGAAAAAAGGTTAATATACAAATAAGTGACTAAACTTTGTATGTTCACAAAAACTATTTTCTTTTTCTTTTTTTTTTTCTTATTTTTTTTTTTTTTTTTTTTTTATTAATATCGAAGTTGCTCAACATATAAAACCGGTTTACAAATGTTATTATACTGTGCTTTATCGGTTGTAACAGATGGAGATGATGACATGAAAAATCAAAAACATTTAAACACCAAAAAATATAAATATCATGTACAATAGATTCAAGAATAAAGTCCAACAACTAAACCAATAACTAAAAAGTTCACCAAGCTTGCAAAAATTTGCAAAATCCGAACGCACTAACACAAAATAAAAGAATGATGAATGTATATTAACCCTTGACATTCACAACATCACAATTTTAACCACTGTTGTCACGCAAAATTGTTAATATAAAGTCACGCTACAAATGCTTGAGTGTGGCTTCGGTTGGTCGTTTGAATAGTAGAATGTGTAAATTGAAGCATGAATTCATTTTTAGTCCCATTTCAAAGTTTAGTAACTTGGGTGAATAACGCGAATTCTAGTAACTTGAATGAACAATATGTAAAATTTAGTAACTTAGGTGAAAATTTTCGTAAAATTTGATAACCTGTTTGTATATTAATATCTTTAGCTCATGACGTGGCAATGGTGTACGTGTTAACACTCGATAGCCCATTATTTTAGTAACCGGAATGAACGGTCTTTACACATTCAATAGATTGGCCGAACGATACGCTATTTTTAATAACTTGAATGAATAATAATTAGATTAAGTAATTTGGACAAACATTTTTACAAAGTTTGATAACGTAATTACATATTAACCCGGCACAAATATTAAAACAGTATGGTGCACATAAGTTAAACATAACTATAACTATAGTCATGTAAAATTGTAAATAATAAAAATCTCAACATCGATATAAATTTGTCACAAAGTACTCCATTTTGTGAGATTAGCTACTCGATATGGTTAAAACTTACTCGTAAAAGGGTGTTGTCTATGTAACAAAAATACAAAATGGGTACATTCATTCAATTGATAAATTGATATCCAAAACCAAAACTCACATGGGTAAGCTATTAAGCTATATGGAAAATGTATGTTTGTAGGTTAAAATTTCTCATTCTGAGAATAAAGCGACCCACTGTTTTTCTGCAGCATTCTGTCACTACTTCTGCTACTCTTTTATCACTCATTTACTCACATCTATCCTCTCTCTCAAGCCTAGTCTTTGTCAAACTCAACACTCACATTAACCCAACCCCATTTCTCTCTCTCCTTCTGCAAACACCTCAAATAAAACCAAAGATTGATAGTGACTAATGATACAACTCTATTGTATATAACCCCACAAACCTTTCTACACCTTTGTTTATATAAAAGGCAAAATCTTTTTTTAACCCATATTACAAAAAGTACTACTGTATTTCAATAAAAAATGTGAAAAAGTTATTTATATTTTTTTTTTACAGATTTACTGACCCCCTTGGATTTTGTACAATCGGTATTAACCATTCTGTATATAAATAGCAAAATCTATTTAAAGACCCATATAACAAAAGAAGTACTATTTCAAGAAAATACTCCTTCCGTCTCAATTTATTTGTCAGGAGAGAGAAAACACAAAGTTTAATAAAAGTGAGGCCACTTTAATTTTCAACCACTAAAATGGAATATTCCTCCACTAGATTCTCTAGTTTTTACTAAATAAAGAAAGTGGACAATTAATTTGAGACATCCATAAAAGAAAATATGGACAAATAAATTGAGACGGAGGGAGTATAAAATTTTATGGTAATTTTGTATATGGTTTTTATATATTTAAATGTTTTGCTAAATACACCCATATGAACTACATTTAAAAAACAAAAATATGCATAAGTTGTGGTATGTAGAGTCGGTAAGATAGCTTAATCTGAGATTTTGGAAGCCCGGTGCAAAAACTTATATCGTAAATGAATAAGACGTTCAAATATATATCATATTGACTACCAAAACAAAAAAACGTAATATTTTAACAATCTAGCTTTAATTTTAACAAATATATGTAACATAAAGTCATATATCATTAACCTTTTTTTTAGAAGTAAATTTTGAAGCCTCAAATATACGAACACGTATACATTTTGAGGCTCCTAAAATTTTGAAGCTCTATGTAATTGCACGCCTCTCACACTCTCAAATACGACTCTGCTTAAATGTTATAAGTAAACATTTAGGCTACAAGGAGTGGGCTTCGGGTTAACATGCGGGCTCAAGAGGTTGCACGCGGGCTTGGATCACGGGCTGGGCTTGCGAGTATTAAACTCGCTGCGGTATGAATTGAAACAAACGGTCATTTGACCGTTGAGGGCTGGAATTGAAAAAAAAAAAAGGACCGTTGAGAGGAGCGTAGCAAAGCAAAAAAAAAAAAACATTTGGCCCTTTTTTTGTATAAATAGAGTAAACTATACATTTTTAACCACAACACACATATCTCATTTTCACAACTTTTTTATCAAAAAATGTCATCATCATCATCATCATCATCATCTTCTTCTTCCTTTTCGTCCGAGTTATCGATGCCACCCATCTTACCGGACTTATCCACGGGTAGTACGATACTTTTTTTGTGCTCCGTGGTTGAGTCGCTCGAAGAAGACACGGCAAGCAAGAAAGAAACTCGAACCTATATCGAGCGGTTTCGGGAAAAACCTCAAGAAACTATAATGCGTGACTATTTCGTTGACGAACCGAAATTTGGCTCGTCTTTGTTTCGTGAGAGGTTTCAGATGTCCAAAAGGTTATTTTTACAAATTGTTGGTGATATTGAGCAGAGGTTCGAGTATTTTCAAGAGGGTGAAGATGGTACGGGGAAAAAGAGCTTTACGGCTCTACAAAAATGCACATCCGCAATTCAACAACTCGGAACGGGCAACCCTCCGGATAACTTTGACGACTACTTATGCATGGCCGCGAGAACGTCACGCGATTGCCTTGATCATTTTTGCACCGCGGTCATCGAGATATATGGGCGCGAGTTCTTACGTAGGCCTACTAGTCACGACGTTGCACGCTTGTACGAGGCGCATAAACGAAGACACAAGATTCCGGGAATGCTAGGTAGCCTTGATTGTACACATTTTCCTTGGAGAAATTGTCCTAAACATTTGAAAGGCCAATACAAGAGTGGGAGGTATCCATACCCGACAATTATGCTTGAAGCCGTTGCTTCACAAGATTTGTGGATCTGGCACGCTTTTTTTTGTCCTCCCGGGTCGCATAACGATGTCAATGTTTTGTATCAATCAACTTTGTATCTTAGGGAGCGAAATGGAACGGCTCCTGACTCATCATTCGTTGTAAACGGGCGTAACTACAAACGGGGATATTATCTTATCGACGGAATCTATCCTAGGTACTCAACTCATGTCAAAGCATTTCCGTATCCGACTGAAGCGAAGGAAAAGAAATTCAAGAAAGTTCCAGAGTCGGCAAGAAAAGATGTCGAACGATGTTTTGGTGTTCTTAAGGAAAAATGGGGTATTTTGAATCGCAAGATCCGTCAAATGACCATCGAAAAGATTACTAACATCGTTTACGCGTGTTGTATATTGCACAACATGATTATAAAAGATGACGGGAGGGCAATATCACCGAGTCATATAATGGATCCGCCGGTGCAACCCGTTTATGACGACAACGCACTACCAGAGTTACTAGATGAACAAATCCATCATCGTTTTCAATTTGATCTTACGGAGCATGTAGCGTCTCAAGATTTAGCATACCTCGATGACCCGGAAGATTTAGTTATGTAGTTTATTTTTATTTTATGAATTGTACTTTTAATTTCAGTTATTAATAAAATGTTTTTTTTTTTTTATATAATTGTTTAGTATTGGAAGGGTTAATGTTGCAAATTTATAATTTTGAAGGACAACTTATGAATATTTAAAAAAAAGATTTGGGAGGGTTGAGAGTGATGGGCGCAAGTAAAAAAAGTTAGGTTGGAGGGTTGAAAGTTAAATTTTGGGAGGGTTGGAAGGTTGGAGAGGATGACTCCCTCCGCCCTTAATATCAAAAATACAAAGAGTCTGTCTAAATATGTTCAACATACATTTAGCAATTTCCTATATATTTATTTAATGACCCACTTGGATTTTGATCAATGGGCGTTGGGTCTATCTATCCCCTTGTATATTTTAATAGGCAAAATCTTTAGATAAAACCAATATAACTAAAAAAAGTACTATTTCAAGAAAATGTAGAATTTTATTTTTAACAACTATTTTTTTAACAGATTATGTGACCCATTTGGATTTTAAACAAAGGGTATAAATCTTTATTCTAAAAAATTTCAAATAAAAATACAAACTTGTTACTACAAAAATGGGTCTGAAAAAGCTGTCAGCAAAGAGAGAGGCAAAAGTTGAGGAGGGGGAAATAATACAGTAATAGCTGTAAAATATTTGCAGGGTTTTGTTTTATAAAACTTGCATTTGCAGTGTAGCCTCAGTATTGTTTTTGGTACTACTAGTACTATTTTAAAACACCATAAATCCTTCCTGTTTTACTCTTTTGAAGGTGAAAACAACATTTTTATGTTTCAAATGATGTGACTCAACAAACATCTTTTTTTCATTTTCAAGAAAAAAATGTTCAAGGTTTTTAGTTCATGAGAATGGTTGGTTTGATGTCTTTAAGGATGTTGTTTCATGGTTTGAGGATGATGAATGTTCTTTTGTTTGTTGTTGTTTGTTCAAGCTTCTTGGTTTTGGTTAACTCTGATGATGGTGAGTATGTTAGTATTTTCTTTTAATGTACAAGTTTTTATGCATAGTTTACAAGCTGCTTGTTCTAGTTTCTTGTTTCTGAAACAAAATTTTTGTGAACAGTTTTAGTATTCATATGATGGCTTGAGTTTATTTGTGTTTTTTTTTGTTAATCTTTTTCAAGTAGTACAGGTTGCAATGCATATTGTTAATGAAGCCATTATTAACTAAGATTTGCAAGAATTTAGTAACCCATTTGAATATTCTCTTTGATTTGTTGTACTATACTAAAATAATGACATATGTTTATTTTTTCTTAATATTTAAAACTTAGTGTACTAGTATATATGTTGATACCATGTTTCTTGATTTCAAGCAATTTTATTAACTAAGATTTGGAAGAATTTAGTAACTCATTATAATATTGCCATTGACTTGTATTATATTCATATAATGACATATGTTTATTGTTGTTACCTGAAGCATGTGGCTTGAGATGATATTTTAATTAATATAATCTTATGATTATTTTAATGAATTAGGAGGGACATTGTTGGAGATAAAAAAGTCATTTAGGGATGTGAATAATGTGCTTTATGACTGGACTGATTCACCATCATCAGACTACTGTATGTGGAGAGGTGTATCCTGTGATAATGTCACCTTCAATGTAGTTGCACTGTGAGTGTATTGTTATTATGATTCCATTAACTTAAAGGTTTGACTTTTTAAGGTCAACATGCTGACTTTTTGGAGGCCTTTTTAGTAATCTTTCAGGTTTGAATCTTGATGGTGAACTGTCACCAAGTATTGGTGAGCTCAGAGGTTTACTCTCCATGTACAGTTTTGACCCTGAATCTTGAATTCATTTTTTTTCTTTTTGCTTTGAAAAAAAAAAGGTTTTTGATATTGTTTTGGTGTCATGAATGAACAGTGATCTGCGTGGAAATCGTTTATCCGGTCAAATTCCAGATGAGATTGGTGATTGTACTAAACTTCAAAACCTGTAAGTCATGCTCTAGATAACTCTAAATTAGTTTTTGTTATTTCTAGCACTTGATCTCTATAATGTGACACATTTTGTTTGCTAAATTGTGTTTTCTAGGGATTTGTCGTTTAATATGTTGACGGGAGACATTCCGTTTTCGATATCTAAGTTAAAGCAGCTTGAGCTCTTGTAAGTTTAAGCGTTAAATGCACTCTCATTTTTGTTTATGCGATTTTGGTTCGCTTACTTGCACCATCATTGTTCCTGTTACAGAATCTTGAAAAACAATCAGTTAATTGGTCCTATCCCTTCGACATTATCACAAATTCCAAATTTGAAGATTTTGTAAGTATCTTTTTGTTTCCTCATAATGATGGTTACTTAGATTACTTTACTGCTTATATGATTCTGTATTCATGGAATTGATTTTATATCCCAGGGACTTGGCACAAAATCGGCTCAATGGTGAAATACCGAGGCTTATATACTGGAACGAAGTTTTGCAGTATCTGTAAGTTTCTAAAGCTCTTTGATCAAAATTATAACCGTTAATCGTTTATGTGTTTTGACCATATCCTATGATGTAGAGGACTAAGGAGCAACAATTTGGTAGGAGAGCTCTCTCCCGACGTCTGTCAGCTTACGGGCTTGTGGTATTTGTAAGTCAATTTACGTTTATTTCTGTCTTGTGTCTTAGTTTGTTACTACATAATATTTTTGCTTATGTATGGTTCATTTACGCAGCGATGTAAGGAACAATAGTTTAAGTGGCACAATTCCCTCAAACATTGGCAATTGCACTGGCTTCCAGGTTTTGTATGTACCAAACTCGAGACAACTATTTTTTTCAGAGATACCCAAGGAATTTCTTTTTGATTAAGATTTGCATTAATTGTTAGGGACCTGTCGTATAATCAATTGACTGGAGAGATACCATTCAACATTGGCTTCCTACAAGTAGCCACATTGTGAGTCTATTGCTTCTACAATTTTTTTAACCAATCTTGTACTTATCATATGGTTATTAATCTTTAATACTTTTGATTCGGGTTTATGATAGATCACTGCAAGGAAACCAGTTATCGGGTGAAATTCCGTCTGTGATTGGACTGATGCAGGCACTAGCAGTTTTGTAAGTTTTTAATACTACTTTTCAGCATTTAAAACTGGATAGTTATATGTGTTTTATTAACGGAGTTGGTATCCCAGGGACTTGAGTTGCAATAATCTGAGCGGGCGAATTCCTCCCATCCTTGGAAACTTAACGTATACAGAGAAATTGTAAGAATATATTTTGCTTTCGTTGTGTCTTGATGATATAGTATAACTAAAATCATATAATTAGCTGTTGGTGGTTTAGAATGCTTTTGCTCGTTAAAGTTGTAATAGATAATGCTTTTTCTTGTAGGTATCTCCACAACAACAAGCTGACGGGATCCATTCCTCGAGAGCTCGGGAATATGTCAAAGCTACATTACTTGTATGAAAACTTTATGCTTGGATACTTATATTCAATTTTATATTCTTTCAAACATGTTTTAATTATTGATGATGCTTTGACAGGGAACTGAACGATAATCAACTTACTGGTCATATTCCACCGGAACTTGGAAAGCTCACGGACTTATTTGATCTGTAAACTTTGCAAATCAACATACTTCTTTAACCTGGTTTGTTTCGTATTTTCTTTGTTAAGCTAATTATGCTTTCTGATTGTAGTAATGTTGCGGGAAATAAACTTGAGGGACGAATACCTGATAATCTAAGCTCTTGCACAAATCTCAACAGCCTGTAAGTTTTGATAAAACCAAAATATTTTTCTAGTTAGTTTTGTGCGATCCACTAAAGGTTTTGTCATGGCAGCAACGTGCATGGGAACAAATTAAAGGGTACTATCCCTGCTGAATTTCAAAGGCTTGAAAGCATGACATACTTGTAAGTTCCACCATTCTTTTTCATGTCATGGCTTTTTTTTATTTTCTTAATTGAAGTATTATTTTATAGAATAATAACCTTTTCTTATTTGAATAGGAATCTTTCATCAAACAACATTTCTGGTCCTATTCCCATTGAGCTGTCTCGGATCGGTAACTTGGATACATTGTAAGTGACTCTAAACTATTATACAATTTTAAATTAATCCATCATATGGGCAGTGATAATAATAAGTATCTTTTTATTGGCATAGGGACCTCTCAAACAACATGATTAGTGGTCCGATCCCATCTCCGCTTGGTGATTTGGAACACCTCTTAAAAATGTAAGTTCTTTTTTCTTTCTAAAAGTATGTCTTGATAGGCCTTCTTTGTCACTTGTTTTAATATTTTTTGTTTTTGTTGAATAACAATAGGAATCTGAGTCGGAATGAGTTGACAGGATATTTACCAGCTGAGTTTGGCAACTTAAGAAGCGTCATGGAAATGTAAGTGATCATATCTTCTTTCATAAGTTTTCTCGGGGTTTTCGTTAACATAAAACATGTTTTATTTTGCAGTGATATTTCTTACAATCATCTCTCTGGTATATTGCCCCAAGAGCTTGGCCAACTTCAGAATTTGTTCATGCTGTATGTTTTCACACGAATGAAATTTTATATAAAAATATATATTTAACCAATAACCACTTCTTCGTCATAAAGGTGGTAATCTTACAATGTCTATGTGAATAACGTTCTGCAGAAAGTTAGAAAGTAACAACCTAACAGGAAGTTTGGTATCGCTAGTGAATTGCCTTAGCCTTTCAGTTTTGTAAGTTTCAGTTATATCAGCATACTTTTATATAAGGTGGTTTCCAATAAAAATTTGTGGGATTGATGGTTGCCTTTTTTGTTCCCTGCAGAAACATATCGTACAACAATCTAGCTGGTGATATTCCAACAGGGAACAATTTTTCCAAATTTTCACCTGATAGGTATGCAGCCCATATTTCTACAAGTATACAATATTTAAGGATTACCATTATTAAAATTGACTTAAAGAAACCGCACATTACATATGCAGCTTTCTAGCGAATCCGGGTCTGTGCAGCAGTTCTCTAAATTCATGTCACGCTTCTCGTTCCACTGAGCGAGGTAAGGCTTACTATATATTTTCTTACTGTTGATTAATGTTAGATTAATAATGTTAAAGATAGCAAAGGTTTTATGTGCAGCGACCATTTCTAAAGCCGCAATACTAGGAATTGCTTTGGGTGGGTTGGTTCTTCTTCTTATGATTCTTGTGGCAGTATGCCGACCCCACCATTCAAAACCATTTATGGAAGGGTCGTTTGACAAACCTGTTCACTACTCGTCACCAAAGCTTGTGATACTTCACATGAACATGGCGCTTCATGTATACGATGATATCATGAGAATGACCGAGAATCTATCTGAGAAGTATATTATCGGGTATGGAGCATCAAGCACAGTCTACAAATGTGTCCTTAAAAACTGTCGGCCAGTGGCTATCAAGAAACTTTATACTCATTATCCTCAGTACCTGAAAGAATTTGAGACCGAACTTGAGACTGTTGGGAGCATCAAGCATCGAAATCTTGTTAGTCTACAAGGTTACTCTTTATCACCTTCGGGAAATTTGTTGTTTTATGATTACATGGAAAACGGCAGCCTTTGGGATCTCCTTCATGGTGAGTATATAACTAATGTGCTTTTTCAGTCTGTTTGGAGCTCCTTTTAAATTATAAAAGTTGTGGTTTTTAGGACCCTTGAAGAAGAAAAAGCTTGATTGGGAGACTCGAATTCAGATAGCACTTGGGGCGGCACAAGGGCTTGCATATCTTCATCATGACTGTAGTCCTCGTATAATCCATAGAGATGTGAAATCATCGAATATTCTACTTGATAAGGATTTTGAAGCACATCTTACTGATTTTGGGATTGCTAAGAGTTTATGCACGTCTAAAACGTTCACGTCAACTTATATAATGGGGACTATAGGTTATATCGATCCTGAATATGCCCGTACTTCCCGTTTGACCGAGAAATCCGATGTTTACAGCTACGGGATTGTGCTTCTTGAATTGCTTACTGGAAGAAAAGCTGTTGATAATGAATCAAACCTTCATCATCTGGTCAGTCTTTCTTTCCTAGCATTTTTTTTTTAATGGCATTTCTTTCCTAGCATTATTTGCCTGTAATTTCTAGTCATTTTAAGGGTTAATAACTAGACTTCCACTATTATGATGGTTAAAACCTTAAACACTTTTTTTTCGTAATAGTTTGATATCTCAAACTCTTGTCAATCATTTTTTGCAATTTTAATGTGATTATTAGAACTTTTTGGACATCATGACAAAAAAAAAAAAAAAAAAAAAAAAAAAAAAAAAAAAAAAAAAAAAAAAAAATTTAAGGGATTTACTCGACTAAATAATTTAAAGTTAACATAGTGCGTGGCCCGTGACATTGTTTAGTTCCAGGTTTTCGCAAAGGATGACCTTAATTTTTTGTTTTTTCTATATTATACAACTTTCTTACTCAAATATTTTATATGATTGTTATGAATTACTCCATGGTAAAGGTATTTTTATACTAAAGTTTTGATACTGTTAAACTTTAAGGTAGTTTATACTTTATAGGAAATTAGGAATCTTTATCATGGTATAACTATTTCCTAAAGGATTTGTACTTGCTAAAAAGTTACAACATATATTGCCTGGGCCCATTACTCATTTCACTTGGTCATTCACATAATTGCATGCCTACTGTTGTATTGATGTAATAAAACCAAATCACATGTGCACCAGATTCTATCAAAGACAGCAAGCAATGCAGTCATGGAAACTGTTGATCCAGAAATATCAGCAACATGCAAAGACCTCGGAGAAGTAAAGAAGATTTTCCAACTTGCGCTCTTATGCACCAAGCGCCAACCATCCGAGAGACCAACAATGCATGAAATAGTCCGAGTCCTAGCAAGTGTCATCCCACAACCAAAACAACCCATAGGTCCAACAACCTTACTCCCGTCATCAAAAGTATCGAGCTACATGGACGAGTACGCAAACCTCAAGACTCCACATTTGGTGAATTGCTCATCCCTTAGCACCGCAGATGCACAACTCTTTCTCAAATTTGGTGAGGTCATTTCTCAAAACAGTGATAACTAAAAATGTCTATATCGCCCTTTATTAGTAGCAAGGAAACTTAAGTAGTACTGGTATTATATAAGAAGTTGTAGGGAGATTTTTGGAATTGTTTTGAAAAAAAACTATTGTACCCATGTGAAAAATCTGTTGTACTTTTTAACCATGAACATGGGTGGGCCTGGGGTTGGGTCAGGGTCTGGTAATTAATGGGTCCGTGAAAATGGAGCCCATTTGTGGCAGATAAATGGGTGGTGTTAATATATGTGTTATGTCACAATTCCCTATGAATGAAATGAAACATTTGCCTTTTTATTTTGGATACTATATATATACTTGCATTATGTGAAAATACACATGGGTGAGGCAGAAGTAGTACGGTATAGCATAGCAGATGTTGATGTTTAATGGTCCATAGCAAATGGACAGTTTTTATTGCATGAGTAGGGTGGGGGTATAGTTAGGACTTAGGACCATTGGTTTTAAATGCTATATATATATAATTTTTTAAAATAGCTAGTTAGTAGTTAGTGATTCGAGTCGTGCAGTGACATCTAAGCGGGTATGCCTTCCTTGAACCTTCGCCTTTGGGGAATAAGCCCTACTCCTTTTTTCCGCTTCGCCTAGGGGGAAAACCCCATTGGCAAGCCTCGAACTCGAGACCTCTAAGGGAAACAACCCCCCAAGGTTACCCTGGTGGCCACTTGAGCTAGATCAAGTGGTTTAAATGCTATATTATGTCTTCTTGTCACTAGAATTAGTATTGTGATTATTGGTTTGGTTTTGGTTAAGAGGTTAATTTCTCATTGTTACGATAAGTGATTAATTAGGTCGTTGTTAGAAACTAATGTTGGGGAATGCATGGTCATCGTGATAAGGAGAAAGAGCAAATGTTGGTGCGCTTTATGGAAATGACAGGAAATCTAGTCTTGTGCCGCAAAGGCGAGAACTTCTTATGGTAATGATTTGATGATTCGGAATGGTGATTAAAAGCACTGAATAATTGGTAATAAGCATTAATAAACAAATTTTATAGCATGGTTGTCCAACGTACTATTTATAGGATACAGATGATACAAGTATTCAACACTTCTATAAATTTGATACATATAATTTTGCAAGCACTTAGAAAAAGGATATGGAAGGATAGCGCGTACAAAATAAGCGACTATAACCACTAAGTTCATTTAGAATGTCACCACTGAAAATCCTTAAACTTGCTAATCTAAAATGTTTTAACTTCATGCATTTTAAAATCTTAAATGCATACAATCTTTTCAGCTGGATTAATAATTGTCGGGTTTGTCTAACGGGTGCCTTATATTTGATCTTACTAATTAAAGTCGAACTTTTCTTTAAAAATAAAAAAAAAAAAATAAATAAATAAATAAATAAATAAATTATCATAATTACATGTGATTTTCAATTTAATAAACTCAACGTTTTCTTTTTTATACAGATAAAGCCTAAAACAATGCCCTGTTGGCACCCGTTTGACAAACCCATAATTGTTAACCTATTGCTGCAATAAAACACCGTTTGTAATTGTATTCAACATATTGGTTATTTATATAGAATTAGAAAGATGAATAACCAAATTCTATGAGTTTAAGTGGAACCAAAGTATCACTTGTTCTTCTGATTTGTAAGCTGGATAATATAAAGTATTTATATTCGATACAGTGGGTTAGGCTTCTTTCTTGTTTTAAGAAAAAAGGTACATAAGGCCTATATTTGGATGTGGTGTGGCAAATCTTTTTGGGCTTTGCTAGAGCCTATAATGGCTTACATTTACTCTTTTTGTTAAATGATGCACATTAGAAAGACTATTTCTATTTGGCAATTAAACGATGCACATTAAACACGTTGTTAGTGTTGGCCACTTGGATTAACAGGTCAAAATTTTTAAGAAAGTCCAAACATAACTACAGTAGCATGGCATCCGCGCAAAGTAGCAAAGATAAATTATTTATGGTGATTTTTCGGTTCTTCTATTGTGATTTCCAGCATCATACACATATGATGTCAACAAACTGCATTATGGTTCCCAGGCTAATACAGTACAATAAACCTACTTGTTTACGATCTTTTTAGCGTATGTAACATGCCATTCACGAGAGTATGGACTTTTGAGTTTGCTTTACTTAATTTACCATATACAGTGATACTTATCAAGAGAACGTACCTTAAAATAAAAACTGCCCTACCCACTAAACCATTGGAATTGAACCGATTCTACAAGGTTTGGTTAGTCCTTTCGATTGAGTCACTTCAGCTTGACAAAGTCCAAAACCATAGTCAACAGTTCAGCAACGATTATTTGGTCGAATGTAGTCAAACTAGATGTTGTACGCCCCCCGCCCCCCCGACAAAGTCCAAAATCATAGTTAACAGTTCAGCAACGATTATTTGGTCGAATCTAGTCAAACTAGATGTTGTACGCGCCCCCTCCCCCCCAAATAATGTGTAACATCCCTCATTTAAAAACACACACACGGAAGTATTTACGTATGTAGTTATGTTTATGGCCAAGTCTAATAAACTATAGGTATGCCATTGTTTTCACCATTCGGATAATTTAGACATTTTGTAAACCTAAAACATCTTACTATTGTCTATTTCTATAAAAGATAACAACATTTTATTTGCCTTTTTGATGTACTTAATTGAGTTTTAAATGATGTTATGGATTGATGGCCCTCGTATGTGTCGTATATTCCACGCAACACTATTAATCACTTGGTTGCAAAATATGTGTCAAAATAGTTGGATTTAATTTCAATGGTAATTGATTATTCACTTCCAATAAGCAAATTTAAAAGAAAAACATTAAAGGGCTTGTGTCCTGATAGTATCCATGTGTGATAATGTTTTCGAATCAAATGGTTGTGGGTTTAAATTTTGCTTGGAACATTGTAATTACTTGTGTAAATATTGTTATACAGTTAGTTGTATTAAAAAAAAAATCAAAATACAAAACACCTGGTGTTAGTATTTTGTAAAATATGGATAGTTTGTACGCGGCGCATGCCTCCCTAAAAAGCCAACATAACTGAGATACGGGAGTTAAATAGTCACATGTTGCTTAGTTGCCCCACTTTGTGTTTTTACTTTTTACTCGAATGAATGGTACATTATTGTCCATCATAATCTATGAGACCATTTTATACGGTTTGTTAGTCTTGGTTTAAAAAATATTGAAATCAAGATAACAAATCATGTTATATAAAAGTTGAGTAAATTTCTTCAAGTAAAAGTCAAATGCTAAGTTTAGTTTTTAACTCTTGCAACATGAACTTCACTGTGATTTGAATATCTGAACAATGTTATTCACTTTTATGTATTCCACTTTAATGAGAATGAAACCACCCTTGCGGTAGTATCGGGATAGGGCACCACTTTTAGCAGGTGGTAGCTCCTTAAGAATATTAAAGAAGAGAAGAGAATTATTTATTGCGAAAATTACTGTGCTAGACATATACGAGTGTATATGTCTAGCAGTGCCCAAGTTTTTATCATATTTCAATTTTAGACATGGATCTCGCGTAAGAAATGGTCCGGGGCTACACGTGATTAAGTGGCATTATCTTATTGGCCGAATTAAAAAAAAAAAAAAAGATCTCGCGTATAAAAAGATCCGGGTATACGCGAGATTCCAAAAAATATATGTATATATTAAAATAATATCCCACGTATTTTTCTTGTAGGGGTTACACGAGATGTTTTTTTTTTTAATTAAAAAACTTACGAAAATTACCCTTTTAACTTTTCAATAATTACAACTTTTTTATATAACAAACTTTATTCGTCAAATATTTAGTGATATCTATCGAATTCTTTAATGAAAAAAATATCGTTGCGAAGAGCTCTAAATTACGAACAAAACAAGCCCAATATTAACATGCTTTTGACGTACGTACGATTTTATAAAAAATGTTGAAGTTTGATATATATATATATATATATATATATATATATATATATATATATATACTTCAAAAAAAAAAAAAAAAATATAAATAAATAAAAACAACTTTCAATACACATTCTTAAACTACAGGGGCCAAAGACGTACAAAATTCTATAAAATAGGAATATCTTTTAAAAATAAAAACGTAAAATTTAAAACTAAAAACAGTATCCTTTTATTCATAAGACAAAAATTGGCAACTTTTTTTTGTATAAACCAAAAAATTTTATTCATAAATTAACAACATTACATATGAAATATAAACCAAAAAATTTTATTCATAAATTAACAAAAAGTTTTATATTTCATATGTAATGTTGTTAATTTATGAATAAATTTTTTTGATTTATATAAAAAAAAAAGTTGCCAATTTTTGTTTTATGAATAAAAGGATATTGTTTTTAGTTTTAAATTTTACGTTTTTATTTTTAAAAGATATTCCTATTTTATAGAATTTTGTACGTCTTTGGCCGCTGTAGTTTAAGAGTGTGTTTTGAAAGTTTTTTATCTTTTTTTTTTTTTTTTTTTTTTTTTTTTAATAATTCGGCCAATAATGCCACGTAATCACGTGTAGCCCCGGATCATTTCTTACGCGAGATGTATGGGTATATTTGAAAAGAGATAAAAGTTTGGGTACTGCTAGACATATACACTCGTATATGTCTAGCACAGTAATTTTCACTTATTTATTTGACAACTATGCTTTTCATTAATGAATGATTCGGTATTTAGACCGAATAAACCATAACTTGTATCACAAGTCGAATACAAAATAAACTCCCAAAACATAGGTACTTTCCTAGATAATGACTCGCATGACTCTTTCTTAACATGACTCGAATACGACTAAATAAAAGATAATTATCCAAAGGCGTATCATTCCCCACTCCTTCGGAAATCAACTTGTCCTCAAGGTGTTGCTTCAAAATCTCGCCTCATGTAGTTCCAGGATCCCACACCTTCACTTATAGTTCACCCTCTTTTGGATTATAAGAAAACGGCATAAAGTGCATCAAAAAGCGTTGCCAAGACTGTCCATAATTTGCATGACTAGTGTCCAAATTGAGCCTGCCATATATAACTTTATTTTGCCCAACTTGAATGACAACATAAAACTTTGATTTCATCCACACGAGAGGCACCTCATCTCTTTTCTTTCTCTTAGTGGCTTCCAGTGGAGGTGGTTTAATAGTAGTTTTAGGTGGCGTTGTCAACAAAGGTAGTTTAACGACAGTTGTAGGTTTTTGGTTTTGCGATCCGCTGTTGCTACTACTCGCTTTATTGCTGAAAGAAGACGACCGCTGATCCTCAAAACGTGTTTATGTTATGCGGGCCAAGGGTAAGGCTTCTCCCAAAGTTGTAGGATGCAACCTCAACAATTCCCAAAGTTGTAGGTCCGTGAAGCGTGCTTCCGTTGCACGAGCTAATGAAAAAGTTTCGCCTAAAGTTGTGGGGTTTGACCTTAAGAGTGCGCATTGTAGAGTTGGTTTAAGTCCAGAGATATAAAACGATTTAAGTAAGTTTTCAGAGATCCCCGTTACTCGATTTATAAGTACCTTAAACTCACTCTGATATTCGGTCACGGTACCCATTTGCAAGAGCTTAGATAGCGCGTCCCGAGCGCTGCTGCCCGATGCCATGAACAGTATCTCAAAGAACAGAAAACATTTTCTGATGAACAGTACCGATGAACAGTAACTTCGTAAACATTAACTCGTCAACAATAGCCATGAATAGTGATCAATGAACAGTATTTATTTTTTATTGGAACCCTAATTTGGTAGCCCTCTCAACAAGGACGACCCTTGCGGTAGTATCGGAATAGGGCACCACTTTTAGCGGGTGCTAGCTCCTTAAGAATATTAAAGAAGAGAAGAGATTATTTATTTGACAACTATGCTTTTCATTAATGAATGATTCGGTATATATACTGAATAAACCTTAACTTGTATCACAAGTCGAATACAAGATAAACTCCTAAAACATAGATACTTTCCTAGATAATGACTCAAATGACTATTTCTTAACACGACTCGAATACGACTAAATAAAAGATAGTTATCCAAAGACGTATAAGAGAAGTTGTAATTAAAATGTTGACAATCATGCACCATTGTGAAAATACCAAACTCTTCCGTTGGAGAACCATTAACTAGCACAGAAGAACGAGCGGTATAAAGACAGCCCCGAATCCAAGCGCGCCATGTAGAACCAAACCCGAGCTTATCCAAGATTAAATCTAAAAAATCCCAACGCAAAGAATCAAAAGCCTTTTGGAAGTCAACTTTGAAAACCATAAGCTCTTTCTTGCGTTGACGATGCCATGCTAGCACTTCGTTTAATATAAGGGGGCCATCAAGAATGTTTCTTCCTCTAATGAAAGCTGATTGCGCGGGATTAACACATTCACCAATAACGGAACTAAGTCTATTAGCTAAAAGTTTGCCAATAATTTTGTATTGGCATCCTATTAGACTAATGGGCCGAAACTCGGAAACGGACTTGGCGTTGGCTACCTTTGGAATTAAAGCAATGAATGAGGAGTTGCAACCTTTTGGGAAAAAATTAATACGAAAATCTTCGGCAAGAGATGGGCTTTGGGTTCACGGTAATCTCAATATTAGGTGGATTAATGTGTACGCTCCTCAACATTTTTCAAGTAAAATTGCTCTTTGGTCATCCTTATTAAATTTGATTGTGTCTTGGGATGGCATCGTGGTTGTGATGGGTGATTTTAATGAAGTTCGGGATGCTAGCGAAAGATTTGGCTCGGTTTTTAATGATCGCCAAGCTAAGTGTTTCAATAAGTTTATTGAAGATTTGTCCCTTATTGATATTCCTTTAGGAGGTTATAATTTCACTTGGACTGACAAGTGGGGTTCTAAGATGAGTAAGCTTGACCGATATTTGGTTTCGGATAATTTTTTGGAGTATTTTCCTCATATTACAGGTGTCGTATTAGAGAAAGGTTCACCGGATCATAGGCCCATCCTTTTAAAGGATTCTCATGTTGATTATGGTCCGACTCCTTTCCGGTTTTTTCACTCTTGGTTGGAGTTGGAGGGATTTCATGAACTCGTTGTTAATACATGGACTAATGATGGTATTTCCAATGAGAATGGTATGGTTCAGTTTAAGAAAAAGTTGCAGCATCTCAAACATGTTATTCGTGGGTGGCTTGTTCAGAAAAAGTCAGAATCTGTTGATTTAAAGAAAAAGCACCTAATTCAGCTTTCGTCCATTGATATTAAGGTTGATCTCGGTATTGCTAGTGAGGATGACTTCAAAAATCGTAGAGATTCCCTTGCGGTTTTGGGAGATTTAGAGCGTGTAGAGGCGAAAGACTTAGCTCAAAAAGCTAGGATAAAATGGGCTCTAGAAGGTGATGAAAACACTAGTTTCTTTCATGGAACTCTTAAGAAAAATAGGCGTCAATTGGCTATTAAAGGTATTCTAAAAAATGGCGACTGGATTGAGGAACCCTCTTTGGTCAAGGCGGAATTCTTAAGGCATTTCAGTTCTCGGTTTCAACAGCCAAATGGTATCCCTCCCTCTTTGGAAACCGAATTTCTTAATCCTATCTCCCCTAGTAAACGTGATTTTTTGGAAAGGCCTTTCTCTCGCAGTGAGATTAAAAAAGCTGTTTGGGATTGTGGTGGGGACCGAGCTCCGGGTCCCGATGGATTTACTTTTAAATTCTTTACTACTTTCTGGGATCTAATTGAAGATGATGTGGTTCGTTTTGTGCATGAATATTTTCGTATTAATTTTTTCCCAAAAGGTTGCAACTCCTCATTCATTGCTTTAATTCCAAAGGTAGCCAACGCCAAGTCCGTTTCCGAGTTTCGGCCCATTAGTCTAATAGGATGCCAATACAAAATTATTGGCAAACTTTTAGCTAATAGACTTAGTTCCGTTATTGGTGAATGTGTTAATCCCGCGCAATCAGCTTTCATTAGAGGAAGAAACATTCTTGATGGCCCCCTTATATTAAACGAAGTGCTAGCATGGCATCGTCAACGCAAGAAAGAGCTTATGGTTTTCAAAGTTGACTTCCAAAAGGCTTTTGATTCTTTGCGTTGGGATTTTTTAGATTTAATCTTGGATAAGCTCGGGTTTGGTTCTACATGGCGAGCTTGGATTCGGGGCTGTCTTTATACCGCTCGTTCCTCTGTGCTAGTTAATGGTTCTCCAACGGAAGAGTTTGGTATTCATAAAGGCCTTCGACAAGGAGACCCGATGTCTCCTTTCCTTTTCATTTTGGCTATGGAAGGTTTACATGCTCTCACTCGCAAGGCTGAGGCGCTAGGTCTTTTCAAAGGTGTCACTATTGGTAGAGATAATTTGAGTATTTCTCATTTGATGTACGCGGACGATGTCATCTTTTTCGGGGAATGGTCTTGGACTAATGCTCGAAATTTGATCAGCATGCTTCGTTGTTTCTTTCTCATTTCGGGGCTTCAAATAAACATTCACAAAAGTTCTGTTCTTGGAGTTGGGGTTTCTGAAGTGGAAGTCTCTCATATGGCTAGCATTATAGGTTGTGGGGCAGCTAAATTTCCTTTGAAATACCTTGGCGTTCCTGTGGGTTGTAACATGGCGAGATGCCTTAATTGGAATGCCGTTCTTTTAAAGTTTTCTTCGAGGTTGTCTTCTTGGAAAGCTCGGTTGTTATCTGTTGGTGGTCGCCTCACTTTAATTAGATCGGTTCTTAGCAATCTTCCCATATATTATATGTCCTTGTACCCGGTGCCTGTTGCCATTCGAAAAAAACTAGAGGCCATGCGTAATAAGTTCTTTATAGGTGGAGATCCTGATGAGAAAAAATTGACGTGGATCAAATGGGATAAAAGCCTTGCTAGCAAACGTGAAGGAGGTCTTGGAATAGGCAGCATATTCGGTCTAAGTATTGGCCTTCTTTTTAAGTGGGTTTGGAGATACCTTTCCGATCAATCCAATCTCTGGATTCGCGTCATTAATAGCATTCATGGTCCTGGAGGGGGGATTAATAGTGACACCATTACCAGACCGAAGCGCAGCACGTGGGGATCTATTATCTCATCGATTAATACCCTCAAATCAAAAGGTATTGACCTCTTTTCCTTTTGTTCTCGTAAGATTGGTAATGGTTTGGATTCAAGTTTTTGGTTTGACACTTGGTGTGGGAACCAGCCTCTCAAAATGATGTACCCTCGCGTTTTTCTTCTTGACACTGATAAAAGGTGCTCTATTGCAAGCCGTGTTGGCCTTAACGGCTGGTCTCTTGTTTTACGGAGGGACCCTAGAGGCGGTGTGGAGTTGGTTCAGTTTAATGCTTTAAAAAACGTCATTAGGAACACAATTTTATCTGATCAGCGAGACATATGGCAGTGGTATTTGGATGGTTCTTCGGGGTTTTCTGTTGCTTCTATTCGCTCCCTAGTGGACTCTAGGTTGTTGGTTACTTGTAATGAAGCCACTCGTTGGAATCGGCTGCTCCCCATTAAAGTTAATGTTTTTTTATGGAGGTTGAAGCTTAACAAGCTTCCATCTAGGGTAAACTTAGATAGGCGTGGTATAGATGTCATCTCGCTTATCTGTCCTTCCTGTCAAGGTGACATTGAGACGGTGAATCACACGTTCTTCAATTGTAATTTGGCTAAAGACTTGTGGTCCTTTTTCGCCAAATGGTGGGACTTGGACATTCCTATTTGCGGCAATATTGTGGAGTGGTATGTTTGGTTAGACGGCTTACATGTCTCCTCCAAGGTTCGTTCGGTTATTGAGGGAGTCGGGGGTACTCTTTTGTGGTCCATTTGGAATTTTCGTAACCATTTGATTTTCTCCAGTACCCCTCCTAAGAAGTCGGCGATTTGGGATTCCATTGTCTCTCAATCCTTTATGTGGATTTCTTCTAGAAATTCCAAAGGCAAGATTAGTTGGGTAGGTTGGTTGTATAATCCTATTGCCACTATTACTTCTATGTAATCTTTTCTAGCTTTTGCTAGCTCTTAATAAAATCCGCCGTTCAAAAAAAAACTGTATGTGTACGACTAATCACTAATTGAGCCCTTGGCCATATTTGTTTCATCATTAAGTCAATTAGGTTTATTACTAGGTTAGTTGACCCAAATCTAATTGTTGGTTTAAGTTTATTAGTTTTAGTAATCTAATAAAGTGGTTTTGCAAATTTTGATGCTTTTTTATAATCACAAAGTTTTGGTTTAATAGCATGTGAGTTGCTCACCAACCTAAAAGTTGCGAGTTTAAGCCTTCTCGAAAGCATTTTTGAAATATATTATGAGATAGGTGGTTTATAAAAAAAAAGTATCCTAATCAGAAACTCATTTGTGTTACTAAAATGTGGATCACCACTATTACCATACCTTTATCCTTTATTAGAGCAGTAATGTGTTATTGTTAGAAAAGTTTGAGGTTCTAAATATGCGAAAAGCTACGTGTGATATTTATTCTCTCATGTCATCCCCCGGTGATCCAAAGATCTTGATTATTGATGTATAAATAAAAGAAAAGTAAAACACTTATATATGGATAAAAGTTGTTCCTTCAACTTTTTATGTGATTATTCCTTTTCTTGTCTAATCAATAAGAGTATGTGTACTGGTGTGTAAGAGAGGATGGTGGGTTGTTTGACACGTAGCATGTGGGGTATTGTGGGGTTTTATTGGAAAAGTGGTGTAGTGGTAAATGTGGGGTTATTTGACACGTGACATTCACTTTTTTTTTTTTTTTTTAATCACTAAACTAATAAATAAAACTAAATAAAATAAATAAAAAGACAATTTTATTAAAATAAACCCTAAAACATTACATAATAAATAAAAAAAGAAAAAGAAAAAAAAAGAAAAGAAAAGAAAAGAAAAACGTCATACATAATTTAAAATAAAACCATTACAAATAAAAATAAAAATACAATTAAAAAAATAAAACCTACTAATCTATATCGTTAACGTCATCGTAATCGTCGTCGTTCTCGCCTTAGCCTTCGCTTTCGCTTTCGTTCTCCTCCTCCTCCTCCTCCTCCTCCTCGTAGGAATCGGACAACATTCGACTGTTAACCCACGCTTCCTCGATCAAATCCGCCAATAGTGCGTGGTGACTCACGTGGCTTCGTATGTAGGCCGAGTTTTCTAAGACTTCTTCGGGGGTTAATTCCGGCAGTGGTTCGTTTTCTTCGCCCGGGTGATAATCTTGACAAATGGCCCGTCCATCGTCCTCTAATATCATGTTGTGTAGAATGAGGCACGCACGCATAACATCCTTAATTTTATCCTTCGTCCATAAACGACAAGGATTTGCCATAAACGCGAAACGTTTTTTGAGAACACCGAAACATCTTTCTATGTCCTTTCTTGCCAATTCTTGTACTTTTCTCCAGTTATCTTTTTTAGGATCGATCGGCTGTGACAACGTTTTCATGATGAACGAGTATTCCGGGTATATACCGTCACCCAAATAGTAGTGATGAGTGTCTAAATACTCATCATTTTATTCCCATTTAAACTGCAAAAACAGCCAAAAACACTTTGAAAAGTCACATAATACTACAAATATCCATAGAATGTGTTTTTATATGATTCAGGTACAAAAGGATTGAAAACAGGTGAAAAACATGCAAAGTTCACATAATTGACAGTTTCAGTCCCTGAAGTTTCATAAATTGGCAGAATTAGTCCCTGAAGGTTTATTTTGGGAGAAAAGTCAACACTAGTCCTCGGGTATTTAAAAATTGGAATTTATCAAATATAACCCTTGTACTATTCAGAATTGGCAAAATAGACCCTTTTGATAACTTTTGGGATATTACACTTTCACCCCTTCATCTTTCATGAAATTACAAAAATGGTCCTTGTGCAATACTAACCAAACCGGATCCTTAGTTTATTTAATAAACCCAAAAAACTAAAACCCAATACCCTTTTAAATCCCAAGCCCAACACTTAAAAGCCCAAACCAAATAAAACCCAAACCCGACCTAATTTTCCTTTAACTAAATATCAGGGTCAAACCACAAGTCAAACTTCCCTTCTTCTTCAATACCACCTATCCCGCCATACCAGAAACCATCCCCCCTCCTCAACACTCTACCTAACAAACCAAAAGCAATTAATGCTTCCCCTCCACCTCCACATCCAACCAAGGTTCTTTAATTAGTCTCAAACCGCCTCTAGCCACGTTTTCTACTTTTGGCGCCAAAAGTATTTTAAACGGCTAGGATGAATTACAGAGAACCAAAGGTCAAGATTTCAAGTGGGATTTGTTCAGAGTCAAGTGGGGAAGCTTTTGAAGTCAATATATATCAAAGAAGAGGCAAAGGAAAAGATCATCATAGAATCATATGTTTATGGTCATTTTATTTAAAAGTCGTTTACTGCTTACTTTAATTACTTGTCATTTAAACGTTTTCAGGGTCTTATTACTCATTTTGAATGTGTAATAAACTTATTCACAGTTCAATTTCAATCTATCTTTACATTTCAAGTTATGCTTAATTCGTCTTTAATTTTCATGTCATTTTAATTATTGTTGAATAATATTGTTGTTATTGGACTCAAAAACTCATATAAGCTCCTGACAAAGCTCATAGAAGCTTTTAGAGACCTTAATTATCAATATTACTAAAAAAGAAAATACTAAAAAAAAAATCAAGAAAATAGAAAATAAATCAAAAATCAGTGGAACTTAAGATTCAAGCTTGGAGCAGGGTATATTCTGGATTGCCCTTGGTTTAGTGCTTCTTGGGAAGCTATAGGTTGGTTCTTTGGTCCTTGGTTTCATGTTCTTGGCCTGGATGAAATTTGTAAGCATTATCTAAATTTTTGCAAAGTTACTATAGAATAAATTCTTAGTGCTAATCTTTGTGTTTTGTTGTTACTCTGGTGTATGTTAGTTGTATTATTGCTTTTTTAGATCATGCCTGTTCATTAGATACTTGGTTACTTAGTTTGTCTCATTTCAACTGTCAAATTAGCATTTTATGGATATATGAGTATTAGTTGTTAATACATGTGTTTCTGTGCTTAAATAATCTTATAACATCATTTCATAACACTGGGAATCAGTTGCATGGTCTTAATCTGTTATATCCTTTGAAAACTTAAAAATCAGTTAAGTTAAGGAGTGTTTGGAATTGCTAAATTATCTGTGTTATACTGAGGTTATGGTGTTGTTTTTGATTACTACATGTTACACTAAGTCTTATTTGGTCAAACAAACCAAGTAAACCTGTGCTTGTTCATTAAATAGTCAAATTCACATTTAACTTCACCTTAATTGTTCACTGTTAGGAATATTGGTACAATAATCTTCATATTAGCTTAAAAGTTGTTTATCTAGCTTAATTTCATCTTATAATAGCATAATATTACATAATCAGTAAGTAGAGTAGGATCAAAGTTCATATAAGTCAACTTTATAGTTTAAACTGCAAAAGTCAAAAAGTGCCCTGTGCACAGGTTCATAAGCTACTTTCAAGAGCTTGCATCTTGTTCATCAGTTATGATTAGCTTGTGATATTTGTTGCTTTGTAAAGCCCTTCTGGCTAGCTTGCTACATGTATGCTTGTCTTTCATTTATCTGCTTATTTGGACTGCTTATCATGCTCATATTGTTTTCTCAAAATCACTCCCTATACTGAGTCATCAGTATAGGTGAGCCTTTTTCATAAGCTCCTTAAAAGCTTCATTAGTGCTTGTTAGCTTGTGTATTTTGGTTTTTCCTAAAGCCAATCCACCATATTACTTGGTTCAAAGCTCAATTTCCATTTTGCAGCTTACCTTATAAGCCTGCAACAAGCTTTCACTTTGTCCCATTTTCATTGTACACTGAGCAATTCAGTGTACACAAGCTTTTTCATAAGCCCTTCATAAGCTCACCAGTGGTTCCCACAGTGTGAGCTTGGACTTTTTGGAAAGCTAACCAACCCATCTTGCTACTCCAATCTTCACTTTGTGCTTTATAGCTTATTTCATAAGCTTATTTTGCCTCTAAAGTCAGCAGCAGGTTGATGCTCTAGCAGTACCTTTATTACACTAGCAGTACCTTACTCATCCTTTTTCATAAGCCCTTCATAAGCTCATTTGTGGACCCCACAGTGTAAGCTTTGGCTTTTTGGAAAGTCCACCAGCTCAGCTTGCTACTTTAGTCATTTATTTGTGCTTATCAGCTTATTCCATAAGCTTATTTTGCCCTTAAAAGTTGACTGTAGGCCTGAGTGGTTGACTGTGGTGATTAGTAAGCACTGATTTGCGTATTTGCTACTTTAAGCTTATTCAGTGCTTATCTTTTGTACTTTTTACTCATTCCCAGTATCTTTTACTTATTTTCATCTTATTTCACCTTTGTTCCCTATTGTATAGCTTATTTGATAGCTTGTTTGAGCTTAATATCCATTTTGAGCCAAAAAGCCCAAACTAATAAGCTCATAAGCTTCCAATCAGCTTGTTTTTAAGTTTTAAAATTTTTGTCTTCATTAAAGTTTGTTATTATCAGTAGTATAATAGTTTTGTAAAAGAAAAAACAAGAAAACCAAAACATAAAAAAGTGATAGCTTCTATTTAAGCCATTTGGCTTATTTTTTTGCTTTTTCATTAAGCACTTTTCATTTTTACATTTTTCCTAGCTTCCTGTACTTATTTAATATTTCTATAAAAAGTTTTAGATTTTTCTCAGATCATTTAGTATTTATTAGAATTTTTATTAGTTTAAAAAAGTATTTAAATAGTAATTAATTAATAATAATTAAATAAATAGTCGAATAAATAATTTTATTTTTCCTAAAATTTTCTTTTATCATTTGGATTCTAAAAATATAATTTTCACATCCGTGGGATTTATATTTGTCAGAATTCACGTTTTATTTTGTACGTTTACATAATTTTTATTTAAACGTACGTTTTTAAGTTTTAAACGTTTCTAAGTCATTTTCTTTTACGTAATCGTTCTTATAGCTTGTTTAAGTTATTTTCTTTTATAATTCCTTAGTTTAATCACTCACACCCCTTTTTCCTATTCAATTTCACCCGATCACAAATTCGTTCTATTACAGTGTTCACACCTCGTTGGGACTTAACGACCCGGGGAAACACTAAACTCCTTTGTTAAATTGTATTGTGCCCTAGATTGTTTGACTCTTGTTGACCATTTACTTGGTCGATATTAGCAGACTGTTTAGCACGTATCAAGTAGCCACCTGGATGGAAGTTGTCATTAGCATAAAAACCGAGAGACGGCGCGGTACCTGAGATGATGTCTTCGAGGACGGGTGATTGCTCTAAAATGTTGATATCGTTAAGGGAGCCGGGGATACCAAAGTAAGCACTCCATACCCATAGATCGTACGAGAAAACGGCTTAAAGAACTAGCGTTGGACCTTTGTGGCTACCCCGTGGTATTGACCTCGCCATGCGGTTGGACAATTAGACCATGCCCAATGCATGCAATCTATACTACCCATCATACCGGGTATGCCATGAACCTCTCGGTGCACATCATATATTCGCATCAAATCATTTTTTATCGGTTTTCTTAAATACCACTTCTCGTACAACGCTTTTATTCCTAAAATATTTTGTGAAAATAGATATATAAATATATAAGGAAAAACAATAAATAGATAAAGAGATTTTTTTTACCTATTGTAAATTTCTCAACTGTGTCCCGACACGTTTTCTCGGCCATCTTTAAATAATCGTCGTTGAGGTCGGTGGAGACACCGTAACCGATCACCCGCATAGCAGCTGTGCACTTTTGTATCGACGTGAACCGCGGGTTACCCACTACGTCGGGTTTTTGTTTTAAGTAATCGAAATGCGCCTCCAAATCATTTGCGATACGCAAAAATAACCGTTTGCTCATTCTAAAACGACGTCTAAATGTTTTGTCATCGTACGTTGGCTCCGTTGGGTGGAAATAATCTTTCATCAACCTTTCGTTGGCCTCGAAACGGTCTCGATAAACCGCTTTTCTTCTTTGGATTCGTTTTGGTGGGTTTTGAGCGACGTACATAGCTACAGCCCTAGCAGCAAGAGACATCGCTTCTAGTTCTCGGTCGGAGTAATCGTCATCCGAACTAGATTCAAGAATAAGGGAAGACGTCGAAGGAGAACCCATTGTATAAAAAGGTGAAAGATTGTATAAAATTTGATGAGAATGGAATGTGTTTGAGAGTGTTTTGGTGTAAAAGTTTAATGTTTGTGTGTATATATATACTAAAAATTAGAGAAGGAAAAAAAAAGCATGATCTGGTCAATATAGTCGTTCCAACGGCTAGAATTCTCGTTTGATGTGTGAGCACAAGGCGCTGTCAGAACCACGAGAGGTGGGTTTTTTTGGTGAACAGCGCCCCGTCGTTTTGGTAGCCTAGGCGCTGTTGGGGCGTTGTTTGGGCAAAATGGGGCGTTGTTTATACCACTACGCATAGTCTAAGGCCAATATCCGGCAATGCAATCTTACCTAGGAGTATTAATGTGCACAACTTAGACCATGTGTAGTGGTGTGTAAGAGAGGATGGGGCGTTTTGCGCCATGTAGCAGTGTGGGCCATGTTGGGGCTTGGTAGAAAAAGTGGTGTAGTGGTAGTAGGGGTGTTTTGCGCCATGTGGCACCCTTTTTATTTATTTATTTTATTTTTTTTTTTTTAATCACTAAATATTTCATTTATTTATTAAATATTTCTAAAAATAGACAAATAATAAAAGATAAGTTTATTAAAAATAAAACCGTTACAAATAAAATAAAAATACAATTAAAAAATAAAAACTACTAATCTATATCGTTAACGCCATCGTAATCCTCGGACACCGCTTCTAGTTCTCGGTCGAAGAAATCGTCATCCGAACTAGATTCAAGAAGAAAGGAAGTCGAAGGAGAACTCATTGTATAAAAAAGGGAAAGATTTGTATAAAATTTGGTAGAAAAGAGAGTGTGTTTGAGAGTGTTTTTATAAAATTAGATGTGTGTGTATATATATATATAGGATATATATAGGAAGTATTGATTGAATTTAATTTTTTTTTTGTCAAAGTTTCCGTTTGGCAACGGTTGGATTTTTGGGAAAGCTCGTGGGCAAGGGCGCTATAAAGTCCATGCTCGAAATTTTTTTTTGGCAATAGCGCCCCGTGATTATGGGGCTTGGGGCGTGTTTGGGCGCGAAAGGGCAAAAAAAAGAGGCTATAATGCCTCACTACGGAGAGTCTTAGAGTAACAACTAAACAAGAAGTCAACAAGAGAGTTATCTTTTTTAATGTGGACGTCTTTACAATTATATCTAAACAAATGATTTGAATTATTTGTAAAGATGATAGTAAACTACTGAGAAAATCATGATCTGTATTTTGTAAGTTATCACAAGTTGTTCATACAAACATATCTTTATCAAATTGGAATTCTAACTACATTAATAAGTCAAATTAATATTAAGTGTATATATTACGTTGGTTTGAGAATATTTTAGTTCAAATGTATAAGACACGTATCCTTTTTATACGAAACTAGTTTTAGAACACGTGAACGCACTCGTTTTTGACATATAGTATAACGGGTAATAATATTTGAATAATTTTGTTTTTAAGTTAAACATTGTGACAATTCATAAACGCACGAGTTTTTACATAATTGTTTCATTATGTATTAGCATCGATTAATATTTTATATAGAGTTTTATTACACGAAGGATTTAACTTTGTTTAAGTGGCATGATGTTTAGGTTGATCTTATTTAAATTTAACTAATGATATCATGTTGACCTCATGTGTGTTTAGTAGCAGATAGTGACTCATGAAAAAATATTTATCGTTAGGCTATGTGTAATGGGGCGAGAATTGCCCCTTTTTTGCCCATTTGGCGCCAACCCCCCCCCCCCCCCCCAATTACATAGGGGCGCGAATTTGCAAAAAAATCGAAAGGGCGTGATTTGAATCGCGCCTTGCCCCTTGCTTGTTCCAAGAAAAATCAGACAGTTTGCTTTGTTTAGCGCCCCCAAATATGGTCAAACCATTACACACTATTTTTTTTTTTTGGCGCCCAAGTTTGCCCAATTTTGCCCCAATCGATTACATATAGCCTAATATGTATAATCTTGTCTAGAGTTGAGATCAATATAGATCTCATATTTGTCATATATCAAAAGAACCAATCTTAACCATCTATTTTTCATCTAGATTAATAAAAAAACATTTTCACCCTTTTTTTAAAAACAATATATCTTGCAAACGATAAATCTTCAAGGTACAAAAAATACACCATCGCGACGAGAATTAAATTATCTATCTATAGATATGCATTTCTCTATACTTTCGACAAACTTTTTTTTAAAAAAAAATTTGTGATTTCTACAAATCACGTGTGATTTTTCTGAGCGGAAATTTTGAAAAAAAAAAAAGTTCGTTGAAAGTATATAATAATGCATATCTTTAGAAAGATAATTTAATTCTCGTCGCGATAGTATGATTTTTTTCGCGTAACGATTAACAGTTTGCGAGATATTTAATTTTTAAAAAAATGGTGAAAGTTTATTATATTTTTTTTTATCAAAAAAATAAATAGTTAGGATTGGTTCATTAGATCTATGACAAATATGAGATCTATATAGAACTTTTGCCATCTTGTCTATTTATTTTTGTTGGTCAAATTCAGTATGCAATGGTCTTTGATGCGGATATTGTAAACGCAAAGAAAGTTTACAATCCTCCTAGGCAGTGTACCTAACCGTTGTAGTGTAGTATACGTAAGACATTAGGGATTGATCGTTCTCTAGGAGAATAGTGTTGTGAAGGCCGAAGTGTATGACGAATTAGGTCTAGAGGTGAACGATGTTTTTTTTTTGTATTTTTATATATTTTTTTTTGCAAATTAAAATATCTCGGGGTTTAAAGAGTGGGTTTTTAAAACTAATAATTAAACTAATTGTTTTTCCAATAATATCACGTTTACTCTAATAATCTTAGTGAGATAAAGTGGGTGTGGACATTTTAGTTTAGAGAGAGAAACGAGAGAATATGATAAGAGTCTCGCATTGATAGAAGGAAGAACACACACCTCATAACCCATGAGGTAGGGGGTATTTATACCCATACAATAGTCAAGCATACAATCGCAACTATGCAAGTGTTGCGATAATGTTATGTTGTCGCAAGCCACACAATGTTACACAACATACCCTATACTAGTACAAAAGATAAATAGAAGTCCCTGCACTAATGATTTACACTTTTTATGTTCCAACAATCTCCCCCTAAGGGTAGATCATTCAGGTCTTCTATTTATGGGCATCTTGTAGACTTCATCTTCGGTATCCTACGCATTTTTCCATAAATCTCCATATACTTCGAAGCATGAGTCTTTCTTCCACATATTGAGCAAGTAATCCAAGCCTCACCCTTTGATCATCATCTAGTCTGGTACTTGTCTCTTGGAGATCTTGGCTTAACAAGTCACTTATTCCGTTCTGAACCCATTTCAACGTACCTGAGCTGAATTTGGGAATCTCGTTCGATATCATCAACCTCCTTACTCCCGATGCATTTTCATACACAATACCGAGCTCAAACAATGGACTCTGAATGCATGTCCAAGGCTCGTGTTCATCAATTCCGGGAAATGTAATCATCGGATGTGTGAGGTTGACTTTTCTTTGTAGACTTTCAACTCCCATTTGGAAGTCTTTAACATGTACCAAAGCTAACTATGACCTTATAAAGATTTTCAGGGAATCTTTGATATCATCTTCATTCCCATGGTCGTAGATGTAGCTAATGTTGGAGAGGTACATGTCCTGAATGTCTTGAGGATGGAGGTTGTGAAAATCATCTTCAAGGAAAACATAATCGAGGCTATCGTTTCTTCTTACCGCAAAGTTGATGAAGCCATCAGTTCTGAACTGGTTTGAGAAGACATACACATAATGAACAATCCGGTGTCTTGTGAAAACCTTGTGACGAGGAGCTACATCTCTAAATTTGCTTATGAAAAACTGTTGAGCTGCCTCATTCATCCGGTTATTCTCATATATGCTTCCACCTTGTATTCTTGTTGGTCGATCTTAGAAATGATGAACTTTTCTCTGTGAATACCTTCCTCCAGGAATTCATCACCCCATTCCTCAAACATTAGACTTGTGGAAGTTGAAGTACGATATTTGTCATGTCCAGACACTTGATAATGTAAGTTGAAGTTCTCGTACATTGAAGGTTCAGGGAATTTGAGTAGCGAATGAGCTTCTACCAGAGCTGTGGATTTGATGGTCTTCTTAACAAGCTCATGATCTTATACGTCTCTAATTCGAGCATCCATCAAGATTTTACCATATAACTCATCTGTTACGAGACTTGAGAAATCCGTAGTAAATTGAACCTGTGGAGTAGCCTCGGGCTTTTCAACCGTTGGTTTCTTTGGTAGTTCATCTACTTTAGACTTTCCCATTACTACATTCTTTTCACCCATTGAAGAAACACTACCACTTACTTCTTCTCTTTCTCTTTCACTAGATTCATTTGTTGCAGCAACTTCTTGATCTTTTTGAGTCTCTATAGATCTGGATTTGGAAGGTTGCGTGCTTGATCTAGAGGTAGTTGATGTTCTTTGTGACGATGAGGAAGTATGTGTGGTGTGTCTCAATCTCTTGGAACGTCTCTCCCCCTCAAGATTATCCGAGTCAGGGTCATCCTGATGGCGTTTGCGAGATTGAACGTTGCATGTGTATTCCAAGGAGAAGACTCGATTAGTTAGCTGTCCAATTTCCTTTAGCAAGGTTTTGTGTGTTGTAGTCATTGTTGATCGTAGGTCAGTTATTTCTTGTGATTTTGATTCTGAGTCTTGTGTTCCAATGAGTGAAAAGTAAAGATTGGGTTTTTGTTGTTGTAGATGAGGTTGATCTTTGAATATCTATAACATCATGTATTTGAATTGATGAAATGTGAGCTCCTCATCTCTAGTAACTTCTTCAGCAAGCCCTTCGCGAATCTTTTTGCGTTTTTCTTCAGCTTCAAGTTGTTCTTTGAAGTCGGTCGCGAACCCTTCTACTACTCGTTTCAGATATCCCTCT
Organism: Artemisia tridentata subsp. tridentata; assembly: GCA_021014915.2. Taxonomy (NCBI): domain Eukaryota; kingdom Viridiplantae; phylum Streptophyta; class Magnoliopsida; order Asterales; family Asteraceae; genus Artemisia; species Artemisia tridentata. The sequence goes on from CP139507.1 coordinate 197,283,079, forward strand.
GTCACATAACTTGGAGGTGCATCTGATTGAGGATTGAATGCAGTTGTTGATGATGGTGGGATGGATTTGGTTGCTTCAGTTTGTGGTGGGATGGGTATAGTTGTTGTTGTTGTTATGGTAGCTTGTGTTGTTGTATTTGTTGTTGTTGTTGTTGTTGTTGTTGTTGTTGTTGTTGTTGGTTTCGGTGGTGGAACAGCCGAGGGAAATGGTAACGGTTCGGACTCACAAAGAGTATCTGAAGGCAAACTGGTCGCTATGTCAACGAATGGCGCAGGATTTGTTTGCTCGGGTGTACCTGAGTTTAGGAGTTGGCGTATCTTCGTGGATTTAATGATACTACTTGTTTCAGATTCTAACCTAGTCTCCTTACTAACTTCCGGCCTATGGGTTGTTCCTGCCTCCTCTCCATCATTTTCGACAATATTATCTTTGTTTGGATCAGACATAGTCGTTTCAGAGTCACCCTTATCCTGAGTGTCGGTTCCAGCACCTTCCTTTTGCCCTTCTTCCATCCTTGTTTCTCCAGACTCCTGAATGTTAGAGAGTCGTTGAATTCTTCTTTTCCTTTTACCCCTTTGTTCGATTGTACGTTTCTTACTCCCCATCTCTAGACCTAGTTGGGTGCTATATTCTAATTGTCTATGCGTTTTAGGGGTAGGTCCGCTCGGTTTCGAGCTTTCCATAGAAAGGTTAAGTCTACCTATATATTCCTTGTAAGCTTTAGATGTCTTGTCAGCAAGGTTGAGCAACTCTTGTGGGATAGCCATTGGTTGTTTATTCGTTGCATCTTTGGCTGGTTGCAGGTTTCTTATTACTTTGTCATTTATTCTAACCTCGATAGGCCTTGCTGACAGCTTGTTTGATTTCTTCATATCTTGAATAAGAAGTTTGATGAATCTTACAAAAGAAATGTAGGGACCCTTTTTTGGGAATTAAACCTAACAGTACAAACTGCAAGGCTTAAAGTTTCAACTGCTGAAGACTGATGAAGATTACACTGACAGTACAAAGTTAGTTAGTACTGCCAGAACAAGAAGTTAGTACTGCTTATAAGGTGAAGACAGACGTGTATAGATAATTATAGAATAGATATTGTGTATATCCTATTTAAATAGAATTATAGTTATCTTATACAGGAATCCTTGGTCTATAAAAGGATATCCTAGGTTAGGTTATACATATCTAATATCTCATAATAATCATTTTTTTGTTAAGATTCAAGGTTGTAAACCCTAGTACTAGCAATAGTACTCGTATTATTGATTATAATAATATTGAAACGTTTTGGTTAATCAATTGTCTTCATTGTTCATACACCTACATACAAATACTTACTGTTCCATTCATTCATTCATTCACTTAAATATTCTTCTAAGTATAACTAAGTAGATTCCGCATACTTGGTTGTATCAACTCAAAGTATCACATACACATCATATAGGATTAACACCCTAAGTGTAACACATCAAACGATCCTGACAAGTGGTATCAGAGCAAGGCTTTGATACTTTGATTTAGAAGATCCAAGAATAACAGTTTCTCAGAAGAAGATGGACATGGAGACGGCAACAACCAGTCTTGCTGCAAAATTGCCTATACTCAAGCCCAATGAGTTCGATATGTGGAGATTGAGAATTGAACAATTCTTCCAAGTGCAGGACTATGCACTCTGGGAGATCATAGAAGAAGGGAATTCATTCAAGCCTTCTACCACAACAACAACTGAAGAAGGAAAATCTGTGACAACAGTGCAGACAAAGCCTATTACTACTGAAGAGAAGGCACAACACAAGAATGATCTCAAAGCAAGAGGCTTGCTGCTATTGACCATACCTAATGATCAATTGTTGAATTTCAGCAAATTCAAATGTGCAAAGACACTCTTTGAAGGTATTGTTGCAAGATATGGTGGGAATGATGCCACCAAGAAAACACAGAAGACCCTTCTCAAGCAACAATTTGAGAACTTCTCAGCTACAAGCAATGAATCAGTAGACCATATGTTCAACAGGCTACAGAAACTAGTGAGTCAGCTTTCTATTCTTGGAATTGAGATACCTCAGGAAGATCTCAACTCCAAATTTCTAAGAAGTCTACCATCAGAATGGGCTATGCATGTGGTTGTGTGGAAGAACAAGCCTGATATAGATTCCATGAGCTTAATGGATCTATATAGCAACTTCAAAATAGTGGAGCATGATGTAAAGAGGTCTGTTGGAACAAGCTCAAGCCCTAGAAATTTGGCATTTGTGTCATCCTCAAGTACTTCAAGTCCAGATGAAGAAGTGCAAGTTACTGGAGCAGTTGGTACTGCTAGTTCTAATATTGGTACTGCTAGTACATCAAGCAGTACTAATGGACTCCTGGATGAGAATACTTATTGTGCTTTCCTGACTACTCAGCACAATGGTACTATGTTGACTCATGAAGATCTTCAGGAGATAAATGAAGATGATATTGAAGAGATGGACATCAAGTGGCAACTCTCTCTTCTTAGCATGAGGGCTAAGAGATTTTTGAAGAGAACAGGCAAGAAGATAGTCATAAATAGCAATGACGTTGCTGGTTATGACAAGTCCAAGATTGAGTGTTATAACTGCCACAAGATGGGTCATTTTTCAAGAGAGTGTAGGAAGCCCAGACAGCAGGACTCAAGGAATAAGGGCTATGAAGGCAAGTCAACAGGATCAAGGGTTGTGGAGATTACAGACTCAAGCTCAAGGGAAATGATAGCCATTGATGGCTTAGGGTTTAATTGGAGCTACATTGCAGAGGAGGAAGCAAAACCTACAGAAATAGCTCTCATGGCTTTCTCAGACTCTGAGGTACAAGTTTCTAAATGTTCTAAATCTTGTGATGCTTTAAAAGAATTAGAAACACTTAGGAAACATTATGATGAACAGAGAATAGAGCTAAACAAGACCAATTTTAATTTAGCAAATCATAAAAGGGGTTTAGCTATTCTAGAAGAGCAAATTGTTCATTATAAAACCAATGAGTGTACTTTTTTTGAGACTGTAGCTGTACTTAAAAGAGATATATTTTTTAGGGATGCTGAAATTAGCAATTTAAAAGCTGAGGTTGATAGACTTAAACAGGCTAAAGAGAACATTCAATTGAGTGTAGACACATTAGAGTATACATCAAAAGGTGTTCAGAAGATAATTGAATGTCAAATTATCAATAAGGCTAAGTCAGGGCTAGGATATCACTCAGTTCTACCTCCTTATAGAGGAATTCCAACACCCCCAGGCATAGACCTTGAACATACAGGTTTGGAAGAATTTCAACTACCTAAAATGGAATATGGCCCAAAACTAAAAGAAAAAGAAGTAGTTGAAAAGCCTGTAGAAGTAAGTTTTGAGAGTGCAAGTGATAAATCACTCTCTGAGGACAAGGTGTCCTCTGATAGGTCATCAGGTAGAGACTCAGATGCTCCAACCATAGAGGATTGGACTTCTGATGATGATGAGAGTGATCAGGCTGTAGTTAAGCCTGTTAGTGTTAAGGTTGAGGAACCAAAAGTTCCAAAAGTGGTCATAACTGAGACTGTTAGGCCTAAAACAAATGCTAAACCATTTAGACCAACAGTTAGGTATGCTGAAATGTATAGAGCCACAAACAAGCCCAGAGGTAACCAAAGGAATTGGAACTACCTCAAGTCTCACCAACTATGTAACACCCCAACCCGATAAGGGTAGAAGTATTACATTATGATGACATATCAAAGCAAACACAAGCATACAATTAGTAATACAAAGGAATCTCAAAGGTTACAAAGGAAAAATCTGAAGTACAAGGTTACTGATGAGAACAACAATAAAATACTAAGTCTGAAAATGTAAACACTTCTAGTCATCTCTAATCTAGAATAGCTATCAAAGTGTAGTCTTCTAAGTCCAAAAGTACTCTCCATTCATAACCCAGCTTCCTACTAAAACCTGCCGCAGGAAAAGAAATGCGGCTGAGCTTAAAAAGCCCAGTGAACAGATATATATAAACGAAACTAAAAGATAAGGAACGAACATATAAAGTATGGTGCATTGGGAAAAGCATAAGGTATAAACAAATGGATATCAAAAGTAAGGAAAGGTCAGTAATCTACCACGAGCCCGAACACAAATCAAATCAAATATCATAGTAACCATGGAGTAGCTAGCTCCCGAACATGTGAAAGACGTGTATTGCACACAAGCATCAGTCACCGAACATATCATTTCATATCATATCCACTCAAATACAAATCGAACCTAGGATGCATCCATACGCCCCTGAACAATCATATTGGCCATAATAAATATAAAGTGCACATATCATAACAAAATGGGACGGTGTGGAACATCACTCAACCACACTAGAGTCATGCCATTGGTGCATCAATGACACGGCCATGTTACCTTCATGGCTAGGAAACGAACTTGGCTCGGGTATCAAACTGAAGGGTTCAAATGTCACATCATATCAAAGTTCATATCAAAGGTTCATATCAACTGTATCATATCAAAGGTTCATAAGTTCATAGCAAAGGTTCATCATTCAGGTTCATAGCAAAGGATTAAAGCAAAGGTTCATAATCAAAGGTTCACAAATCTAAAGGAGCATAGCAAAGGCATAGATCAAATAAGAAAGCCATAATAAGAAGGCTCAGATCAAAGGCATCATCATCAAAGCTAATATCAAACAGATGTGAACGAATCATGAGAAACCTTAAGAGATAAGGTCAGAATATCTGTACCTTGAAAAGCTGGATAAGGAAAAGATCACATAATGGGAAATACTCCTCTTCAGAATCTACACATGACATAGTTTTACTTATTAATAACTTGTTTTATAAGTTGTTTACTCATTGATGTTGTTCTTATTACATATTAGGGCTTCTTTCCATTCTTAGTAACTTTCCTCTTTTAGTAACCTGTCATATTTAGTAAGTTTCCTTATTTAGTAAGTTTCTATAATCAGTAATTTCCCCGAAATAGTAATTTAATACTTTAAGGTTATAATTGACAATTAATAATTATATTTAAGGTTTAAAGTAACAATTATAATAGTTTAAGGTTAATTATGTCAATTTAGTAAAGTTTAGGGTCAAAATGTGAATTATCAAAATTAAATATATAAAAAAAATGTCAAATAAAATCATTTTAAAACGATAATCTTATACCCTGTCGTTCATAATTTATTAACGTAGTCTTGACATTAATCTTAATTCGTGACAACCAAAATATATTATTATCACATGCATATACACCCAACTCATCTTTTCCTTTCTAACCCTAATCACCTTGACCCAAGTCCTTTTTATTAATTTTCCCATGACACACGACGCAACACAACATAAAATCACCCCCCTTAACAGCTTTAACAAACCAAAACACCAACAGACCTCATTTTGCACCCAAGATTTGTAACCCCATACGTCCCAACCTTTAACCCATATTCGACCTTTTACATAACTATCTTGACTCACCCTTATTTGTACACACAAAACTCTTGTTTCCAGCCAAATTGGACACACAAACATACCCAGAAGCTAACCCATTTGACACACAACCACACCCTTATTCTGAACCCAAAAAGGGTCCACGTAAGACCCGATATTTACCCACGTATGATCATATTTTCATGAATATATTCCAGACTTTATTCTGCATTTTGTGGATCGCATACATGTTCACAAACCAGTTTCATGAGCCTATATATATATATATATATATATATATATATATATATATATATATATATTATATATATATATATATATATATATATATATATATTCGATTAGTCCCAAAAGAACACAACTCACATGTATGTGCTTTATTATTTCAACAGCCCATTATTTCTACTCTTTCAGTTCGACAAAAGCTTAGTTCCTGGTTAAGATTTTATGGATGTGTTGAGAGTACTAGATGAGAGAAACAAGAACAAATTAACTAGGTATACCTTAGAGTCGGTATGAAGGTTAGAACAAGAACCAAATGGGATCTAATGACCAGACTTCTGTACGCCCTGGCTTATGCTTCACAAGCAGCTTTGAACCCCAACCAAAGTACGATCAATACACCTTGATGATCACACCCTTTTCCGTCTCCTTTGTACCCTCTTGTTCACGACAGAAATAGGAGGAACAAGGCTGCTTCAAATTTTATTCTAGGGTTTCTGGAGTATTTTTGTTTGTGAAAGTTTCGGTTAGGAGAACCAGGGAAAGTAGAAGTTATAGGAGTGGTTGAATGTGTATTGTTTAATAATAAATAGGAAATATAAAAGATATGGGATATTCACATTGATTTGATTTTGGTCGAAATGCCTGATTGCCTAGAATTAAGGGGCGAATCTTTTTTTTTTTTTTTTTTTTTTTTTTTTTTTTTTTTTTTTTTTTTTTTTTGTGATTGATAGTCCAATGTACCAAGTCTTGAAAGAAAAAGTGAGTACACTCAATTAATAAAACGTTTGAAGGTTGCAACTTGTCTAAATTGATCAACATATATTCTGTCCAAGTAAATATGGATAAGTTTTTGCAACTTATCTAAATTGCTCTAATCACAATATTTTTAGGGTTGAGTGATACTCGGTTGGCAAAATAAAGGAGATGCCGAAATTAGGGGGGGGAGTTTAATGACCAAATCGCCTCTCTTAATTTCAAAAATAAATTCTAGAATTTTTCCCATTTATTAGCTGTGTACAATGTTTAATTCTTTTGGACCTAATGGGGCGTGTGACATAAAGTATGATATATACTTGTGTTGTATTTTTATAAGGTTTATTTATTTCTTGTATGGGGTATATCTCTCATGTATTAACTTGCAATTACTTAGGTTCGGTTTAAAGTTCAAATTAGTACGTATTTTAGAACTCACGTTCTTAGGTATAATTTATGTGTTCTTGAAAAATTCAAATTAGAGGGGTAATTTAGGAATTTCAACTGAATGGAAAATGAGGGCTTTACAAACTAGGTGATGACTTTGTCTGTTATAGGAAAGCTTGTTTCACATGTGGTAGCTTTGACCATCTTGCAGCTTATTGCAACAATAGGGTAACTAGGTATTCAAGTCCTAGGGTGAACTCAGTTAGACCTCCCACTCACCCTACAAATGCTAGAATGATACCTAGAACAGTTCTTTTAAGGTCTGGACTAAGAGTAGTTCATACTGCTAGACCATTTAGACCTGTTTACCCAAGACCAACCGTTCAAGGTGCAAAAACAACTTTTAAATCAACACCAAAAACAGTTCAAAGACCATTTCAAAACAATGCAGTGATTAGCAAACAAGTTTGGAAGCCTAAAGTTGCAATTGCAAACCTAGCAGTTCATACTGCTAGGCAAGCAGTTAATACTGGAAGTTTTAAAAACACTGCTAAGGCTAATATGGATAATGGTATTAATGCATCTGCATCATGGGTTTGGAGACCACTTCAATCCAATGGTACTCCAACTGTGCTAAAAAGATTTAATTATATTGATGCTAGAGGAAAACCAAAGTCAGTGATGGCTTGGGTTCCATAAGGAAATTAATTCCTTGTTGATTAGCAATGTTAGTCATATGCTTATTTGTTATGAGGCAAGTGCTTTGCACTTTGTTTCTTGTTTTTGGACTAACAATTGCAGGATTGATTGGAGTTTGTGAATCGAGTATTTCATGTTTTGGACTAAATGATGCTTTGGAGCTCAAAGTGTGTGATCTGTGCACACAACAAATGGTTATTGGTTCACCATGTCTAACCCACATAAGAACCAACTAGTCCAGAGCAAACGGTTTCTGGTAAAGACTAATTAAATCTGTTTATGGTTGACAATTTACCAAAAATTATATGGTTATCAACTCACCATATCTAGCAGTGAAGAATTGGCTAGTCCAAAGCAAACGACTATTGGTAAAGACATATCAAATCCGTTGATAGCTGATAGTTTGCTAAAAACTATATGTGAGTTATAATGTTTCAAATTCATATAAATTCATACTGTTCTTTGAAATTTTTTGATAATGGTTTGTACTGCTAGTGCAAAGTTTGTACTGCTCAACTAGCCGTTAGAACTATTGTGTCAGTAACTAATTTTTGTTTAAAAACTAGCCGTTGGAAGATAATTGAGATTTTGACTGACTTAGTTACGGTTTTTAAGGGATCCTCTTCTAGATATTTTAACTTTTATTCTATTATAATCTTATCCTAAAATAAAAAGTTAAAATATTCTTTAAGTCGGTCAATAGAAACCCTAATTCTCTCAATAATATCTCACCTCACTTTCAACTTCTACTTTCTAACCTAAATTTTCACTATTCACCACAGTCAAATCAATTTTTACTGAGAATATTATGGCTAATTTGTATTTTATCAAGACGCACAACCAGGTCGCTTTTCTTGAGAAAACAGAGGAAGGGGATGGACCAAAATTCTATGAGATTGTGGATTTTCTCAACAACTCTCATATAAGGTATGCTTTAACTGTTTCCCCTACTCTTATTGTCTCTCATATCACACAGTTTTGGCAAACTTCCATTGTCAAAATTAGTGAAGAGGAAGACATAGAAATTCACTCCAAAGTGGATGGCATATCTTTTATTGTTACCGAATCTACACTTAGGAGACATCTTAAGTTGCAAGATTCAGATGGTATCAATAACATGCTAAACACTGAAATTTGGCAAGAACTTGCCAGAATGGGGTATGATACATCCAATCAAAAACTAACTTTTCAAAAGGGATGTTTCTCCCCACAATGGAGATTTTTGATACATACTCTCTTACATTGTTTAAATCCCAAAAGGACATCATGGGAGCAATTCAGTAGCAATATTGCTATTGCTCTCATATGTTTGTCTACAAACAGGGTTTTTAATTTTTCAAAATTCATATTTGAGAGTATGGTTGCTAATGTAAAAAGTAAAACAAAATTTCTTATGTATCCAAGATTTATTCAATCCTTTCTGAATAAGAAAAAGAATTTACTTAAGCAACATAAAGAAACTTTTCCTACTCCTAGCCTGCAACAAAAAGTTTTTCAAAATGTGGCTAGTAGACTTTTTAATGGGTAGAAATACCTCTCTTTCCTGAGATGCTACAAATTGATGAGGATGAAGGGTCAGTAAACCCAACTGAGCCCCAACACACATCCATTGTCATTCCTGAAATAAACCATACACCCCAGTCACCACAACTTATAAAAGAAGAACCAGAAAGGAGACTATGATTGCTCAGTCTAGTCCTCCTACTCCAACTTTTGAAGCAGATGAGCCTATCTCTCAAGATAGTATGGATGGGGCTTACACTACTGCTAAGCAGGACAGTGTAAACATAGATAAGACCCCTACCATGGCAACACTTAATGTGCCAAGTCCTCAAAGACTTGACACAGGTAGTGAAATCCCAAGCCAAATTGAACAAATGGATGGTTTAGGAGTACATCCTAGTCTAACTAGGGTAGAAACTGGATCTATGCCCCTTGATTCACCTCTCCTAGCAGGTAACACAGCTAGAAGTGATGAGGGCAGTTATTCACTAAAGGAATTGATGGTCATCTGTACAAAATTGTCAAATAAGGTGGAATCTCTGGAGGAAGATCTCAAAAGCCACAAAACCAACTTTGCCAAAGTTTACACCCAGTTGACTCTCAGGGTGAAGAAGTTGGAAGCTCAACTTAAGAGGAAAAGATATAAGGTGGTGATAGATGATGATTCTTCAGATGATGGTTCAGATAGTTCTGATGATGATGGTGATGATTCTCCCAAACAGGGGAGGATAATGAGGAAATCTGGAAAATCAGGTTCTCAAACTCAGGGGAGGAATGAAGAAGGTACTGATGGTGATGATACTGATATTATTGAAGAACAAGGTACTGCTGAGATAGTTGAAGAAGCAGTACAAACTGCTGAAGTGCCAAAGGAAGCAGTACAAACTGCTAAGGACAAAGGGAAAGGCATTTTGGTTGAAGAAGAAGAAGAACCTCAGAAAAGAAAGATTAAGCCCATGACACAAGCTCAAATAGATTATGATGCAGAAGTGGCAAAGGAACTTCAAGAAAATGAACAAGCAGATGAACAAGCTCAAATTGCTACTGATGCAGAACTGGCAAAGAAAATGTCTGAAGATGATATTATTGACTTTATGGAAGCAAAAAGATTAGAAAAAGAAAACATGGCTTCAGATGCTCAGATGGATCCAGAACAATTTGAAGAACAACTACAATATTTGATAGATAGTGATCCAATTGTGAAAGCACAAGTAGTTCAACTTATTAAAGATCAGAGTTTAAGTGCAGAAGAAAAGTCAGCAAAGCTTACAAGTTTTATTTTGTCAAAGAATAAGGAAGTAGCTTGGAGTAATCTTATGCAGAGGATCAGGGATAGACAAAAGAAAGGTTATAAGAAGAAAATGCCTTCTTACAAAGAACAAATAAGCTTTATGAAGAGTTACTTGAAGAATCAGGCATATTGGAAACAGAGTTATTTTAAAGGAAAATCAGATGTAGAAATTGAAAGAGCTTATTATGAAGCCTATGCAAGAATAAACAAGCCATTTGCAACAGATTTTGTCATTGATACTGGACATGATAAAGGAAAGAAAAGAGATCCAGAGGTGTTAGAGTCTGATACATCAAAGAAGCAAAAGACTGGAGCTGAGGGATTAACAGATGAGCTAATAAAGAATATGATAGTGATAATTCCTAAATCCACAAATGTGAAACCACTACAAGCAAAACACCCTATCATAGATGGGGAAGTTTTCACGGAAGGAAGAATGAAAGGGTGGAAAATCATGAGGGTTGGAGGAATAACATAAAAGTATAAACTGTTTGAAGATTTACTCAACGGATTTGATAGGGATGATCTCAATCAGTTATGGAACTTAGTACAAGAAAGATTCAGAGTTGCAGATTCTTTTGATGATAAAGACAAAGAATTATGGGTACAGTTGAAGAGGATTTATGAACCAGATGGTGGAGAAGCAATATGGAGATTTCAAGCTCAGATCAAAGATGTTTCATGGAAACTTTTTGATACATGTGGAGTGCATAGAATTTCTACTAAAGATGGTTTGGAGATATACATGTTAGTAGAAAAAGACTATCCTCTTAGACCAGCTGTGTTGGTTACATTAGTATATACAAAACTGAAAGTTGAAGCTGATTCAGAAATGGCTGATGAGCTAGTAAGGAAGATGTTTCATCTTGCAGAACAGAGAAAAGCTCAGACTAAGAGATTGACATGGTAGTGTTTGGAAGAATCCCCCCCATCCTCATAAATGAAGTTTAATTCAAAGAAACTTAGTGATTTGGAGAGAAATCATAAGTTTAGGGTAGGATTGTTGGGAATTAAACCTAACAGTACAAACTGCAAGGCTTAAAGTTTCAACTGCTGAAGACTGATGAAGATTACACTGACAGTACAAAGTCAGTTAGTACTGCCAGAACAAGAAGTTAGTACTGCTTATAAGGTGAAGACAGACGCGTATAGATAATTATAGAATAGATATTGTGTATATCCTAATTAAATAGAATTATAGTTATCTTGTACAGGAATCCTTGGTGTATAAAAGGATATCCTAGGTTAGGTTATACATATCTAATATCTCATAATAATCAGTTTTGTGTTAAGATTCAAGGTTGTAAACCCTAGTACTAGCAAGAGTACTCGTATTATTGATTATAATAATATTGAATCGTTTTGGTTAATCAATTGTCTTCATTGTTCATACACCTACATACAAATACTTACTGTTCCATTCATTCATTCATTCACTTAAATATTCTTCTAAGTATAACTAAGTAGATTCCGCATACTTGGTTGTATCAACTCAAAGTATCACATAAACATCATATAGTCAAACAATCCTGACACCCTTCTTCTTCGTCTTCGTCTTCGTCTTCGTCCTGGTTTTGTTCTGAACTAATTCAACTAGCTCAATCCATAATAGAGAAGCATAGTCGAAATGGCATTGATTAACAACACCATAGAAGATCTGATAGATAAAGAATCTCCTGGCATCAATCCCTGCTTCTTTGCCGGCGAGGCATCGATTAAGGATTGAAAACATGGTTGCCGAGAGTCCGGGTAGATGCTTCCTCTTGAAGTCTGAAGTGTTTTGATCTTTACCGCATCAATATCAAAGCCCAGTTCCTTGAAGAATGTAACAATCTGTGTTGCATGTGGTAAGACTTCAAACCCGTGTATATTATTAGAGGTAGCAGTAGGTAAGTCGAGGACATTTCGTAGGGAATTGATAGTGAGTGTAGTTGTGTATCTGTCCACTGTGACTTCCAGAGTTGCGGGCTTTGAATCTTTTACCACATGTATGGTTTTCCAGAATTGTTGTACGTAAATCTGAGGGATTTCAATGGCTGTTTTGTTGAGAGCAGGGAAGATTGGGTGGTTTTTGAGTATTTCAACGATTATTGGATGACCACAATTGAAGTTGTAAGGATTGAACATGAAGTTGCTTTCATCGTATCTGATGTAATTATCAGATGGAAGGATTTGTTCTTGTGTCAGTTGTGGTTGTGGGACTTGAACTTCTAGAACTTCTTGTGGTTGTTCTTGAGACATTTTTGTGAATATGATTCTGAAATGATATGAAAATTGTAAGTATATGGATAAGTTTAAATTCATTTATTTCACTCTGTCTGTTTTTATATGCTCTGGCATTTCTTTTACGAGCATATTTATTTTCTTTTTCTTTTCTTATGCTTTCTTGCTTTTATAGCATAAGCGCATGCTCTTTTCTTTTCACATGCGATTTAATTCTTTCTGTCTATTTTTGTTTTTCCTCACCAAAAGTTTGTGTTGTGATACTTTTTCAAAATATTTATGAGATTTAGATTGAACGTTGTGTTATATTGCTCATGCATTAAAATGTACGTTCATCTAACCTTTTTGAAGGTTTGGGAAAAAGTATCAATAATTGTTTCAAACTTAAGTAATCTAATATATACTAGATACCTTGATTAGAAACAAACATTTACAAAGATAATTTAATTGCACGAGCGTGAGATTTCTTGATAAATAACTAAACTTTGGACTCTCTATTACGTTTCCTAGTTAAAGGAGTCCATTATCAGCTTTTAGGTGATAACTATTCCTAATAACTATCTTGAAGATGAGAAGTTTTAGGTTAAGTCAAATACAAGTCGTCTCAAAAGAGCTTTTGTTGCATAAGAGTGATTTCCCGGAACGTATCAAAACCGTGAATACTTTATTACGTTGTGTAGCTAAAGGGATGCATTATCAGTTTTTACATGACAACTAGCCCTAATAACCACCTTGAATATGAGATATTCTTAGTTAAGACCGTATCAAGTTGTCTCAAAACCTTTTATAAACAAATATGAGTGAAAACTTTTCAAGGTTGCATGAATTGATTTGTATGTTTGAAATTCATAGCTTTGGCAACAAAGAAAGAATTTGAATTTTATCCGTCAAAATCATTCATTCACATAGACATAGTAAAATATCATTCACAAAGTGTTCATAAAAATGCAATCATAGAGAAGTCTAATTTTCTAATTAAACATATGCATCATGAACTGCTTTAAGGCAATATCGGGATACAATCCTAGTGTAATTATTACTAAACTACACATATGCAATTTTATGTCTCAATATTTAAAATTCTTCTTTATATAAAAAATTTGATTCTTTGTGAAATGAATTTAAAATTTGAGAAAGACATGTGTGTTACAAAAAAAGATTGGCTCGTTGTTGAACTTTTTAGTTTTTGAAAAGTGATTTTCAAAAAAAAAATTTGAAGTTTTGAACAAGTTGTGACTATTTGAGAAAATAATGTTTGATCATAAATGTAACTTTGCTAAAATTTGTTAAAATGTTTGTTAAACTTTATACAAGTATAAAACTTATAAAAGTTTTGCAAAGATTTTTAAAAAATTTGGGCAGGGTAACGTTTAGAAAAGGTAGGTAACAAAGTTTCACAAAATCTACTATCGCAGGATTTGGTATCGTAAACATGGTCAAACATAGTCAACTGTTGCAAACAAGATAAAACGGGTATCGCAAACCAATGTTGCGATAGTAAATTGCTATCGCAACAGGTTTAGTAAAGAGCTGTCGCAAAGAAAGGTTGTGATAACAAGCTATTGCAACACTTTTAGGAAAAGTTCTATCGCAAGGCATCAGTTGCGACACGAAAGTGTCATTTGTTTTTTCCCAATAAGCACTTCTTCCCTCTTTTCACTTCTTTTGTCTGCAGGAGGGCAGAGGTTTATGTTTGTTTTTTTGCAGACATAAGTGCTTCTTTCTTCTTTTAAATTTCAGACATTATCTTTCACTTCTTACCTCTTCTTTCACAAACCCTACATCTCTTTCTCAATATCCGTTTTTTTACGTTTTCGATCGTTTTTTACTTTTTCGTTTGTTGTTTTTACGTTTTCGTCTGTTTTTTACGTTTTCGACTATTATTTTACGTTTTCGTTTGTTTTTTAAGTTTTCGTCCATTTTACGTTTTCGACCGTTTTTTTACGTTTTCGTTCCCTTTTTTACGTTTTCGTCCATTTTTTTACGTTTTTAACCTTTTTTTACGCTTTCGTCGATTTCTTTACATTTTCGACTTTTTTTACGTTTACATTGGTTTTTTTACGTTTTGCGTGTTTGTTTACGTTGTCATATGTTTTATTTATGTTTTAGTTCATTTTCTTACGTTTTCGTTCGTTTTATTTACATTTTCGACCATTATTTTATGTTTTCGTTCGCTTTTTACGTTTTCGTAAGTTTTTTTACGTTTTCGATCAATTTTTTTAATGTTTTTGTCGGTTTCTTTACGTTTTCATCCCTTTTTTTTACGTTTTCATCTGTTTTTTTACGTTTTTGTCGGTTTCTTTACGTTTTCGACCATTTTTTACGTTTTCATCGGTTTTTTTACGTTTTCGTCCTTTTTTTACGTTTTCGTCTGTTTTTTATGTTTTCGTCCGTTTTTTTTACATTTTAGTCCATTTTCATCCCTTTTTTACATTTTCGTCTGTTTTATTACGTTTTCATCCATTTTTTACGTTTTCGTTTGTATTTTTATGTTTTTGTCTTTTTTTTACATTTTCGTCTGTTTTTTTTACTTTTTCATCCGTTTTTTACGTTTTCGTCTGTTTTTTATGTTTTGACAGTTTTTGATACGGTTAAAATCAAGTCGTTATTTATTTCCAAAGAATACAGCGGAAGTTGTATTCCCGGGTCGTTATCCCCAACGAAGGCTGAATGGAGTTTGTAATCTCGGTTTGTGAATACGTGTTTTGAATGGTTAAACAAAGATGAGAGTTTGGGTTTTTACGCTAAAATACGTGAACATAAATTAAAAACGATTAAATATCTAAGAAAAACTATAATCTAAAGTTCACCAAATTAAAAACGTAAACAAAAGCTAAAAACGTAACTAAACGATAAATGACAAAACGATGAAATATTAAACCTACGGATTCCAAATTAATTTTCTTACGTGCTAAATGACAAAAGAAAATTTTACGAAAAAAAAGATTACACTTTTTTAACTAATATTTAATTTTAAAATTAATTAGAAAGCTAATTTAAAAATAAAAATCTGATATTTAGCAAAACAACTAAAATATAGAATAAATACAAACTAGTTAAAACATTTAACCAAATAATGCTCTAGCCCAGATGGTCTGGGTGTGTTGGGGTTGTGGCAGGCAAGTTTCCAGACCAGGGTTCGAATCCCTGGTCTTCCACTTTTTTTTTTTTTTTTGTGACAATTTTAATTTTTTTTTTGCTAAGCATTTTCACTACTGATTCACAAACTTGATCCTGATTTACAATAAGCAAATACAGCTTTAAACAAAACACAACCTGATTTACAATGAGCCAACACAACTATAACCAAATCTCAAACTGATGCAACAAGGTGACTATCTTAACAACATTCAAACTAATTTAACCAATACTAACCGAAGCACAAGTGACCAACAATTTACCTCAATCTTAAACACAGAAACATTGACCAAAAAAAAAAGAAAGTAAAAACTTAGGCAATAACAATAATGAAATAAGCAGAATCGAAGCATTAATCTAAACAAGAAACACTAAACCAAGCAGAAATAAAGCAGTAACAATAACAATCGACTGAAATTAAAATAAAGAGCAACAGTTACAACCGAATTAAAAAGTACAAATTACCTTAAATTAATTAGCTAAAAATAAACCTAATTCCTACTTTTAAATTAAAACTAAATACTGAAATTAAAAATACATACCGAAAAGAAAAGCTAATTAAAACCTACTTCATCCTAAAACATTCCTCAACTATTTATACAAAAAGAATAATAAAAAGCTAGGGTTTCTTTCTCCTCTCTCTTCTGCTCTTCAATCTTCACCATTGGATTAATCTTGTTCTCCATACCAAGAATCTGAGCCGTTGGATTGGTTCTCTCCCCACGGATCGCTGAGGTGGAGGGATACCCGTGAGTATGGTACTAAAGCAAGGTTTGGGTAAGAGTGGAAGTTTGGCGGATTACACTTTGGGGAAGAGACAAAGTAGCGGCTGAGGAGATTAGGGTTAGGGATTGACCGAATTTGGGAATTTTGACCATAGGATTGGGGGTTTGACCGGTTTTATCTATTAGAGGTGTTGGGTGGTCGGGTTTAATTTGGATGTGGGCCGGGTTTGTTTAACTTAAGGGAAGTGGGCTTGTGGGGTTGGGGAGAGTAGTGTTGGGTCGATAGGTTTATAATGTTGGGGTGTTTAGTTGTGGGCTGTGGGTGTTAATTGTTTAGGATAAATGTTGGATTTAATTTAGGGACCAAGAGTGTAAATCATGCAAAGTTCAGGGACCAAATCTGCTATTTCTCCAAAGTTAATCCGGGGACCAAAATCGCCAAGCTTATTATTCCAAGGACCAAAAATTTATTTTTTTACTATTTTTTTATTATTTTTTTCAAGCTTGAGGGACTAGACTTGCCATTTGCAAATTTTGTTTGTTTTTCAAACGTTTTCAATCATTTTGCATATGGAATACAAAAACACATCTCAAAGATATTTTTAACATTTTTTTATCGTTTTAAAGTGTTTTTGGTTGTTTTGACTCGAAAATTGGACGAAAAGATATGTGTAAAACGACACATATCAAATCCCCCACACTGAGCAATTGCTAGTCCCTAGCAATTATTTGTGAAAATTGATGGATGTATCTCTTTACCAGAAGCCATCACCTCTGGAGTAGCCAAATGTTTCAGTTCAAGTAAGAACTATGGTACACTGATAACCATATGATTTTGAGCAAATCATCAGCTGCCAACGGATTTGGTTTGTCTTTACCAGAAGCCGTTTGCTTCTGGACTAGCCAACTCTTAGATAAAACCACTTATTATCTTTGGTGAGCTGATGACCAATTATGGTTTTCCAACTGCCTTTACCACAAGCCATAATCTTGCGGGCTAGCCAACTCTTCATCTTTTTAGGATATGGTGAGTCGAATACCATACAATTTTTGGCAAATTGTAAGCCGTAAACGGATTTGATATATCTTTACCAAGAACCGTTTGCTCTTGGATTAGCCAATCCTTTTGTGTGTTAGACATGGTGGACTGATAACCATTTGTTGTGTAAGTGCAAAACACTTACACCAAAAAAAAATTTTGGCCAAAAATGGGGGAATTAGATGGTATATATACGTGATTAAATTCGTGAGAATTCCCCCCACACTAGAAATGAATATTGTCCTCAATATTCAAAGTCCCCGGCTGTTATGCCGAAACTGAGAACGTAAAAGGGAAATATTGCGGGCCATTTATTTTATTTTTGATATTTAAAACTTTTTTTTTTTTTTTTTTTTTTTTTTTTTGAGATTGATATATACATATTTACAACAGCATGGGGCATCTCCCCCACACTAGGGTGTTAGAAAATAGAAAGAAGTCAGAAGAAAATAGAAAGAAGTCAGAAATATGGGTGAAAACCCATATGGTGTGCTACTGTTTTTGTTAACCGAGTCGCTAGCTTGACTCGACCCCGAATTCATTTGTCCTTGGGGAAGCATGTGGAAAAGAAAATCTCCATCGGACTTTCATTTAAAATGTTTGGATAAACATTGATGTACATGAAAGTTCCACTCCGATGAGATATATCCGGCTCTAAAGAATGATAAATTAAGATGCCAGGATCAAAAACTTTGTCCTCATTCCCAAACGAGAGAATGAGAGGACAATCTACCTTATAGGAGAAGAAAGGTAGAAAAACTCGAACGACATATGTGAAATCAATATAGTGGCGATCCTCAAAGGGCAACGTCACATATGTCGGGGAAGGAGGAATATCGGGATTAAGAACTGAGGTCATATCATCAAGTTTATGAATAATAGAATCTTTGACCTCATCGTTCTCTAACTCTTCATCAAAGAGAGGATTAATGATTGAAAAGTACTCGTCATCAAATTCAAAAAGAGAATTCGAATAGACTTCGAGACTTTCATTTGAAACGTCCTCATCAGAAAGTGATTCGTCATCACTAGAGGAAAAATCATCATTTGAATTGAAGAGCGGGTTAGAGAAGATCCCGGAAGTATCCTCAGAAATGTCATGAGGATCACAATAAGACCAATCACACTCACTGTAGGATATATCCTCAGACTCACTTGGGATTGGGATAGAGTTCTCAACACTAGACTTTATGAATTCGTCCGATTCCTTTTCAGGAATAGTGTCAAGAAGCTCATCCCCCATAATGAGAGAGTCATCGGAGTCCAAAGTACATGATATGGGTGTGGATGCAGTGGTCTGAAGGGGTTGAATGATAGAATTATTCACAAGAATAATATTCTCCCCTTCCTCATCTTCGTCATCGAGCATGCACGCCTGATTAAACAAGAAACGGTTGTGTGCTGCTCGTTCAATGGCGAGTAAATCTTCCATAGACTCACCATGACGATCATTTGGGTTTTGTTTAATAGCCAGATTTGTAAGTTCAATTCGTATCTCTTGAAGTTCTTGGAATATATCTTCAAGAGATAGTTGAGGCTGGCTTTGAGTGGTTTGATACTGTGGAGGATAAGAATAATCATAATTGTTACAAGGACCATGCTCATAGACAAGCGGGCTCCTCGTTTGACAATCGGAGCTATAGTGAGGACCTCCACAGTACTCACAACAATAATATTGTTGCGATTGATGAAATGACTGATTATGGATTTTGGTCATAACCAAGATTTTGCTCGTTACAAGAAACCTGCTCATAGACAAGCATGTCACTCGTTTGACAATCAAAATTTTGGTGAAGACCTCCATAATCAGCACTAGGATCATTTGGCACATTTAAGTTTTGGTAACAGGGTTCTTGCCAAAATGAATCCTGAGGAAGGTTGCAATCCTTTTGAAAATCTGGATACGTATTTGTATCTTCGATTTCAGAATTGCAACACACGCAAAGTTCAGGGACATTCCCACATCCTTTGCAGAAACATCGTCCACAAAGTGAATCATCCCCCAACGGATCTTCACAATATACGCAATATTTGGGTGAAGATGGCTGGGGTTGTGGAGGGTGGTCGGAAGAATCTTGAGAATTATCGACGGAATTAAGCTCTTCTTCGAGAGCTACTTCACACCAATAACAAGATCCTCTTGGGTTGTGATTTCCACACCGCTCACACTTACACTTTGCACAACGAAGAGTGTCAATCAACGGGCTTTTACAATGAAAACAGCGAGAGCCCAGTGACGACATAAGAATTAAACATAAATGAGGGTTAAGAAGATAGAATCAAACGGACAAGAGGATGAGAAAAAGAATTAAACGAATAGAGGGGATACGAAGAATATTTTTGGATTTTTAGCAACATTTTGAAAACAAAAAAAAGGAAAATAAATTTTGAAATGAAAATCTTTTTGGATTTTTAATAAGAAAATATTTACGAAACACGCAACGACAAACGAGATTTAAAAATTCGCGTCAGCCTTCCCCGGCAGCGGCGCCAAAATTTGATCGGTTAAAATCAAGTCGTTATTTATTTCCAAAGAATACAGCGGAAGTTGTATTCCCGGGTCGTTATCCCCAACGAAGGCTGAATGGAGTTTGTAATCTCGGTTTGTGAATACGTGTTTTGAATGGTTAAACAAAGATGAGAGTTTGGGTTTTTACGCTAAAATACGTGAACATAAATTAAAAACGATTAAATATCTAAGAAAAACTATAATCTAAAGTTCACCAAATTAAAAACGTAAACAAAAGCTAAAAACGTAACTAAACGATAAATGACAAAACGATGAAATATTAAACCTACGGATTCCAAATTAATTTTCCTACGTGCTAAATGACAAAAGAAAATTTTACGAAAAAAAAAGATTACACTTTTTTAACTAATATTTAATTTTAAAATTAATTAGAAAGCTAATTTAAAAATAAAAATCTGATATTTAGCAAAACAACTAAAATATAGAATAAATACAAACTAGTTAAAACATTTAACCAAATAATGCTCTAGCCCAGATGGTCTGGGTGTGTTGGGGTTGTGGCAGGCAAGTTTCCAGACCAGGGTTCGAATCCCTGGTCTTCCACTTTTTTTTTTTTTTTGTGACAATTTTAATTTTTTTTTTGCTAAGCATTTTCACTACTGATTCACAAACTTGATCCTGATTTACAATAAGCAAATACAGCTTTAAACAAAACACAACCTGATTTACAATGAGCCAACACAACTATAACCAAATCTCAAACTGATGCAACAAGGTGACTATCTTAACAACATTCAAACTAATTTAACCAATACTAACCGAAGCACAAGTGACCAACAATTTACCTCAATCTTAAACACAGAAACATTGACCAAAAAAAAAAGAAAGTAAAAACTTAGGCAATAACAATAATGAAATAAGCAGAATCGAAGCATTAATCTAAACAAGAAACACTAAACCAAGCAGAAATAAAGCAGTAACAATAACAATCGACTGAAATTAAAATAAAGAGCAACAGTTACAACCGAATTAAAAAGTACAAATTACCTTAAATTAATTAGCTAAAAATAAACCTAATTCCTACTTTTAAATTAAAACTAAATACTGAAATTAAAAATACATACCGAAAAGAAAAGCTAATTAAAACCTACTTCATCCTAAAACATTCCTCAACTATTTATACAAAAAGAATAATAAAAAGCTAGGGTTTCTTTCTCCTCTCTCTTCTGCTCTTCAATCTTCACCATTGGATTAATCTTGTTCTCCATACCAAGAATCTGAGCCGTTGGATTGGTTCTCTCCCCACGGATCGCTGAGGTGGAGGGATACCCGTGAGTATGGTACTAAAGCAAGGTTTGGGTAAGAGTGGAAGTTTGGCGGATTACACTTTGGGGAAGAGACAAAGTAGCGGCTGAGGAGATTAGGGTTAGGGATTGACCGAATTTGGGAATTTTGACCATAGGATTGGGGGTTTGACCGGTTTTATCTATTAGAGGTGTTGGGTGGTCGGGTTTAATTTGGATGTGGGCCGGGTTTGTTTAACTTAAGGGAAGTGGGCTTGTGGGGTTGGGGGAGAGTAGTGTTGGGTCGATAGGTTTATAATGTTGGGGTGTTTAGTTGTGGGCTGTGGGTGTTAATTGTTTAGGATAAATGTTGGATTTAATTTAGGGACCAAGAGTGTAAATCATGCAAAGTTCAGGGACCAAATCTGCTATTTCTCCAAAGTTAATCCGGGGACCAAAATCGCCAAGCTTATTATTCCAAGGACCAAAAATTTATTTTTTTACTATTTTTTTATTATTTTTTTCAAGCTTGAGGGACTAGACTTGCCATTTGCAAATTTTGTTTGTTTTTCAAACGTTTTCAATCATTTTGCATATGGAATACAAAAACACATCTCAAAGATATTTTTAACATTTTTTTATCGTTTTAAAGTGTTTTTGGTTGTTTTGACTCGAAAATTGGACGAAAAGATATGTGTAAAACGACACATATGTTTTGACAGTTTTTTTTACGGTTTCGTCCATTTTCTTACATTTTTGTTAGGTTTAAAAGAAGCTGCTGCTACTTTGAAGATGTTGTTGCTTTGGATATTATGCTGCTGCTTATGGTTTGATTATGCTGCTGATGATACTTAAGGAAAATACACTAAGTATGATTCTGCTGCTAGGCTAAATCATCCTACTGCTAGTGTATTTATTCTGCTGTTAGAAGAAAACTGATGGATGGTGAAATAAGCTAAGTGTCATTCTACTGCTAGCCTAAGAAGATACTGCTGCTAGAGTAGTGATTCTGCTGCTTATTAGATATGTATAGTTTGTTAGATAATTATGGTAAAGATACGAATAGATATTATTCTTGTATAGAAAGTTTTGTAACCGACTAGGACTCCTTAAGTCTATAAAAGGAGGATCTAGGGTTAGGGCTAGTACACATTTTGTTAGCATACGTATTGTATTCACTTCAAGGTTCATTGTAACCCTGTTACTTTTGAGTAACCGTATTTAATATATTGAGGTGATAGTTGAGAGAATTATTGTGTGTTAATTCTTCTTAAGATTAATTACTAAATTCCGCATAGTGATTAATAGCTTGTTCAAGAACAGTCTCTATACCTATTGCTCTAGATCTACATCTAGGATAATTAACAAGATCGATTAAGCTCAACTGGGATCAACAAGTGGTACCAGAGCTTGTGATCTAGAGACTGCTATCAAGAAGAATTTCGTATAATCAGATATGTTCATCATCTTCATAAGCAATGGATTCCGATACTACTCATATGGTGACTGCTTCAAAGGTACCAATGTTGAAGGCTGGTGAATATGAACTCTGGAAGATGAGGATTGAGCAATACATGAAGATGCTTGATTTCTCCATGTGGGAAGTCATTCAGAATGGAGACACTCTTCTTGCTAAGACTGCTGATGGTAAAGATGTGCCTATTAAAACTAATGAGGAGAAGGCACAAAGGAAGCTGGAAATCAAAACTCACAATAGGCTGTTGATGGGTATTCCCAATGAATACCAATTGAGTTTTGGTAACTCTCAATCTGCTAAAGAATTGATTGATGCAGTTGAAATCAGATTTGGTGGGAATGAGGCCACCAAAAAGTCTAGGAAGAATCTGTTCAAGCATCAATTTGAAACATTTACTGCTTCAAGTTCAGAAAATATTGATGCTACCTATGATAGACTTCAGAGGTTGGTAAGTCAATTACAACTTATGAAGGTCTCAATTTTTCAAGAAGACATCAATCTCAAGTTTTTAAGGAGCTTACCATCTGAATGGAATACTCACATAGTGGTCTGGAGGAACAAGGCAGACTTTGAAACAATGACTTTGGATGATTTGTACAACAACTTAAAGGTATATGAATCTGAAGTCAAAGGTACATCCAGCTCATCTTCTAGTTCAAGCAACCTTGCTTTTATGTCTTCTAACAACAAGGGATCTGGAAGCTCTCATGACAATCATTCTGCTGCTGCTCATGTTGTTTCTGCTGTTGGGGAACCTGTTTCTGCTGCTAGTTCAAATACTGATAACATCAGTGATGCAGCTATATGTGCATTTTTTGCTGATCTCAGTACAAGCACAACTGTTACTGATCAGGATCTGGAGCAGATAGACCCTGATGATCTAGAAAAGATTAACTTGAAGTGGCAGATGGCCATGCTTACTATGAGGGCAAGAAGATTTCTTAAGAAAACTGGAAGAGCACTCAAGTACAGACAAACCAATGTGGGGTTTGATAAGTCAAAAATTGAGTGCTATAATTGTCAGAGAAAGGGACACTTTGCTAGGGAGTGTAGAGCACCAAAGAAGAAGAAAGAGCCTGCAAGGATAGTTCCAATTGAAGAAACCAAGACTACTGCTGCTCTGGTTTCATGTGATGGCTTAGGTGACTATGACTAGAGTGATCAAGCAGAGGATGGACCAAATGTTGCTTTCATGGCTGAAGAAGAAAAGAAGGGACACAATTTTGCTCTGATGACCTATGCTTCTTCATCCTCTGGTTCAGACTATGAGGTATCCAATGAGTCATCTTGTTCTTTTCAATCATGCCTAGATACTGTTGAGGAATTAAAATCTAGGAATGAAAGTTTAAGAAAGGAAGTAGATAAGTTAAAACTTGACAATTTAGGTTATGAATATGGCCTAAAATCTGTAGAAGCAAAACTTGACTTTCTTAAACAAAATGAAGTAGAGTATGTTGATAAGATTAATGGTCTAGAAGTTGAAATTATTAAGAAAAATGCTGAAATTAGTGTGCTTAATAAAAGAGTAGAAGAAGCTGAGAAGGCTAGAGATGTAGCCTTATCTGCAAAAGAAAAACATGTCATTTTGGTTGAAAAATAACAGCTAGCAACTGACCTTATCAACAAGTCTATTGGAAGTCAAATACTTAGAAGAAGAGTGGTTTAGGATATGCTGAAGTACCACCCCCAGTCAAAAGTGTTTTTGCACCTCCCAAAAAGGAATTGTCATTCTTAACTGAGGTAGAAGCCAAACCTGTAGGTGAGTCAAGTAATGAAAAACCTGATAGAACAAATGCACCTAAGGTAGAAAAGAAGTCTGATACAGTGATCATTGAAGATTGGGTGTCAGATAATAAGGATGATAAGACTGATTCAACACCCAAAACTGAGAAGAGAGAAATTTTTAGGACTGTTGAACCAAGTCACACAGGTTAACACAGCTGAATCTAAAGCTAAAAATGTTGAATTTGTAAAACCTGTGTTAGGAAGTAGAATCTCTAGGAAAGTGGCTGAGTATGATGATAAACCTAGAGATTATCCTAGGAAGACTAGTGACTTGCCTAGAGGAAATCAGAGAAACTTGCACCAGCTGATCTTACACAAGTTAGGTAGTGACTTTGAACTGGTTAAGAAGGCATGTCACAGCTGTGGTAGTTTTGAGCACTTGCAAGAGGATTGTTATTATTCTATACCTAAGAAAACTAGTGCTCAAAAACCTGTTTGGAACCAACATAATAGGGTGAACCATAGGAACTTTTCTAGAAAGACTCACCCACATCCCAAAAGAAATATGGTTCCTAGGGAAATTTTGTTAAGAGATGGTGTTTCTAGGACTATTTCTGCTGTTGCACCATCAAGGCCCATTCCAAAGAAAACAGAGTTTTCTACTGCTAAGGCAAAAGCAGTTTTTGCTGCTAAGCCAAAAGTGGTTACTGACACTGTTGTGGGCACTCATTTCTATGTTGTTAAGGCCTCAGCTTGCTGGGTCTGGAAACCTAAAACTAGACACAGCAGTGCATCAATGAACTTCAAGAAATTTGATTACTTTGATGCACAAGGCAGATCCAAGTCAGTAATGGCTTGGGTCCCAAAGAGAAACTAATTCTCTTACTTTTTGTGCAGGGCAATCTACAGGATGAACTAAAGGACAAATGCATTTTTGATAGTGGATGCTCTTCACATATGACTGGAGACCAAAGCAACTTGGAAAATTTTGAAGCTTTGGATGGTGGTTATGTTGCCTTTGGGAATGAACCCAAAGGAGGTAAAATTGTTGGGAAAGGTACTATTAAAACAGGCACCTTGGATTTTGAAAAAGTGTATTTGGTCAATGGACTTAAGTTCAATCATTTTAGTGTCTCACAGATGTGTGACAAAAAGAATTTTGTTCTTTTTACAGACACTGAGTGTCTTGTCTTATCTCCTGACTACAAGTTGCCTGATGATAAATTAGTGCAACTTAGAGTCCCTAGAAAAGACAATATATACAGTGTGGACATAAAGAACATTCTTCCCAAAAGAGATTTAACTTGTCTGTTTGCCAAAGACACAATTGATGAATCCAAACTTTGGCATAGAAGATTGGGCCATTTGAATTTCAAAACAATAAATAAATTGGTTAAGGGCAACCTTGTTAGAGGTTTACCTTTAAAAATTTTTGAAAATTCTGAAACCTGTGTTGCTTGTCAGATGGGAAAGCAACACAGAGCTTCTTGTAAGTCCAAAGTGATGAACTCTATTTCTGAGCCCTTGCATATGTTACACATGGATCTGTTTGGTCCAACTTTTGTGAAAAGCTTGAATAAGAAGATGTATTGCTTAGTGGTCACTGATGATTTTAGCAGATTTACTTGGGTTTTCTTCTTAGGAACTAAAGATGAGACATCTAGCATTCTTAAGGCTTTCATAACAAGGGTAGAAAACCTATAATCACAAAGTTAAGATAATCAGATGTGACAATGGAACTGAATTTAAGAATAATGTGATGAATCAGTTCTGTGTTGAAAAAGGTATCTTAAGACAGTTTAGTGTGGCTAGAACTCCTCAGCAAAATGGTGTGGCTGAGAGGAGGAATAGGACATTAATTGAGGCTGCTAGGACAATGTTGTCAGAGTCAAAATTACCCACTACTTTTTGGGAACACTGCTTGCTTTGTGCAAAATAGGAGTAAGGTAGTGAAGCCTCATAACAAGACCCCTTATGAATTATTTCATGGTAGGAAACCTATGATAGATTTCTTGAAACCATTTGGGTGTCCTGTTACTATCTTAAATATCATTGATTCACTAGGCAAGTTTGATGAGAAAGCAGACCAAGGTTTCTTTGTTGGATACTCTACAAATAGTAAGGCTTTTAGGGTATTTAATCAAAGAACTAGGCATGTGGAAGAAAACTTACATGTTAGGTTTAGTGAAACCACACCTAGTGTTGCTGGAAAAGGACCTGAATGGTTGTTTGATATTGATTCCCTAACCAAGAGTATGAATTATCAACCAGTGATTACAGGGACAACAAACATGTCTGCAGGTACACAAGCTAACTCTAATGCAGGTACACAAGCTACGAAGGATGAATCTGCTCAGGAGTTTGTCTTGATTGAGAAATGGAAGCTTAATCAGCTTATCACACCAAAAGAAAAAGAGGGCAAGAGTTCAAAGGATGATGCTGTTTATGAAGAAGTACCAAAGGATGATGCAGAAGGTGGTGATAAACCTTCAAATGATGGCAAGAATGATGATGATGTAAGGAATGAAAGGTCAGCAGATCAAGGAAGCCAAGGAACTAAAGCTAGCAGCAGTACTTCTCATTCTGCTGCTAAGCCAAAATATCCTGCTGCTATGCCCAGCAGTAGTACAGAACATTCTACTGCTAAGCATATTTGGAGCTGGAGCTGATTTGTCAAATATGGAGACTCATATATCTGTTAGTCCTACTCCAACAACAAGGATACATAAGAATCATCCAAAAGAGCAGATAATTGGTGATGTTCAATCTGCTGTTCAGACCAGAAGTAAAACAAAGGGGTTGAGTGATTTGCTTCATCAAGGATTATTTGCTCAATCACTACATCAGAGGAATAGCCACAAAGATCTACAAAATTGTAAGTTTGCTTGTTTTCTGTCACAAGTGGAACCCAAGAATGCTCATAAAGCTATGCAAGATTCAAGTTGGGTTGAAGCTATGCAAGAGGAGTTGCTGCAGTTCAAGCTTCAAGAGGTCTGGACATTAGTTGATTTGCCTAATGGGAAGAGGGCAATTGGTACAAAATGGGTGTTCAGATGCAAGAGAGATGAAAGAGGAATTGTGATCAGAAACAAAGCTAGATTGGTGGCTCAGGGATACACTCAGGAAGAGGGCATTGATTATGATGAGGTGTTTGCTCCAGTAGCAAGAATAGAGGCTATCAGACTATTCTTGGCTTATGCTTCATTCAAGAACTTCCCAGTGTATCTAATGGATGTGAAAAGTGCTTTCTTGTATGGAAAGATTGATGAAGAAGTTTATGTGATGCAACCACCTGGTTTTGAAGACCCTGATTATCCAGATAGGGTTTATAGGGTGGAGAAAGCACTATATGGTTTACATCAGGCTCCAAGAGCTTGGTATGACACCTTGTCCAAGTATTTGTTATCTAATGGATTCAACAGGGGAACCATTGATAAGACATTGTTCATTAAGAAAGACAAAAAGGATATTCTACTAGTCCAAGTTTATGTAGATGATATCATTTTTGGGTCTACTAACAAGGTGTTATGTGAAGAATTTGAGAAGCTCATGCATAGTAAATTTGAGATGAGTTCTATGGGGGAACTCACTTTCTTTTTGGGGCTTCAAGTTAAACAGATGAAAGATGGGATTTTCATCAGTCAAGACAAGTATGTGGCTGATATTTTGAAGAAATTTAGCTTTACTGATGGGAAACCAGCTAAGACAACAATGGAGACCAACAAGCCTTTGCTCAAGGATGAAGATGGGGAAGAGGTTGATGTTCATCTGTATAGATCAATGATTGGTTCATTGATGTATCTAACTGCTTCAAGGCCAGACATCATGTTTGCTGTGTGTGCTTGTGCCAGATTTCAAGTGTCCCCAAAAGTCTCACACTTGAATGTTGTTAAGAGGATTTTTAGGTACTTGAGGAGTCAACCTAGGTTGGGCCTTTGGTATCCTAAGGATTCACCTTTTGATTTGGTAGCATACTCAGATAGTGACTATGCTGGAGCAAGTATGGATAGAAAGTCAACCACTGGAGGATGTCAATACCTTGGACATAGGTTGATCTCTTGGCAATGCAAGAAACAGACTGTGGTGGCCAATTCCATAACTGAAGCTGAGTATGTGGCTGCTTCTAGTTGCTGTGGACAAGTGCTCTGGATCCAAAACCAATTGCTGGATTATGGGTACAACTTTATAAACACCAAAATTTATATTGATAATAACAGTACCATGTGTATCATCAAAAATACTGTTTTTCACTCTAAAACAAAGCATATAGAGATAAGACACCATTTTATAAGAGATTGTTATGAGAAAAAGCTAATTCAAATAGTTAAAATACATACTGACAATAATGTTGTAGATTTACTCACTAAAGGTTTTGATGTGGGTAGATTTCAATTTTTAATTGCTAGTATAGGAATGATCAATCTTTGAAAATCAAAAATCTTATCTCTGTGTGTTTTTGTAATAGTGTGTAAGGATTTGTGCTGTTATTGATCAAATAAATTGTTTCTATTGCTTGCTCTGTTTGTATGTTGTCTGCCGCTAGTTGGTTATTCTGTTGCTAAGTATTATACATGCTTGTGATTATTGTGGTATCTTATTTCTTGTGTTTTTGTGGTTTTGGACTAATCTTTTGCAGGATAAGTCACAAGGGTATGATTGATTGATGAGAACAAGATGTTTGGAATGTTCAGAGAACATTCTGCTGCTGGTTCAAAAGTTTCTGCTGCTAGGCATACCATTCTGCTGCTGAGGTTATGCTGCTCAAATTTGAAACTATTGGATTCTGCTGCTTGGTTTGAAAGTAGAGGGACCATTTTGCAAATTGGCGCGAATAAAGCCCTAATTGGATCTAAACGGCATAAAAACCCAATTCGATCTTACCAATAACTTTGTGCGCCCAAAATTGAACCCAATTCAAACCCTAACACATCTTTTCATCATCTGATCATAAACCCCCAAAATCAAAACCCTAATTCACGATGACGAGACGCGAATACTCTGCCGACCACAATCAAATTGCATTTCTTCAAAAGGTCCCTGAAGCTGAGGGTTTCACTGAAGTCATCGAATTTCTTAATGCATCACAATTAAGGTATGCATTAACAGTGACTCCCACTATATTTAAATCCCACATGAAAGCGTTTTGGTCTACTGTCAAGGCCGAAACTAAACATGGGGAAGAAAGATTAATTGCCATAGTATATGAAGAAAGAATAGTTGTTACCGAAACATCTGTAAAAAGAATACTTCGTCTTGCAGATGATGAGGCAACAACTTGCCTTCCTACTTCTACTATTTTTGAGGGTCTTGAAAACATTGGGTATGAGAGGCCAAATAATAATTTAAAAATTTTCAAATGCCTCCTATGCCCACACTGGAAATTCCTTATTCACACTCTTCTACATTGTCTTAGCCCTAAAACAACTGGGTGGAATGAGTTTAGTACAACTCAAGCTTCAGCTTTGATTTGTCTAGCTACAGGCCAACCATTTAATTTTTCGGCCATGATTTTTGAAGGGTTGAAAAATAATATTTCTGGTAAACATTTTATTTACCCAAGGTTTTTACAACTTATCATAAACAGTCAATTAAAAGAACCTTTGGAACATAAAGGGATTGAACCAAGTCCTAAATTAGTCAGCAAAATATTTACTTATTTAAAGAAAAATGGGACTGGCTCTTCTGGGAGAATAACTCCTTTGTCCCAACATATTTTAAACATTGATGCTGCTGTTGCTCAAGGTGAAGAAGCTAAAAACCCAACAGCTTCCCATCACACACCCACTTCTGAATCTACAAGAGAAT
Source organism: Artemisia tridentata subsp. tridentata (assembly GCA_021014915.2). Taxonomy (NCBI): domain Eukaryota; kingdom Viridiplantae; phylum Streptophyta; class Magnoliopsida; order Asterales; family Asteraceae; genus Artemisia; species Artemisia tridentata. Next base: position 197,313,262 of record CP139507.1, read on the forward strand.
CATCTCAAAATGAACCCCAAAATACCCAATCACCTAGGTCTTCACATGAAAAGAGCACTGAGTTACCTCAGACTAGTGCTAGTATGGAAGCAGATGAGGCTGCCATAGGTGATGGAGATTGCATGAAGGAAAGGGCTGACACTACTGCTTTTGGTTTAGTAACTGGGCAGGACAGTGTCAACATAGCTAAGACCTCAACCTTGGCAACATCTACTGCTGAGGGTTCTCATGAACCTGATGCACATGATGGTAACCCCAGCCACATGGCTCAAAAGGAGGGCTCAGCTGCTCAATCTAGGATTGAGACTGAGTTTCAGTCCAAAGATTCACCTCTCAAGGAAGGTAACACATCCCGAAGTGATGAGGACAGAGATGAAACAAATGAATTGATGGATGACAATGTACAAAATGACAATGCCTATGATACACCTCTCGGATCAGGTAACACAGGTTGAAGTGCTGAGGCTAGTCTTGAACCTGATAATATTGAATTGATGGGTGACACAAATGTACACAATGCCAAATCCAATGATCAACCTCTCGGGTCAGGTAACACAGACCGAAGTTGTGAGGATATTCTGAAACAATTTAATGAATTGACGGATAAATGTACAAAATTGTCAAAGGAAGTGTTTATTCTCAGGAAGCAATTGAAGTTGGTGAAATCTACTCAAGGTGCTAAAATCAGGAGGCTACAGCAAAGAGTTAGGCATCTTGAGGGGTTACTGAGATCAAGGACTTCAAAGCCAAAGATTTCCAAACCAAGTTTGGGGGAGGATGCTCCTAAACAGGGGAGGAATGTGCAAGAAGATGATGTAAAGGGTTCAGGGGAGGTGGAAATGGATGAAGATGAAAATGTTGTTGGTAATGTTGAACATGAAGGGACTCAAATTGATATGGATATGGGAGTTCAGCAGGAACATACAGAGGAAGTTGACTTATATGCTGCTACAGAGGAGCTAATATTGGTAGATCTGGATGATACTGCTACAAGCAAAATGGTACATGAAGATTCTGCTGTTAATAAGGTAGATGATTCTACTGCTGGGATAGAACAGGGTTTTGCTGCTAAAAAGGACAAGGAAGTTGTGTTTGCTGCTGGTATAGAACATTTTGTTGCTGAAGATGGAGAAGAGTCAGATGATGATACAATTAGTTTGGCTCAAGTTATGATAAATATTAAGAGCAAAGTTCTCACACCAACAAAACAATCTAAACCAACATCAACAAAACCAGCACCAATCCCAAAACCTTCAAGAAAACTAGCTAAAGGAGTTTTCATTAAAGAACCTGTACCAATTCCAAAGCCTGCACAACCAGTTATTGCATCAACAGACAAGGGAAAAGGAATTCTTGTTGAGCCAAAGCAAAAAGTTAAGTTTCAATCCTTAGAAGAAAAGGAACTTCAAAAACAGATGGATGAAGAAGTTTTCAGAGAATTGAAAGCAAAATGCGATGAAGAGGAACTTGCAAGGCTCAAGCAAGAACAGGCTGACAGAGAGATAGCTATGAAAGCTCAAAGGGATAAAAGTGAAAGATATACACCTGAAGAACAACAATGTGCCATTGATGATTTGCTTGGTGAGTTTAGAAAGAGACAGAGTCAAAAGAAAAGTGGTCATAAAAAGAAGAAGCCTTCAAGAGCTGATTTGATAAGTTACATGAAAAACTATCTGAAGAACCAAGCATATTGGAAAACTAGTTCTTTCAGAGGAATGTCTCATGCTCATATTGAAAAAGCATATTTTGAAGCTTATGCATGGATACATAGACCAGTTGATCCAAAGTTCATCATTGATACTGTTCTCAGTAAGTCAGAAAAAGAAATTGTGAGTGAAAAAGAGGTTTTAGCTGAAAATGAGAAGGAGAAGGAAGAAGTTGCCTTACATATTATGGTGGTTACTTGTTTCAAACGGTATACAGTCGTGGAGTGATACTTCGGTATGCTTCAGCGGCTCACCTGAATTGTTGGTATACTTTGGTATATCTTTGTAAGCCTTCTTGAGGGTATCCAATTCAGGAACAGGCCTTGCAAGGATTAGAGATGTGTTTTCACACTATGCTGATAATACTCTCAATGTCCGAACCTGTAAGTGTTGGAAATCCCGCTAAGGAGATTCCTTTCACGAATCGAGACTTGATGACGTAGGTCGTTACTTGGATTTATCCAATGTAATGATAACTGTCCCTAATGGAATTTGGACTACTGATGTGCCCGTTCAAGGTGAATGCAATCAAGACATTTATCAGTAAAACAATCGTAGTGAACAATTCTCTAAGAAAGGTTCACCGTGATCGATTGGTGATTATCACTAACCTTTACCATGCAGCTACCGATGATTGTTCCTTGGAAGTAAGACCGTTACCCTCATGATTCATCAACTCACACTCAAGATCCACATGTTCATACCAACATCACGAAAGATGAAGTTCTCACCAAAGTTCAAAGCAAAGTTCTGAAAGATTCTATGTCAATGTCAAAGAATCTACAAAGTTGAAAGACAAAGATCAAAGCTATGATATGAGAACTCTACAAGTATGAAGATTCAAAGTCAAAAGAAGTACGAGCATGTTGGAGAAAGACGTAAAGACAACAGAGTAAGGACATTGATGAAGTCAAGGCAAAACCAACACAAGATCACAACCACAAGAACAAGAGACAAAGATTAAAGAGACGTCTAATGTAACACCGCAACCCGACAAGGGTAAAGATATCACAACAATGGATTCACATCAGAACAAAACCAAGCATACATCTTCATTAATACAAAAATCTCCAATGATAACAAATGGAATACTAAAATCTATAGGGTTACAAATGAAAACTTTCCAAAACATTATATCTAAAATATATTATCTTCGGTTCAATTCTAAATCCAGCATAGCTACCCAAGCTTCTAAGTCCAAAGATACACTCTCCTCTTATTCCCAGCTTCCCACTAAAACCTGCCGCAGGAAAAGAAATGCGGCTGAGCTACGAGAGCTCAGTGAACAGATATAATGGTAACAAACAATAATAGATAGTAGAATCAAGAAGATCAAGAATACAGGTCATACCGATAACTCGAAATGTAGAAATGCGATGTCAGTAATAAAATACGAAATGAGACCAAGGAAAAGAAAAGGAACAAGTAATAGGAAAAATTCATGCGGTTCAATAAATGAAGAAAACAGAAATCTATCACGAGCCCAGAAACAAGCCGTATTCTATCATCGCAAATGTAACCAAATAGAGTAGCTAACTCCCAGATATGTGAAAGACATGTATCGCACACACCATCAGTCACCAGATAAATATAAAAATAAACATATAACATAACATATACAGATAACAGGTCAAATCTAGAGTGCACCCATACGCCCCACAGACAATCAATAATCATAATTATAATGGCCATAGCAAATAATAAATAAGGGACGGAACAGGTCATCACTCTCCTGCCCAAGAGTCATGTCAGAGGTGCGTCAATGACATGGACATGAAACCCTCATGCCTAGTGATTGGCTCGTAATATCAAACTGTAGGTCAAAGGTCAGACGTACTATCAAATAATCAAAAGGTCATATCCTAAGGGTACATGGCAAAAGGTTCATGTCAAATAGTTTAGAAATAAATGTCAAAGGTTCAAATCAAAGTTTATCAGATTAAGTTTATATCAAACTTTAAGTTCAGATTAAAAGACTATATCGAATGGTTCAAAAGAGTATAACAAAGATTCATAATCAAAGTTTCATAGCAACAATTTATTTAAAAAGGTTTCTATTTAAAAGTCCATTTAAAACAATCCTTCAAAAATGGTTTTTTTCGTAATAACTGATCTTACAAAATAGTTTTCTTCAAAATGGTTTCCAAAACTTTAGTAACTTTCAAAAGTGACATTACTTATTTTGAAATAGCTTTTCAAAACTTTCATAAGTATTTAATTACGGTTCAAAACCAATTAGGTTCAAATAAGGATTTAACAGATTAAGGTTTATATCAAAATCAATTTAGTTTTATAGCAGTGTATTAGATTAAGATTCAAACAAGGTTCACAGATCAGGGTCCAGGACAAGAGATCAACCCAAGGTTCACGAAAGTTCACAAAACAAAAGATCACATGGAAGGTTCACAAACAACAGGGAACATAGCAATGGTATAGGGAATCCTAATGAGGAAAATGAGAAACTGAAAGAAAAGGAAAATGAAGGACCCTTACTGAAAGAGGGCAGAATATCTGTACCTTATTCGATAGCAAAACAAACCAAAGACAGATCACAAGACACCGAATTACTCCCGCCTCAGCGAATCTACACGAATTATAATTGTACTTATAAGTTTCATAGCTTTTTGATTTCATAGTCTCATAGTTTCTAAATCATAAGGTTTCATTTTAGTTTCTCTCCATCTTAGGTAACTTTACATATTCAGTAACTTTAGTTATTATCACTCCCGTTTATCAACTTAAAGTGTTAAAGATGACCATGTTAGTAGGTTAAGGTTCATAATGCCCTTTACATGAATTCAAGGTTCATAATGTAGTTATCACAAGTTTAGGGTTCATAATGTCATTATAATAAGATTAGAGTAAACAATTTAAACCCTTTTATGATTCTAACGGTTTTAAACACGAATTTGTTATGTTTTCTCTAAATTGTGAATCATATAAGAACTCAGTAATAAAATTCCCAAAAATTCCCAGAGATGCTTAAATGTCTTTAGTACTTTACCTAATTTTTCCAGATTTTATTAAGTAGTATAACTATGGATTAAAATTCACTTAAACCAACTCGTCCAGATTTCTGGTAGATTTTGCTATACGAAAAGTTATTAATTAGAAAACCTTTAAGAAAAATTCATAAAAATCTATAAAAATTTCAGTAACTAATAGGCATCTTAAATATTACCTAGTTCAAAGGAAACCTCCTAATTCGACACGGTTTGGAAATTAAAATTCAAAAACCCGGACTGATTTTCCAGACTCACAAATCCGATCAGACACATAATTTTCTATAAATCAAAAAGTAACCTTCCAGGCCTCCAAAAATTACAAAATTAATTTTCCCAGGTAGCCATTTCATCGAACTTAGTTTTTGACTCTTAAAACACCAAAATATACGTTCACGTCATTTATTTACAGCCGGTTAAATTCGAACAAAATTCCAGATCAGTAGCAGTTTTTAATTCTAACATGAAATCTCTTAGGTTTTTCATTCTAATCTTTACTCCTTATCACATAACGATTTGAGATAAGTTTAATACACGTTAGGTCGACTCATAACAGGCCTTATCATGATCAAAACAATTAAATACCACACGTAGATATATAGTCGAGTTTCATGTATTAGTTTTTAGGGTTTTCTTTGTTATGATTTTATGTGACATCTTATACTTATTATCTTATGTAGCTTTTATTCAACAAGAACATCAAGATGAAAGAATACAACAATGATTTAAACACAAAAGGATGATACTCCATACCCTCGAAGACAAGATGAAGAACACGAACAACACAAGATTTAATCCACCACGAATCTCCTTCTTCTTCCTTTGGTGGTGATCGACAGAAACAACAACAAAAAAAAACAGCCAAAGGTCGATTATGGTGTGTTACAAACAAATTCGAATAGATCAATGATGGTTATATGATTACCTTAAGACACGAACAAGATCAAAACTCCTTTTTGGTTGGGTTAGGGATCGACAGCAGCAGCACAAGGGGGGAGGCCGAAGTTTTCAAGTTTGAGGAAAGTTAGGGTTTTTTTGTTTTCGGTATTATGGGGTTTATGGGAGAACCGATTATTTTATTTATGTATTTAGGGAATGGATCAAGCTCCATAATGGGCCAAATTAAAATGGGCTAATGCTTACTTATCTCTTCTTATGTTGGGCTGAAAATTATATTGATGTGGGCATGTATTGAGGGTATTTTTGTCATTTACATGCTTTCTAAATTTCAGGTATTACAACTTCTTCCCCTCTAAAAAAAATTTTCGTCCTCGAAAATTGAAGTGAAACGAAACGGAAACACAACTGACTGTGAATAGGAATATGAAAGACTTCGGTTTCCTCAGAAAGACAAATCGCACCGAATCTAGATCGAAAGAATAATATATCGAACGTAACGGATGATAATCGGATCTTCTCGGAAAAGACGCAGGAAATACATGGGATTTTGGCGGATATGCCATCCACAGAATTTGATTAGACAAATCGGAGTAGAATGTACAGGAATAGATTATCGATAACATCAATTGGCAGAAGTTCTATAACAGGACCTAAGATTATTACTGAAGAATTTCGAGGTCAGCAGAATGCGTGACGAGAATCCAGACGTATCAATTTACATAACGGTGAAAGCGGATTACGCGTACAGTTATGATGAACTTAAGGTCTCGCTAATGCGGATAATCTCAAACAGTTATCAGAATTTCTAAAGTTCTAAGGCACTTCTCGAAATATTCGATGCCCACAACAAGTGCACGTTATATGATGTAAGTATTATCACGTTGGCCAGACGTCATAATACTGGCATCATATAAATATGCCCTGATGATGGTCATACTTGATTTCAAGTCGTGAACAAACTAACTTATCTTATTCCACCTAGTCTTCCTACGGTCTCAGAGGTCATCAAAATTAATACCCTAACTAAGTGGAGAACGAAATTACTCGAAAGAGTTAACGGAAGTCCCAGAATACTTATTAGAATTTGGTGCATCATTAAAAGCATCAAATCATCCCTCATTTGCCCAAAATCTTTCAAAACAAAGTCATAACCGAACATACGAAAATGAACGCGAACAGGAATGCTTCTAGGAAACTTAAATCAATCGAGGATCTTATTACGAAACTTAAGTAAGTCAACGGAGTGAAAGTTAGTCGCCACGAACTTCGGCCTTCATAGAATTAATTTTCCCCAAACCATAAAGGGTCTTTTCCAGAACCCACTCATTTAACACATCCAATCTCTTCAAGTCCGGTTAATCTGTCTTTATCAGTCCATCAATCGGAAAGTGAAACGAAAATCGGAAACTTGTGTTTGGTTCTTCGAGCTTTCTGCAGTTCTTCTATAATTGTGATGGAGTAATGCGAATTTCTAGCATGCTCTTTAAATTTCTTCATCATCCAGTCTGCTTCCTCTCTCAACTCATCTTAGTACAACCAAGATGAATAGGAAAAATTTGATTGCATGTCTTCATCAGCTCCAGGTTCGCCATCTTGACTAAATTTCTTCTTCTGCATCACCAATACTTCTACCTTGTAGGGAATGTCTTCACTCTTCAGGGTAACCAACATTATTGTCAACTCTAGGTCATGCAATGGATTAATTCTCCTGATATGCTTCTAGTTGTTTCTACAAATATCAATCTCTTCGAATGCACAATGATCGACGGATTTCCTAACAAGGTGCAAAATGATTTCCGTGCTCTCCCTGGTCTCCGAACGCACTATTTAGTCATACAATGACCATTTGTCCCAGCACTCACGAGAAAAAAACTTAATTATCAATCTTATACGCAGTCAAAGCTTTAGCTAATACTATTAGCGTTACCAACCGTCATACAGTCGTTTATGGATTCGGAAGGCGATCCCAAAAATAAAATCAATTCATCATAAGGGAACTTCTTGCTCTAAAATTAAACAACCACATAATCGTTTCAGGGTGGAGGAATATTGGCTCCTAGCAGTAATACGGTTCAGCTATTTCCAGTCACCATTCTTCTCTATCACGAACGAAGTTAAACACGCCCAGAAAATACACTTAGGTAACTCACTTCTTGGTCTTCTGTTGCTGCTCTTCCTGGTTGCTCAATTTGATCTATACGATCTCGGACATATCTGAAAGACATCCTTGCTTGGTGGCTAGACACTCTCTCGGTCTCATGTTCCATCCTACTTCACACTCCGGCGGAAAAACTTGGTGGTTCAACCAGAATCATATTTAGAAAACTCAGGGTGCCAATTAACTCTCAAGATGAGGTTCATTCATCGGTGCACGAGATGGGTTCTAGGAAAACTTCACAATCACGAAAGTAACACACGAGTCTCCAGAGTAACAGTGATAGTAGAGAGTTTAACAATCGGTAATCATGGTAGAGAATTCAAAATTGTTGCCAACGTTAAAGGTGAGACATAGAAAGGGAAATTGTCAATATTTGAATGATCAATTAACCAATTTCTTGAAGGAATAAAATCGGAGTTAATTATCCAAAGAAAGATAGCTCATCATAGAAAATTTTATCGTTTCAAAAGTGAGAGGAAAAAAAAAACATTCTTATACTCGTGGTTAAACACTACAAGACTTCTCATAGGGACCGAGATGGGTAAAACAAAATCAACTAGTGTCGGAAGATTTATAGATACTTATCAAAACAAGGGGCAAAAGAGAGAATACATCAAGTACGTCATCGCCGTGGAGATTCTCAGAATGACCGAAGAGGCATCAAAATGATTGATGAAAGGATTAGAGATCAGAGTCAAAATCTGAAGATGAGGATTAATAGGATCAGGCAATTATTATGAAATTTTCAATTTCTCTAAGATTTAAATAAGTTTCAAAACCTAGGTGGTGCAAAGCATAAGCTTTCGATTTCCAAAAGTGATATCAGATATCAATAGGATCTAATCAATAGTGATAATTGTCAGGATTCTCATAGGAGTAGTAATGGATCACTCAGACTGAGTAGTATCAGATGATACACTTCATATCCGACATGAGTAATGAATTCGTAGAATGTGTCAAACACATTATGGTTGAATGACCATCTGGATGGTCGGAAAGGTATCCATGTAGTTCTCGAAGGATTTTAAACTTACTTGGTTACTAAACTTAGGTTGCAAGCTTCTAGCTTCTGAAACAAAAGTTCTTATAAAGCTTAGCTAAAGGCAAAGGCACGAATCAAAGTAATGCGGAAGCAATGATACTTAAACAAATACCTTATAGTCTACCCATTCCTCACCGGTCAAAATTTAAGTTCCTATAGGAAAAGTCCTAAAATAATTTCTCAAAGGTTGTCCTACGAGTACTTACAGTGGAAACTTAGTGGTCCTAACTTACACAGGTCAAGGGTAAATGCATTACGAATCGCAGCCTGTCTTCTCTGATACCATAAATTGTAACACCCCAACCCGACAAGGGTAAAGATATCACAACAATGGATTCACATCAGAACAAAACCAAGCATACATCTTCATTAATACAAAAATCTCCAATGATAACAAATGGAATACTAAAATCTATAGGGTTACAAATGAAAACTTTTCAAAACATTATATCTAAAATATATTATCTTCGGTTCAATTCTAAATCCAGCATAGCTACCTAAGCTTCTAAGTCCAAAGATACACTCTCCTCTTATTCCCAGCTTCCTACTAAAACCTGCTGCAGGAAAAGAAATGCGGCTGAGCTACGAGAGCTCAGTGAACAGATATAATGGTAACAAACAATAATAGATAGTAGAATCAAGAAGATCAAGAATACAGGTCATACCGATAACTCGAAATGTAGAAATGCGATGTCAGAAATAAAATACGAAATGAGACCAAGGAAAAGAAAAGGAACAAGTAATAGGAAAAATTCATGCAGTTCAATAAATGAAGAAAACAGAAATCTATCACGAGCCCAGAAACAAGCCGTATTCTATCATCGCAAATGTAACCAAATAGAGTAGCTAACTCCCAGATATGTGAAAGACGTGTATCGCACACACCATCAGTCACCAGATAAATATAAAAATAAACATATAACATAACATATACAGATAACAGGTCAAATCTAGAGTGCACCCATACGCCCAACAGACAATCAATAATCATAATTATAAGGGACGGAACAGGTCATCACTCTCCTGCCCTAGAGTCATGTCAGAGGTGCGTCAATGACATGGACATGAAACCCTCATGCCTAGTGATTGGCTCGTAATATCAAACTGTAGGTCAAAGGTCAGACGTACTATCAAATAATCAAAAGGTCATATCCTAAGGGTACATGGCAAAAGGTTCATGTCAAATAGTTTAGAAATAAATGTCAAAGGTTCAAATCAAAGTTTATCAGATTAAGTTTATATCAAAGTTTAAGTTCAGATTAAAAGGACTATATCGAATGGTTCAAAAGAGTATAACAAAGATTCATAATCAAATTTTCATAGCAACAGTTTATTTAAAAAGGTTTCTATTTAAAAGTCCATTTAAAACAATCCTTCAAAAATGGTTTCTTTCGTAACAACTGATCTTACAAAATAGTTTTCTTCAAAATGGTCTTCCAAAACTTTTAGTAACTTTCATTAAAAGTGACATTACTTATTTTGAAATAGCTTTTCCCAAAACGTTTCATATGTAGTTTAATTACGGTTCAAAACCAATTAGGTTCAAATAAGGATTTAACAGATTAAGGTTTATATCAAAATCAATTTAGTTTTATAGCAATGTATTAGATTAAGATTCAAACAAGGTTCACAGATCAGGGTCCAGGACAAGAGATCAACCCAAGGTTCACGAAAGTTCACAAAACAAAAGATCACATGGAAGGTTCAAAAACAACAGGGAACATAGCAATGGTATAGGGAATCCTAATGAGGAAAATGAGAAACTGAAAGAAAAGGAAAATGAAGGACCCTTACTGAAAGAGGGCAGAATATCTGTACCTTATTCGATAGCAAAACAAACCAAAGACAGATCACAAGACACCGGATTACTCCCGCCTCAGCGAATCTACACGAATTATAATTGTACTTATAAGTTTCATAGCTTTTTGATTTCATAGTCTCATAGTTTCTAAATCATAAGGTTTCATTTTAGTTTCTCTCCATCTTAGGTAACTTTACATATTCAGTAACTTTAGTTATTATCATTCCCGTTTATCAACTTAAAGTGTTAAAGATGACCATGTTAGTAGGTTAAGGTTCATAATGTAGTTATCACAAGTTTAGGGTTCATAATGTCATTATAATAAGATTAGAGTAAACAATTTAAACCCTTTTATAATTCTAACAGTTTTAAACACGAATTTGTTATGTTTTCTCTAAATTGTGAATCATATAAGAACTCAGTAATAAAATTCCCAAAAATTCCCAGAGATGCTTAAATGTCTTTAGTACTTTACCTAATTTTTCCAGATTTTATTAAGTAGTATAACTATGGATTAAAATTCACTTAAACCAACTCGTCCAGATTTCTGATAGATTTTGCTATACGAAAAGTTATTAATTAGAAAACCTTTAAGAAAAATTCATAAAAATCTATAAAAATTTCAGTAACTAATAGGAATCTTAAATATTACCTAGTTCAAAGAAAACCTCCTAATTCGACACGGTTTGGAAATTAAAATTCAAAAACCCGGACTGATTTTCCAGACTCACAAATCCGATCAGACACATAATTTTCTATAAATCAAAAAGTAACCTTCCAGGCCTCCAAAAATTACAAAATTAATTTTCCCAGGTAGCCATTTCATCGAACTTAGTTTTTGACTCTTAAAACACCAAAATATACGTTCACATCATTTATTTACAGCCGGTTAAAGTCAAACAAAATTCCAGATCAGTAGCAGTTTTTAATTCTAACATGAAATCTCTTAGGTTTTTCATTCTAATCTTTACTCCTTATCACATAACGATTTGAGATAAGTTTAATACACGTTAGGTCGACTCATAACAGGCCTTATCATGATCAAAACAATTAAATACCTCACGTAGATATATAGTCGAGTTTCATGTATTAGTTTTTAGGGTTTTCTTTGTTATGATTTTATGTGACATCTTATACTTATTATCTTATGTAGCTTTTATTCAACAAGAACATCAAGATGAACGAATACAACAATGATTTAAACACGAAAGGATGATACTCCATACCCTCGAAGACAAGATGAAGAACACGAACAACACAAGATTTAATCCACCGCGAATCTCCTTCTTCTTCCTTTGGTGGTGATCGAAAGAAACAACAACAAAAAAAAACAGCCAAAGGTCGATTATGGTGTGTTACAAACAAATTCGAATAGATCAATGATGGTTATATGATTACCTTAAGACACGAACAAGATCAAAACTCCTTTTTGGTTGGGTTAGGGATCGACAGCAGCAGCACAAGGGGAGAGGCCGAAGTTTTCAAGTTTGAGGAAAGTTAGGGTTTTTTTGTTTTCGGTATTATTGGGTTTATGGGAGAACCGATTATTTTATTTATGTATTTAGGGAATGGATCAAGCTCCATAATGGGCCAAATTAAAATGGGCTAATGCTTACTTATCTCTTCTTATGTTGGGCTGAAAATTATATTGATGTGGGCATGTATTGAGGGTATTTTTGTCATTTACATGCTTTCTAAATTTCAGGTATTACATCTAAACCATAAGAAGTAAAAGACGTCAAACGACCTATGATGATGACCAACCCTTAGGGGGAGATTGTTAGGAACACGTTATAAGTTAAAGTGTCGGTCAGTATTATTTATAATAGGTCGTAAGTTAATATGGCTTATAATTGTTTGTTATTAGGATCCTAGCTCATGTAGTAAGCCCATGGGATTCATAGGATTCTTCTAGATCTAGGGCAATGCCCCATCTCTTGTATGATACTCTAAAACACCCTCCCTTTAAGGGAGAGGGTGTTGGTTCTTGTTATTTCATATTCATCTCTTTTACACAAGTTCCTTCCACTTTCTCTCTCTACTTAATTTCTCTCTCTAGAATATATGTCTTGTGTGATTAATATGGTGACCTATCACATACGAAAACGTAAAAAAATGGTCAAAAACGTAAAAAAACGTAAATAACAGACGAAAAACGTAAAAAAGGGTCGAAAATATTTTAAAAAAAGGTACAAAAATGTATAAAAAAAATGGATGAAAACGTAAAAAAAAATACGAAACGTAAAAAAATGGATGAAAACGTAAAAAAAAAATAAAACGTAAAAAACGGACGAAAACTTAAAAAAAAAAGACAAAAACGTAAAAAAAAATGGATGAAATTGTAAAAAAACTAACGAAAACGTAAAAAAACAGACGAAAACCTAGAAAAACGGTCGAAAATGTACCAAAACGTAAAAAACGGATGAAAACGTAAAAAACCTATGAAAGCGTTAAAAAAAAGTCGAAAACGTAAAAAAAGACAAAAACGTAAAAACAATAGTCGAAAACGTTAAAAAAATACCAAAACGTAAAAAATAGACAAAAACGTAAAATAACGGACGAAAATGTTCCAAAACGTAAAGAAACGGACGAAAACGTAGAAAAACAGATGAAAACATAAAAAAAATGTCGAAAACGTAAAAAAGGGAGGAAAACGTAAAAAAAGGATGAAGATGTAAAAAAACATACGAAAACGTAAAAAATTGGTCGAAAACGTTAAAAACGTACTAAAACGTAAAAAACAGATGAAAACGTAAAAAAAACGAACGAAAACGTATAAAAACGTATAAAACGGATGCTAACGTATCAAACAGACGAAAACTTGTCTTTGATACTCCGTATCACAAAACATTAGTTAAAAAAAAAAATTCTTCTACCAAGCAGATGAAGACTTTAGATGTGTCTCTTTTTCTACAGACATGGTTTGCAGATGAAGAGGTAAAATCTCTGAAAAAACAAATGACACCTAAGTGTAAAACTGCTGTCGCAACCAAAGTCTCGCAGATTTTAAATTACTATTAAAATCAGTTTTTGGCTTTATCCTAAAGTCTCGCATTCCACCATTATTGGTGTCGCAGCCCTAACTGTTCATCTTCGACCAAAAATTGATCCATTTTACCCCAAATCAAGCCGTTTAAGTTCCCGTTTTCTTTCATCATCATGATTCAAACATCTTATCTCAGTCATCTAACCACAAGAATTTAACCAAAACACTCTAAATCGCAAACTCAATAGTGATCTAAGTGTTGAATGAATACGCAATCTTAACTAAACAATTTTGATCAATGTAATGCAAACCAAAGACTAAAATTCATAACAAAGATGTAAAACAATTAGTTAAAGACATTTGTTAGCTTACTTTTTGCACGAATAACACTTGAGATTCAAGAAATCACTGTTAAGGCGAGAGTTTTGCGATGCGTGTATTTGGGTGGAAAGGAGAGAGAAAGTTTGTGATAGCAAATAAGGGTTTGTGTGTTTTTCTCGCAGTCACTAGGTGGGTTAATAACCCTGATCGTTTCTCAATAGTATATATATATATATATATATATATATATATATATATATATATATATATATATATATATATATATATATATATATATATATATATAGAAAGTGATACTTAACCAACCAAATAGTCAATTCGCTCCTGTCAAAGAGCGAAAATCCTAAATGGCCAAAGAAAGTCAAACTATATATATTTCCAGAAGTAATTAATATTCCCTGGTCGTTAATGTCCCAACGAGGTATGAATGGAAAATCGGATTCGGTTCGTGATCGGATGATTGAATAATCAAGATATTTTGGATTATGGTACTTAAAATAGAATACATAAACAAGGAAGCAAATAATAAGCACACAAAATCAAGAAATCAAAGCACAATTAAGTCCTAACGCAAATTAAACTTAAAACGGGCACTTAACGGGACTTAACTGGCATAAAAACCTAAATTATCAAAATTTAACCCTAAAAATGCAAATTTAATTTTTAAAAGTCCTAAATGATTAAAAATAATTGTAGAAAAAAAAAGAATTATATATTTTTTTTTATTATGAATTAAAAACACATTTAAACTAAAAATACTAAACTAATTACGAAAATCTAAAAAAAATTCTGAAAAGTTCTTTTATCTATTTTAATTCTATGAAAAATAAAACTGAAGATCCAGCTAATTGAAATAAGCTGGAAATAAGCTAAAATGGGCTGATAAGCAAAACTATACAAATGTCCTTAAGTATAATTGGTTTGCACCCTTAGACAGGAAAGTCTCAGAGTTTTTATTTTGCCAAAATTCTTTTTGACACTTTTTAACAACTTAATTTTAAACACTTTTTGTAAAACAAAATTTCTAAAAACTTTTTAAATAAGCTGGAATTAGCAATTAAGATCTGCAATTACACTTAAAAACTAAAAAGCTAGGAAACCTACTGATTTATATTACACAAGCTTCTATAAACTTGTGCTTAAGCAAACAAAGCTTCTAAAACCTAAAAGCTTACTTAATAGGCAATTCTAAACTCAAATAAGCAATTCTTAACAAGTAATAAGCTCAAAAACTAAATTAAGCTATAAGCCAAAAACTGCTATCAAATCATCCTGAAAGGGCACTTTTAAGCTACTTAATAAGCTACTAAATCAATAGGCTAAGCCTCAAAAACTCTAAACAGCTAAAAATTACCTTCCAAGGAACACATAAAACAATTTTCAGACATTTTGAAACAGATTTAAGCTTAAAAATAAGCTGATAAAAACTTACAGTTGAGACTATCAAACTTACAATAATTAAAATCAGGCTAAACCTCTACTTTCTAAGCTACAATTAAGCCACCAAAAGCTGATGAAATAAGCTAAAACTTCAAAACAGCAAAAGATTACCCTAATGAACACATAAAACCAACTTTTAAGGATTTTGGAATAAAAATGAACTTCAAAATAAGTTGTGAAAAGACTGACAGATTAATATTTTTGGCTTTTTGATTTTTTTAGAAAACTTAGAATGAGACTTGAAGACAAGGATTTAACTATTAAACTTGACTCAAATGACTCAAATAACATATAAAACTGAATTTGAACTCAAAAACTACTACTCAAAAGAACTTTTATGTAGATCTAAGAAATAAGCTGATAAACTTAATATTTTTTCTTAAAATTTTGGAAAAGCTTGATTAAAACTAATTAAACTTGCTAAAAACTGAAATCTAATAATCAAAACTACTATAAAGACTGAATTTAAGCAAAATCAAATTGGCTTGAGAGCCAAAACCAACCTTAGCAGTATTAACTTATGGTTAATAATGCTAATCCAAACACTCCTTTAAGTTTTCCAAAATTTTAAAACTGATTTTACTTTAAAACCTATAAAACTTTGAACAAAACTAATTAATAACACTTAGTAGATGACTTAAAAACTATTTTAAACAAATATTAAGCACTTATCCAATAAGCTAAGGCTTATTGGATTTAGGACAGTTTTATAGAAATTTAGAACAAATTACAAATAAACTAGAATTAAGCTTTAAGACTAATAGATCTAGAAAAATAAGGATATATAAGACAGATTTAACACAATTTAAGTGTTGATCCCAGTAATGCACTTGATCGAATTCCTTAGCTTGTAAGGGTTAGTTATCTTAGATAAATCTAAAACAACTAAGTATAGAAACTGCATTGAAGTTTATCAAACACAATGCGGAATCTTGTATTTGATCTTAAGAAGAACTTTATATTGAATGAAACAGTAAACAATAACACAAGAATATCAAACTAAACACTTCAATATTATTGATATAATACGATACTCAAAAGTATTAGGGTTTACAATCTTGAAGTTCTATGAAAAATCGTGTGTATAATCTGTATATTCGCTATCTATCTCTATGCCCTAGGACCTCCTTTTATAGACTAAGGAGTCCTAGTTGGCTTACAATGACTTTCTATACAAGATAAACCTTTATAGAATCTTTTCTATACTTATCTAGACATAATATACATAATAACCGACTCTAATATTCTTGCAACACTAATAATGCATCAACAGCACTAACTATTTGCTCTAGTAGCATTAACTTAGTACAAGCAGTACTAAGTTTCCTTCTAGCAGCATTAACTACTTAGAGTATTTTTCCTTGAAGTCTGTCAGCAGTCTTAATGTACTCTTGCAGTCTTAACTTCCATAAGCAGCATTAACCATCATAACTAGCAGCATTAATGACTTGGAGCATTTCTTGTGTAAACCATGAGCAGTCTTAATCATATAAGCAACAGTAACTCAAGAAGCCTTTAAAACCCAACAATCCTCCCCTAAACTTGATATTTTCCCTTAAAATCATCAAGTTTCAATATAAGCTTGAACCTTCACCGGGAGGATGCTTCCAAACACTTATTCCCTCATTTTCTTGTAATCAACCCCATAAAGTTGTTTCTCCATTTTCTTGAGAAGCTGATATACCATTTCACTCCAATATTCAACTTGAAGTTTGATAGAACCGTTACGCATCATGTCAAGTGTCCGCTTTGCTAAAGGATAATCATTTTCTACTAACATGTAGAGTTGAAGTCCTCTCATCATCACAGTATGAACTCCACATGATTGAAAAAGCTTTCAAATCAGAACTTTATTGGAATATTGATCATGCCAAACTCTATTTTCATGATGAGTTTCAAACATAATCTTCAATTCTCCCCAGAGAACTCTATCCAAAATGTTTTCTGGTCTAGAATCTCAATACTTGTTCTTGACTAACGCCCATAAGGTCTCCAAATCTTCTCTGTCAAAATTTTTGAGCATTTGGGGAAAAGTTACAAACCTTTGAGACTGTCCACCAACTCTGATTATCTTCCTCCAAGGAGTCTGTCCACGATAACCAATTTTCCAATCAATAATAGGGACTTTAGTCTTCAAAGGAACAACATCAACTAATTCATCATCATGTTCTGTAATTTCAACTAATTGCTGTAGATCAGTTGTTTCTTTTGCATCACTTTCTTGAAGCTGCTCTATTTGCTCTTGTGTTTGCTCAGCTTGCTCATGTGTTTTCTGCTTCTTGCTGCTATCAGGTTCTATTTCATCTCCTCTTCTTCATTTATAGCAATGAAAGTATTTACCCTCTTGAATACCTTGTCAAACTGATCTTTTATCTTTTCAAAACTAAGATTCTTCAACTGACTAGGCTTCCAATTATCCATGTTTTTCAGGTATGTACTCATTACTTTCCTTTGTTCAGCTTTGGTGGGTGGTTTGTTTCTTTTTGCTTCAGTCCTCTTCTGAGCAAAGTACTTCTTTCTCTTAGCAAAGAATTCCATGAAGAGCTTTGATTTTTCTTCTAAGGATAGCTCTTCCTGTTCATCTTGCCACATTCTCTGGGCTAACATGTGGTATGCGTCACACTTTGCTTGTATGTCATCCTAGGAATTTACTAGTGAAAGACTTGCTTCTTCTTATTTCTGAGCTTGCTTTCTTCTTGCCTCTTTTTCTTCAACAAGAAGATCAGCTTGCATTTGTCTTGCAAGTTCTTCATCCTCAATGAGTTGGTGTTGTTGCTGATTGAGTGATAAAAATTTCTTCTTAGGTTCTTCAATCAAGATGCCTTTGCCTTTATCCTTTGATGATTGTGAAGTGGTTGTTGATTTTATTGTTGATACTGGTGTTGGCTCTTTAATCACAACTCCTTTTTCCTTAGGTCTTGTACTCTTTAACTTTGTGAGTGCTTGAGCTATAGTTACTTCTTCATCAATTTCAGTAGCAGCAGCACTAACTTCATCAGTTTTAGAAGCAGCAGCACTAACTTCAGGCTCAGTAGCACTAAATTTGTCACTAGCAGCACTAACCTTTAGACCAGCTGTATTAACTTCAACATCGGCAGTATTAAGTGTAGGAGCATTAATTAACACTTTAGCCACTACAACCATCTTTTCATTATCCTGTTGATCTGCAACAACAAACTCATCACCTTCAACTGAAGTTTTACTTGTATTCCTCCCCTGTTTGGGAGCATCCTTCCCCAAACTCTATGCTTCATTAGAAGATTCAACCCTGGAAGTAGTACCAATCTTGTATAATCTTTTATTTTTGTGTGTTCTTGATCTCTGTCTTCCTTCAAGATACATAACCCTTCTCTTCAACCTTGTAATTTCAGTCCCTTGAGAAGTTGTAAGTGGCTTGAGATCATGAACATCCCTTGACAGTTTTGCACAGGTTGCCATCAATTCATTTATAAGTTCAATACTACCCTTAGCACTTCGGAGTGTGTGACCTCTCCCGAGTGGTGCATCATTAGGCGAGTTAGGCATAGCCTCAGACCTAGCCTGAGCATCTACACCCCCCCCCCATATTTTCCAGTTGGCTAGGACCTTCATCTGAATCAGTTCCATTGGAACTTGATTCATTAGAAGTTGCCTTAGATCGGGTCTTACTTATGTTACCACTATCCTGCTCTGCATCTAAGCTAGCAGCAGTAGTGGCAGCCCTTTTTAAACTGTGACCCCTCTCCTTTTGCACAACCTCATCTGCTTCCATATTAGCACTAGCCTGAGGTAGCTGAGTGCCCTTTTTGGTAAACTTACGGGTATAGGTCTTTTGTATTGTTGATGTGGATGGTAAAATTGTAGGTGTCTGATGGGTATCAGCTGGGATTGTTGAACCTTCACCCTGAGTTTGACCTAGTTCCCACATTTTTTGAAATAATGGTGTAACCATGCCTAAAAAACCCTTACCCTCTCTCTTCATGTTAGCAAAAATCTTTTTAGTATGAGAGAGAGCAGGATAAACCTTGTTATGAACCTTTTTATTTGTAAATTGTTTGTCCATAAGAAGTTGTAAAAACCTTGGATATAAGTAATATTTATTTAAAGAACTATCCAAGCACTTAACCACACTATCAAAAATTAATTTTGAAAAATTGAATCTTTAATTTTGAGCCAAGCAGATAATGACAAAAGCCATATTACTACTGAACTCATTCCAACCAGTAGTCTTTGGACTAAGACACTGTAAGATAGTGTGTATTAAGAATTTCCACTGTGGAGAGAATGCACCTTTTGAAAATTTTAAAGAATTAATTTTCCTTTCATACCCCATCAGTGCAAGGTTTGCAAAAATTGTAGAGTTTGAAAGATTTTCAATACCTTCAGTATCTGCTAGATGAAGAACATCCCTAACAGCAGCCTCAGTAATGATAATCTTCTGCCCATCCACAAGGGCATGAATTTGTACTTCCTCATCAATAGTTTTGACCTTAACAGTAGCCCAAAACTGTTTGATGTTAGAAACATATATGGTAGGATTTACTGTTAATGCATACTTAATATGAGTAGCATTAAGAAAATCTATGATTTCAGTAAACCCTTCACTTTCTCTGGGTTTTTGCAAAAATACAATCATGTTATGTTGGTCTCCAAAAGACAGAGTCGACATTGTAAATTTTGAAAATTTTTGGTAGGGTTTTGCTAGAATTTGCAATTAATGGATTAAAAGGAATTAGGGTTTATGTTTGAGAGAGTTTTGATCGAATAACAACACTTGTGTGAATGATGGAAAGATATTAACCCTTAATCGTTCATATTTATAAAACAGTACCCTTCACTCTCAAACATAGCAGCAAAAACCTAGCAGCACTAAGTTAGGCTTAGCAGCACTAACTTATGCCTAGCAGCACAAAGTCAGTTTCCACTCCAAACAGCTTAATATTCAGCATTCCATCATGTTTCTCAGCTTATCCTGCAAAAGATCAGTCCCAAAAACACAAAACCACAAACATAACATAATTTACAATAATCACATCATCAATCATACTTAGCAGTACTAAGTATAACTAGCAGCAGTAACACAATAGTTTTAAGTAAACTAGCAACACTAAGTATACTTAGCAGCAGAAACAATTTATTGACTTAATAACAGTACTAATCCTTACAAATATTACAAAAACATAAAGAGATAAGAATTTTCAAAGATTTATCATTCCAATATTAACAACCAAAAATTGAAATCTACCCACATCAAAAGCTTTTATGAGCAAATCCACAACATTATTATCAGTATGAATTTTAACAATTTGAATTAACTTGTTTTCATAACAATATCTTATAAAATGATGGCTTATCTCAATATGTTTTGTTTTTGAGTGATAAACAGGATTTCTTATAATGCACATAGTATTGCTATTATCAATATATATTTTTGTATGCATAAAATTGTACCCATAATCCAGCAATTGATTCTGAATCCAGAGCACTTGTCCACAGCAACTTGAAGCAGCCACATACTCAGCTTCAGTTGTGGAATTTGCAACCACAGTTTGTTTCTTGCACTGCCATGAAATCAACCTGCATCCTAAAAACTGACAACCTCCTGTTGTTGATTTTCTATCCAAGCTAGCTCCAGCATAATCACTATCAATGTATGCAACCAGATCAAAAGGTTAATCTTTTGGATACCAAAGACCTAATTTAGGTTGACCTTTCAAATATCTAAAAATTCTCTTCACAACATTTAGATGTGAAACTTTTGGTGTAACTTGATATCTGGCACAAGCACACACTGCAAACATAATGTCAGGTCTTAAAGCTGTAAGATACATCAATGAGCCAATCATTGATCTATATAAATGGACATCAACTTCTTTACCATCTTCATCTTTGAGCAGGGGCTTGGAAGTTTCCATTGCTGTATTTGCAGGCTTCACATCAGTAAACCCAAACTTATTCAAAATTTCAGCCACATACTTATCTTGACTGATAAATATTCCATCCTCTTTTTGCTTAACTTGTAAACCTAAGAAGAATGTAAGTTCACCCATTGAACTCATCTGAAATCTTGCATGCATTAGCTTCTCAAATTCAACACATAACACTTTGTTTGTTGATCCAAAGATAATATCAACATAAACTTGAACTAGCAAGATATCATCTTTGTGCCTTCTGATAAACAAAGTCTTGTCAATCTTCCCTCTACTAAAACCATTGTCCATCAGATATTTTGACAATGTGTCATACCAAGCTCTAGGAGCTTGATGTAAACCATAAAGTGCTTTTTCCACCTTGTAGACCTTGTCAGGAAAATTAGGATCTTTAAAACCAGGTGGTTGAGAGACATAAACTTCTTCATCAATTGTTCCATATAGAAAAGCACTTTTCAAATCCATTTGATACACTACAAAGTCTTTGTAAAAAGCATAAGCCAAGAATAACCTTATAGCTTCAATTCTTGCAACTGGAGCAAATACTTCATCATAATCAATGCATTCTTCTTGAGTGTATCCTTGAGCTACTAACCTTGCCTTTTTTTCTAATCACAATGCCTCTTTCATCCTTTTTGCATCTGAAAACCCACTTAGTACCAATTGCCCTCTTCCCATTAGGCAAATCTACCAGATTCCAAACTTCTTAAAGCTTGAATTGTAGAAGCTCTTCTTGCATAGCCTCCACCCAGCTTGGATCCTGTAATGCTTTATGTGCATTCTTGGGTTCTATTTGTGATAGAAAACAAGCAAACAAACAGTTTTGAAGGACTTTGTGACTGTTTCTTTGATGAAGGGATCTAGCAAAGAAACCTTGTTCCTTCAAACCTTTTGTCATGTTTCTTGTTTGAACAGCAGATTGTGGCTCTCCAATGATTTGTTCCTTAGGATGATTCTTGTGAATTCTGGTAGTTGGAATAGGACTGATAGGAACTTCATCTTTCATATTGGTTATGTCAGCCTCTGCACCAAGTACATCATCATCAGTATCAGAATATATTTCTTCCAATTGAGGCATGTTTGGATCATCTGGATAGTCATCATCATCATCAAAAGATATGCCTTCCTTGTCAGCAACATTAACACTTGGCTTAGCAGTATTAACAGAGTTAGTACTACTAGTGTTAATTTCTTTATTGGCAACATTATCTGATACATCATCCTTTACATGTTCATCAGTATGCTTTTCTTCATTAATCACTTTATCATCATCAGAAGATTTTACACCATCTTCTTTAACATCTTTTGGATCTTCATCAAGATCATCTTCTTGTGAACTCTTTGACTCTTGGGTTGAGAAAGGTGGATCAGCAGTCCAAATACGCAGCAAAATGTAATCTTTGTCAGGTCTTGTTTCCTTATCAGCTTGACCTGCATCATTACTTTCTTTTGTACCTGCAAATTTGTTAGACTCTGTACCTACAACAACTGGCTCATAATTCATTGTCTTGGTTAGTGAATTAATATCAAACAGCCAGTTTGGTCCTCTCCCTGCAACATTAGGTGTACTCTCACTAAACCTAACATGCAAGTTTTCTTCTACTTTCCTTGTCCTGCTATTGAACACTCTAAAAGCTTTACTATTCATTGAGTATCCAACAAAGAATCCTTCATCAGCTTTGCCATCAAACTTGCCTAAGTGACCTATGGTATTCAAGATAGTAACAGGATACCCAAATGGTCTTAAGAAATCTAGCAATGGTTTTATATCATGTAAAAGTTCATAAGGGGTCTTTTCGTGAGGCTTAACTACTTTACTTCTATTCTGCACATAGCAAGCAATATTAACTGCTTCAGCCCAAAAAGTAGTAGGTAATTTAGAATCAGCTAACATTGTTCTAGCAGCCTCAATAAGTGTCATATTCCTCCTCTCAGCAACACCATTTTGTTGAGGAGTTCTAGCTACACTATACTATCTCTCAATACCTTTCAACTCACAAAACTGGTTCATATCCCTATTCTTGAACTCAGATCCATTGTCACATCTTATCACTTTAACCTTATGATCAACTAGGTTTTCTATCTTGGTTATGAAAGCCTTAAGAATGCTATTGGTTTCATCCTTAGTTGCTAAAAAGAAAACCCAAGTAAACCTACTATAATCATCTGTGACAACTAGGCAAAACATCTTTTTCATTATACTTTTCACAAATGTTGGTCCAAATAAATCCATGTGCAACATATGTAAAGGCTGACTTATAGAGTTCACTGCTTTGGTCTTACAAGAAACTCTATGTTGTTTTTCCTTCTGACAAGCAACACAGATTTCAGTATTTTCAAAAACTCTGTGTCTGGAAACATGATCTAAAACTTTAACTTTTGGTTTCTAGACCCAACAAGCTGGGGCCTTAACAACATAAAAATGATTTCCCAAAACAGTATCAGTTATTGCTTTTGGCTTAGCAATAGAAACTACTGCTTTTGCCTTAGCAGCACTAATTGTTGTATTCTTTTGAATGGGCTTTTTTACAGTTGAATGTGCTTTATTTGAAAACTTTGACAATTGTTTAGTACCATTCACTGTTCTTTTTGTGAAGCAGTACTAACTGATCTAGCAGTATTAGTTAATACTGCTGATTTAGAAACATGTTGTTTGGCAGTTTTAACTGATACTAAACCAGATCTCATTTGCACTGCTTTTAGAACTATATTTCTTTTAGTATGTGGGTGAGTATTTTTTGAAAAACTTTGATGATTCACCCTCCTAGCATAGTTCCAAACAGGCTTTTGATAGTAAAAATAATTTTCCTGTAATGCTCAAAACCACCACAGTGATAACAAGCCTTGTTAAACATCACAAAGTCACTCCCTAATATTTGTGACATCATGTTATTCCAATTTCTCTGGTTACCTCTTAGCCTGTTAGCGTACTCCCTAGGTTGCTCAGTGTATTCAACAATTTTCCTAGACACCTTATCACCAAATCTAGGTTTGACAAACTTAATATGTTCAACACTAAACTTAACTGTGTTCCCTTCAACCTTAGGTGTAGACTCCACTTATTCCACATCATCATCAGACACCCAATCTTCAATGATAGGTGCATCATTATAAGTCTTTTTAACCTTAGGTTTCTCCTCATTAGACTTACTATTCTCTCCTAAAGCCATAGCATTAGACTCAACTAAACAAGATAATTCAGGTATAGGAGGTACATACTTTCCTGTTATTGAAGGAGGAACTTCATTATAACCTATACAACTACCTCTCCTCATAAGTTGACACTCAATTATCTTATTTACACTTTCATATGCAAATTCAAGCTTTTTTACTTTAACTTGATGTTTTTCTTTTTCCTGATGAGCTGCATCTTTTTCTTTTTGAGCATTTTCTAACCTTTTAGTAAGTTCATTAATGACATTCTCTTTAACATAAAGCTTACTTTCAAGAACATTAACTTTCTCTATATACTCTGACTCATTCTGTTTAAAGAATTCAAGTCTTTCCTCAACAGATTTTAAGCCTGCTTTATAGCCTAAATTATCTAACTCTAGCTTCCTTACATCTTTTATTAGTTTTTCATTCTTAGACTTAAGTTCCTCAATAGTATCTAAACAAGATTTATAAGAACAACCAGAATCATTAGATACCTCAGAATCAGAACTTGATGAAGAAGAATAAGCCATGAGTGCAAAGTTTGGTCCTTCAGCTGCTTGGTCACTCTAATCATATCCACCCAAACCATCACAAGACACCAAAGCTGTAGAAGTCTTAGGTTTCTCAGACACAGCTTTCCTTGAGCTCTCTCCATTCTTGTAGTCTTGACTCCTTGGTGCCCTGCATTCTCTTGCAAAGTGTCCCTTCCTATGAGAATTGTAGCATTCAATCTTAGACTTATTAAAACCCATGTTATCCTGCCCATTGACTTTGAGTTATCTTCCAGTCTTTTTCAAAAATCTCATTGCCCTCATTGTCAACATTGCCATCTGTCACTTCAAGTCCATCTCTTCAAGATCATCTGGATGAATATGTTCCAGATCTTCATGCATAATCTGAGGACTAGTAGATTGACCAGCTAAGAAAGCATAGATAACAGCATCACTCAAGTTATTAAGGGTTGT
The DNA here is from genome assembly GCA_021014915.2 of Artemisia tridentata subsp. tridentata. Taxonomy (NCBI): domain Eukaryota; kingdom Viridiplantae; phylum Streptophyta; class Magnoliopsida; order Asterales; family Asteraceae; genus Artemisia; species Artemisia tridentata. The sequence continues at coordinate 197,338,669 of CP139507.1, forward strand.
AGACCCAGCAGCATTAACTTGTGTGCCAGCAGTACTAACTCCACGAGTAGTATTAACTGCTTCATCAGTACTACCAGAATTGTTATTGGAGGAGGACACAAAAGCTAAGTGTTAATACAAATATCGTCCTAAAAACGTTATTTATATTTTACGATCTTTGCTATATTTTGTTAGTGACATTTATAAACATTATCTTTAGCAAAGCATAAATATAAGTTAAAGTCTTTTACATATATAGTAATAAGCTTTTAAAACTCATAACATCATAACATGCTACATTCATAATCACTAAGATATACATATTACATACATATATACATTTACATAGTTTACATTTTTATTCTAAAAATGGAAATATGTACATGACATCATTGCATACATCATATTGATATCTTTAGGATATCTTGAAGATTTTGAGATTATAATGGAATGATCTTCAAGCAAAGAATTGGATTTGGTAATATCTTGGATAGATTTGGAAAGATATGTGAAGATTTGCTGTCAGGGAACTGGCGGAACCAAATCATATAAAGGACGGAACCCTTGATTTGGTTCCGCCCAATCCGTGGCCTGTTTTATCCATTTGCCTATAAATAGCAGGCCACTCATTCTTGTTTACTCATCACTTTTAGCATAAACAACATTCATTCATTCTTTCATTACTAACCCTTTACATATTACATTCTTAGTGATATTTCTTTTGTAGCAAAGAGATCAAAGCATCACAAGCTTCAACATTCTGTTGCAAGACTTGTTAATATTAATCACTGTGTGATTTAGTTGTATTTCACACATCATTGTTGTACCATTAATTCATTTACCTCAGTAGTGTCCGATTAGTATTTTAGTCCTTAAAATACATAGAGTGTCGGGAGTGGTTGTGCCCTTGTAAAAGAACTCGGTATCTAGCTTTGTACCCGAAGAAGAGTAAGCGACGTGTAAAGGTTTTCTCCGCCTAGAAAGTAGCTTGTTTCATAGTGAAGAAAAACTCTCGAGTTAGAGGCTCGAGGAGTGGAGTAGGGCAAGGAAGGGAGTCCTTGTAGACCGAACCACTATAAACATCCGTGTTGTGGTTTGATTGTTTCTTTCTCTATTTACTTGTTATATATTGTTTATTGTTTGCATAACTTTGAAATCACGTTAAGTATTCAAAGCAAAATAATTTTAAAATGGTAAAACTATTCAACCCCCCTTCTAGTTTTCCACACTAAGTTTTGTGTGCTTGAAGATGAGCTAGATGTTCTTTTGACTTCAGGTTCATACACTTTTAGATTTTTATACAAATCATCTAAACTCATTGTATCAAGATCAGCCTTGTTTCTCCACACCACAGTATGTTTATTCCACTCTGGTGACAAGCTTCTCAGAAACTTTTGATTTATATCTTCTTGAGGAATTGTTACTTCCACAAGTGCTAGTTGACTAATAAGTTTTTGAAGTCTGTCAAAGGTCTGATCAAGGTTCTCAGAACTAGGAGCAGCAAAGTTCTCATATTGTTGCTTCAAAAGATTCTTCCTAGTCTTCTTAGTAGCAGCATTTCCTCCAAATCTTTTCTCAATAGTAGCTAACTGAGACTTTGCATCCTTGATAGGATTAAAAGTCAATTGATGTTCATTAGGAATGCCCATCACGAGAGTACTTCTTGGCTTAACTTTCAATCTTCTTTGTGCCTTGTCTTCAGCAGTTTTAATAGGCAAGATAATGACAACACCATCATCAGAAATTTCTGTTTTAGGTAAAGTATTGCCAGTCTCTATTACTTCCCACGTAGAGTAATCAACCATCTGAATATACTGCTCTATTCTCATTCTCCATAGCTCATACTCTCCAGACTTGAGCATTGGCACATTTGATGCAGTAATCATGTGTGTAGATTCGGACTCCATGTCTTCGGTAAGATCAGAACAGTCTTGAGTTTAAACAGGTTCTTCTTGATCACAGCTTCTAGATCACAAGCTCTGATACCACTTGTTGATCCCTGTAATGCACTTGATCGAATTTCTTAGCTTGTAAGGGTTAGTTATCTTAGATAAATCTAAAACAACTAAGTATAGAAACTCCCTTGAAGTTTATCAAACACAATGCGGAATCTTGTATTTGATCTTAAGAAGAATTTTATATTGAATGAAACAGTAAACAATAACACAAGAATACCAAACTAAACACTTCAATATTATTGATATAATACGAATACACAAAAGTATTAGGGTTTACAACCTTGAAGTTCTATGAAAAATCATGTGTATAATCAGTATATTCGGTATCTATCTCTATGCCCTAGGACCTCCTTTTATAGACTAAGAAGTCCTAGTTGGCTTACAATGACTTTCTATACAAGATAAATCTTTATAGAATTTTTTCTATACTTATCTAGACATACTATACATAATAACCGACGCTAATATTCTAGCAACACTAATAATGCATCAGCAGCACTAACTCTTTGTTCTAGTAGTATTAAGTCTCTAGCAGCATTAACTTAGTACTAGCAGTACTAAGTTTCCTTCTAGCAGCATGAACTACTCAGAGTATTTTTCCTTGAAGTCTGTCAGCAGTCTTAATGTACTCTAGCAGTCTTAACTTCCACAAGCAGCATTAACCATCATAACTAGCAGCAGTAATGACTTGGAGCATTTCTTGTGTAAACCATGAACAGTCTTAATCATATAAGCAGCAGTAACACAAGAAGCCTTTAAGACCCAACATTAAGCACAACTAAGCAAATAACAATAAAATAAGCAGATCTAATAAGCTGATAAGCAATAAGCATTTTAAAAATGTAACACCCCCAAAATTTGGTACAGCGAAAAACTAATCAAGCTTTCGGGGTGCTACGGGGATTGGTACACAACACAGGCATAAGAAAACGGAAATACATTATCCGTTCAAATAAAAACATTTCAAGCCAAATATTTAGTGTTTACATTTATTTAAAAGTGCGGAAGTAAGCCCAAAAACATAAAGATAGGTCCCAATTAAATTATCAGAGTCTAAAATTGATCCATAAACCGTGCCACTTGTCGAGCGCCTCCAAAAGTCAACAACAACAGAGGAATCACACACCTGAGAAATACATGCTAAAAGTGTCAACACAAAGGTTGGTGAGTTCATTAGGTTTAGTTGTAAAAGTAAAAATGGAAACCCTTTTACAAGTAAAACCTCATGACACGTATATTCTAACCTAATCCTGTTACAAGTCCTGCTCACACAAAACTTGTAACATCGTAGGACTACATATAAGTTCATACTGAGACATATTTATGTAATAGTCAAGTGTGGAACACAAGTTTAAATATTTGTTTTGACCGTTACATTCGGTCATGAACACGCATTGATTGACCGGTACATTCGGTCATGTATGTACATAGCAGTTGAGCCAGTTCATTCGGTTATGCAGGCATAAATGATTGAAGTACTTGTGTCCATGAGAAATAAGGTAACACATAATGCATTCGGGTAATCCAAATTAAGTATTTCAGCCAAACAGACAAAATTTGAGTAAACAATTCACGTATCCAAATAAACAAGTATCGAGTTTAGTTAAAAGCGAGCATGTATTCTCCCCCAAAACAGTTATAAAACAATTAAAAGTAGGGGTCATGAACTCACCTTAGTCCAGCAATGCAATATCACAACAATATCAGGGGGCAGAACAGCACAATAAACCAAATAGTAGCACAGCACAACAGCTCAAGGGTAATATAGCACAACAACAACTAGGAAAGCACGGTACAACGGAATCGGCACGACCTAATAATATAAAGACTCATCTCAAATATATTCCATAAAATAAATCAAATGCGCAAGGGTTTCCAAAAGTTAACCATTTCCATTTCCAAAAGTAATCCAATTCCATTTCCAAAATCATTCATTTCCATTTCCAAAAATATTCTTGTTTTAGCCCTTTTATAAGTGTTGGGTATCATCATTCGTGTAACGGGAGGAAAACACTGACTCAAGAGTACACACGCCAAACGGAAGACAAGACAACGGGATGGACGCGAGGAGTATTGACGAGGACTCGAGTCAAGAAGAGACGACGGAGAGAAGTCAAAGAGATAAGGAAAAACAAACATATCAAATAAGATGAGTCGATTGGTAGTCGTCGGTATTTCCCATAGTTCCAAGCATTTGTACAAAATATATTTATTTTACAATTTAAAACAAGCTTGAACTTAAAATAAAAGTGACCGTTAAAAAGAGACCTCAAGTATGGTAATTTCACAAAATTTTGTCATTACTCGTACGTTTATTGAACATTTCCAAGTCAAAAATATATTTTCCAAGTTCGGTGTTGCAAAATCCCAGAGTAATCTTACTACCAATCGCTATTAAACCATACTCAAAGAATAGGTGAGAGTCAACGGGTCAAAATACAATAGACCTCGGTTATCGTGTCTTGAAAAGTCTGACTACTCTCGTGTGCCTCATTTTCACCAAAGTCCATACACCTTTAATTTTTTTAATCACTTCATTATTAATTAATTTTATTAATAACTTTTACTTGTAACTTGATTAAATACTTTTTATTTTTACTTTCTTCTTCTTTTGGTCCAAATCAAATCAAAATATAACAAATTTGTCACACGAGAGTTTTCTTATTTTTGAGTCACGTCCAATAATCATTTACGAGTCAAGGCCAAAAGTCAACAACTCAAAGTCCAATTAATCTAGTTAACTAACTTAGTTAATATATCCCTTTAGGCAATCCGAAGCTTCTCCGAGACCACAAGGTTTCGGCTAAGCTTCGTCGCGGCCAAAAACATCACATTCACAATTCAAGTCTATTCCAATCATAACCACAAAAACTTCACAATATCAACAATACTCGGCCAGAATCTATGCCTATGGCTCAATTTCCAAAGCCTCATTAAACCAAAATAATCACCAAATCCATCATAACCATTCGGACCAAAAATTTTACCTCGCCAAGACCAAGGAGTCTCGGCCGTGAATCCAAGTCGCGTACCAGACTAGCCAAACGGACTAAACATATCAAACAACAAAATTAATAAAATCAAAAGAACCTCACAAGCCAAGAAAATAAGCATGAGAATAAGCTTATACGTGAGCTACAACTCACGGTACGCCAAAACCCAACACAAATTTGCACTCAAATGATGATACCACATTTTTATACTAGTTGGTTATTAACAAAACTTCGTTTCCCATTGGTTTTTTCCCAAACCGATTCACACCGAAACGTGAATCGGTATACTAATCTCATTTTCAGTTTTCAAACCTTACCAACAAAAAAAATAAAGAAAAAGTGAGGTGATGGCGACGGTGATGACTCAAAATGCAACAAAAGGCAATCGATCTATCTTGTATTTCTTTGATCAAACCGGATCTAGGTATAGGAGTGTTGGTTGTGTTGATTTGAGGTGGTGGTGATGTGGTGGCGGGTGAGATGCTCGGATTTACGCGCGTGCACCACGGATTTACCTTCCAAGGGATGAAATAAGGGTGGTTTAGAAGTGGGTTTGTGTTGGTTGGGTGGTTGGAGCCGACGTGTAGCGGCGGTGGTGGTGTTAGGGTTTGGTGGAGCGGCGACTCCAACTCAAAGAGAGAGAAAGAATATATGTTGAGGTTTGGGTGAAACGGGGAAGTGATAAGGGTGGAGGGGTTTTATAATTCCCAGGGACCACTTCTGCCAATTCGTATAAACTTGGAGGGCACGGACATAACTGACGCAAGGAGGGGCCAAAAGTGGCAATTTTTATTAAACTTTCATTATATCGTGTTTCGGGATCATTTAACACAGTAAAAATTCTCGTGAGCCGTTTTAACTTGCGCCAATATTTTTAGAATCATTTTTCCAATACAAATGACTATTAATACGTATATACTCGTTCCAACATGTCAAAATCAAACATTACTCGTATTATTAGGTTAGACTGTGCCGACTCGCGTTGTGCTAAAACTCAAGGTCTACGAGGAAACTTCATATATCACGTAACAGTATTCCAATAAAATCCCATATATTCCAAAACAAATCCCCAAAAATTACCGGTTGTCACAGCCTCGCAGCCTCAGAAGAAACCCGTCCCGGGTTTCAGTTCAAGTTACCCGTTAAGGTTGAAAAGAGATGAGAACAGATTCGCTCGATTTCATCCTCACGTTTCCACGTGAGTTTGGGATTGTTACAGGATTTCCACCAAGTTCTAACGACAGGGATGCGACTTAGCTTAGGTCGTTAGGTTTCACGATTCAAGATTTCAATAGGTCCCTCAACAGAATTCAACGTTCATCAAGCTGGATAAAATCCAGGGTTTACATCGGTAGTTTCTTCCGAAAACGTTTCTTCAGATTTTGCACGTCAAGAGTATTGTGGACTTCACCAAGTCCCGGTGGTAGTACGAGTCTCGTGAGTTACCGGTTTGTTTTCTAGCAAGAATTTTGAAAAGAGTAGTATAGCGAGGGTCAAGCTTCCTACGTTTGCTAAACGTATCACACCTTTCCATGGTGAGGCCTCAAGCATCACTTTGCCTTCGCTTGGAATCCAAGAGGTTCGTGTCATTCATTAGTATAGCTCTTCTGATGGTTCCAAACGATTCGCATTTCGCTTTTGATCCAAATGATCTTTTCGGAAGTGTCATGAATGAGTTCAGGACTAGTGAGTTGGCTATTACCAATTTCATTCCATCAGATAGAAAGTCGACACTTTCGACCATAAAGTGCCTCAAGCGGTACAGCCTCAATGCTGGTGGGATTTCTATTATCTTAGGAAAGTTTGGGCATAAGAGGATGTCTCTCCCAACCTTTTTCCAAAGTTAATAACACAGAGTAGAAGCATATCTTCCAACGTTTGAATGATGCTCTTACTCTGACCATCTGTTTAGGGATGTTATACAGTACTCATGTAGAGATCCGTCCCCAAGGTCGTCTGGAGTGATTTCCATGAGTTTGTTGTGAGACATCTGTCTCGATCGGAGATGATAGGCATCGGCACTATATGCCAGGGAGGTAATTTCTTCTAAGTATAGACGGTCAAGTTTGTCCATACTATCGCTCACACTAATAACGGGGAAATGAGCAGGTTTGGTATGGCGGTTAGCAATTACCCAGATGGTATTACAACCACTATATGTTCTTCGGAATCTGGTGACAAGTCCATGGTGCTTTATTCCCACTTCAGAACAGGAAGTTCGAATCGCACCAATATATCTCACAATTTCTGATGTTCGGCTTTCGCTTTTGAACAAGTTAAGCATTTGCAGACATATATCGCAATGTCGGCCTCCATGTTAGGTTAATCCGCACAGTTTCTTTAAATCTTGATACATCCTAACAGGTTCGAGGTGGGTGGAAAGTTTTGACCTTTACGACTTATGCATAATCAGATCACGAATACCACGTGGGGGTATTCAACTTCTATCCCCAAAGCATCAAGTTCCCTCGGAACGATTTAAGAAGCCGCTTTTCATTTTCCAACATGCTATAGTAGTTCTCATAACGTTGATTCTCTTCAAGTCATTCTGGTTCAATGTTTCGCTACCTTGAAACACCTTTGATAAATCTCCAGTAACATCCAACAAATCCTAAGAATTGACGTATCACAATCAGATTTATAGGGGTAGCCCAATCCTTAATGGGCTCGATCTTGCCGAGATCCATGTGAATACAATTCACGTGACCAAGAAATCACACGGTCAAAATTCAAAATTCATACTCAAAGAAGTTGGTATACCGTTGCTCCTTCTCAAGCAGCCGTAAAGTTAATCCCAAGTGTTCTCCGTGTTTCTCCTTACTCTTCCGAGTAGTTTAGGTTGTCGTCGTTGAATACTATCACAACTTGACCAATTAGGGTTCACACACGCAGTTCATGAGGTTCATGAAGGCGGTCGGGGAGTCGGCTAACCAACAGGCCTAACTAGGGATTCATAACAGTCACAACAGGTGTAAACGCAGCCTTCGGAGTTTTTCTCTTCCCGAACCATTTCTGATGGTAGTATCCGGATCCCAGACCGATCCTCAACTAGTTCTTCGAACCTTGGAGCTGATCGAAAGATTTTCGCTTCTCTGTAGAGGGAATCGGTTCTTCACAGTGATCGGCTCATCATCATATACTAGGTCTAAGCAGTTTGTGTCTTATCAAGTAGAGGTATAAGAGTAGCTGATACAAAATTTCCGTTGGCTCTTTCACCAAACTGAGCAATTGTACATTGGTTCATACTAACATTCGACTAGTCTCAATGGTATACTTACTTCTTAACGTGAAAGATAGAATCTGGAAGATCTGTGTTGATTGCTACTAGCAATCGGTCGGTCGAATCGGTAACGTTCTAGTGCAGCAGGTATGACTTTGATTAGGGACCTGAATATAACCATCGTAGTGGTTTGCATAAATGCCTTAAGCAGTATATGTCTCAGTCACACATGAGGCTATGAATCATCAGGTAGTTGTCCAACTCAAAAATTTGTCAAATCGACACGAAGGTTCTCGGAATAGGAAGGGGCAGAGTAACGTACAATCGTTCTATGACTGTATATGACGTAACGTATCCTTACGGATTAGAGTATCACGCTAGATAAGGCTGGATTTATGAAATGGAAGAGAGGTAGAATTGATCGGGTCACGATCTTTCAAACATGAATGAGAAATTTAATTCTCGGTGGAGGTTTAAGCAACCATTCCTTGCATAACATGATTCCTACCTGAATTATACATAGGTGGCCAGTCTTTGTATAATTAAGGTCGATTGATTTAATGCCAGGTTTAGTTACAAGGGAACATTGATTTGTCTACTTGAGGGTTGAGATTACCGTGGTAGTTAATTCATCACAAGGTATTCACATAACGACTGGTTGGTGATAGGAGTACAAACAATTGAGAGATAATAACAGGTAATTCATTAGATAACAGTGGAGATGAAAGGTGTAACGGGCAGAGAAAGATACGTCTAATCAATACAAGATTACGGATACTCATGAGTCAAATAAGCTTACATCTCAAAATAACGTACAACAAAACCATACAATTACTAGATTCTTAGGAAAATACTTAGGAAGTTTTACACAATCATAAATTAAGAAATCTAAACTTAGGTCTCATTACATAGGGCAGTCATTCCTTGACGTCACGTTTTATTCTTGGTTTCCTCCTACTTCTCGGTTCATTCAGTTGTTCCCAATTCCTTAGTTCCTTGGTTTCTAGAAAGCTCCTTCATCATTTTAACTCCTCAGCTCTGGGCAATCACTCCTGAAGTGCCCAACCACTCCATACTCAAAACATGTGACAGTGACTCCCGGGTTTATCACGAGAGTGGGAGCTTTGCATTCCTTGGCTCGATGACCGACCTTCCTACAGTTCGCACTCTGAATGGGGCAAGGTCCATTGTGATGAAACAGGCACGTGTTGCACTTGGGTAACGTTCCAGCATAACCTTTCTTCTCACAGGTTCCAGTAGCATAGACCTTGACCACTTCTTTTTGTTTGTTCTGGCTTTTGTGGCCCCTCGAGTGGTCTTCCCACTTCCTCTTATTGTCAACTGCCTCCTCGGTGGCGTCCTGAATTACCAGGTCCATTAAACGGTGAGCCATTATGATTGCATCATGAAGATTAGCTGGGTTCGAAGCAATCACATCATTCCTGGTGGACGGAGGCAATCCATCAGTGTAACGCTCTATCTTGAGCGCCTCTGTACGAACCATCTCTGGGCATAACAGTGCCAATTCTCGGAAACGATGGGTATAGGTTGGCATATCAGTGCCCTTTACCTTATGGTTCCAGAATTCAGTCTCCAACTTCATGACTTCATTACGAGGACAGTAAGTCTTGATCATCAACGCCTTAAATTCCTCCCAAGTCATAGTATCAGCCACATCACTTCCAGCCGACTTATGGTAGTTGTTCCACCAAGTCAACGCCTCATCCTTCAAGGTGAATGCAGTGTACTTCACCTTGGCTTCCTCCTCACAGTTACAAACCTTAAACACTGACTCCATCTTCTCCATCCAACGCATTAAAACGACAACTCCTTCGGTCGCACCAAACTCAGGTGGCCCACAACTTCGAAATTCCTTATACGTACAGCCATGGTTACCGTTAGGTAGTGGAGTTCCAGCAGAGGTGTTCAAGCGAGTTGCCTCCACTAGTAGCTCTGCTATGCGCTCGAGTCGAGTGGTCAATGCTTGAAAGTTAGTCGCGGGTGGAGGTTGATCGTTGGCAGTCTGATTGTTGGTAACTTGAACCGGAGCGGGAAGAGGTCGACCATGACGACCCGCATTTGCAGTTGCAGTAGCTGATTGTGCTCGTCGGGTCCTGGTTGAGTTTCGCTTCGGAGCCATTGATCTGAATCACAGACATAAGAGAATGGTAAGATTTCAATTAAGGAGTCACATCACGCGAGAATATGAACATCATAGGTAGAATATCGAAATAACATCAACCACTATAACTGGAATATTATTCCATACAATGGTAAGGGGTTCCAGATCAATATAAAACCCAAGGATTTGAGTTCACCAAAAACGTCAAGATTCGGTATAAGATCCTCAAAAAAATTCAACAGCGGTAGATGCAACCGGTGATTGATGGCAATGGATGGCAACGGTACATGATAAAGAACTAAAGTCTTTAACTGAGAACTTCCCGGTTTAGAGTTCACAACAAACAAATCCATAACTAGTCGCGTGATCGGCGTAGCTCTCACGGAAACTTCTAGGTCTACAACACCACGTGTTCTTTCAGAATATGTAACACCCGGTAATTTTCTAAAAAACCTTTCTAGCCAATTATTTTAAAACTTTGCATTACCTGAGAACTTAAACTTTTTATTGAACTTGTTTGGGCTTGAGAAACGAGAGTTATTGCGAGAAACGAGAATATTGTCCCTATTAGTGAACCAGAACAACCTAGGAAGCACGAAACGTATTGTATTTGTCAAAAATATTAATTTTTGAAAGTATTGCAAATTTATACTCGTTTTTATTGGAAAAATTATTTCGTGAACAATGGCGCAGGTTTCGTTAATTTTCGAGTTCGTTTGGTATGTCAAATGGGTCCCGCAGTGTTTTTATCAAAAGTTTAACCACATGGCAACTATAGCCCCTCCGCCCCCTAGTTCCACTTCACACCCTCACTTTTATATTTACAATTTCAGTCCCTATTCAAAAGTATAAATACCTCTTTATTAATAAAATTCACACACACTATTCACTCACTCTCTCCCTCTCTCTCTCTCTCTCTCTCTCTCTCTCTCTCTCTCTTCTCTCTCTCTTCTCTCTCTCTCTACACTGCCGGCGATACCACTCCGGCAACCACCATCTTCTCCGGCCGGATTCCGGCGACCACCGTACCGGAATATTTTCCGGCGAGAATTTTATTTGCCGAATCGTTAGATCGGCCACTTTTACGTGTTTCTGGAGATTTTGAGCTTTTGGCTCCCACCACAACCACCGTCACGCGCCACTACCGCCACTGCCAACATCACCGCCACCACCACAGCCTCACCCCGTCCTTTCTTCTCGGTAAAAACTCACTCACGCGCCCTCTATCTTTATTTTTAATAACTTTTTATAAAACCCTAATTCTATATTTTTGTTTAATCCGATTTTAATAAAGTTTTTATTAATAAAAATGGTTTAAAAAGCTTGTTACAAACTCGTGTGGACCTCTCTTCTTCTCGACAGTTGACTCGGTGAGGGTTTGCTTATTTTGATATATTCTTGTTCTTGTGTTCATTTCATGATGTTGTGTTGTTTTTATTTAATTTTTGAAGATGTTTGTGGTCCGTTTGGTTCGTCCACTGTTCGACAGTCGACATATAGTCGAGCCGTGACTCACGGCGAGTCACGGCAAGTTGATTTGAGAAGGTTTAGAGTTAGTGTTGTGATGTTTAGTTTGAAGTTTGCGTTGGAATGTTGTCGACTGTTTCAGTTTGGCTTGTGTCGAGTGGAGTATTGTTGTGTTGTTGGATTATTTGTGTGTGATGTGGTTTTAGATTTTGATAAAGAATTAGTGTTAGGAGTTATAAAAAAATTGGAGACTTGGTGTTTGTCGAATTAAAATGTTGTTGCGTATTGAATTAATGGTATCGAATGGGAAACTATTTTTGAGGTAGGATATGGAGTTAGAGTTAAGGATTTGGTAATTGGATTGTCGTTGTGGGTTGTGTTTGCGGATTTGGATTATATGTGTCTAATGGGAAAATTATCTTGATATAGAGCCGGGTTTAGGTTAGTTAGTGTGGGATATGGTTGTGTTTGTGTTGGATGTTTTTGCGGCCGAGAGTCTCAACGACTCGTATTGAGTCGAGCCCTGACTCGTGGCGAGTCACGACCAAGCTTAATAAATTATCGTCTTCTTGTTTATTTATCTTCGTTGTCGCGTTGTGGTTATTATTTGTCGTCGATTATTATTTATTTTTGAGTCGTGTTATGATTAGTTATTCGTTCGTTATTTATTATTCGTTTGTGATCGATATGAGATGTTTCGGAATATTTGAACGTTATGGGATAAATTTGTAAAACATATGAGATACTTAATATTTATTGATTCGATTTGAATAATATTGTAATGTTGTAACATTGTGGACAAGGATTGGACGTATTTGATTACCGGTATTAGTTATTTGGACTATTATGGACCCTTTGGTACATGAGACGGAAGGGTATGTTAGACTCATAAGAGCTTAACCTACCTGGACCCGAACAATACAAAATGGTCGATAAAACTAAACAACTAATATTCACGCGACTGATATGTCCAATTATGTATTTAAACTTGTAAAACTTGTTAATAATTGGAATATTCAAATAAGTCGTATGACTTGGAAATGTTTTATAAACGGGCAATTCGTGCCGAAATTTCGCGAAATGTTTTATAAAACTTAAACTATTTATGATTTATTAAATATTCCAAAACCTTTTCAAAACTCTTATGTTTTAACGATCATAACATCTATTTTGGGAAAAACGGGGAAAAGCCGAAACTATCTATCGAGGTCGTTTGTTTGGTTATTTATTCTCTTCTGAATTAATTCTTTCTTTCGTATTCCTTCTTTTCTCTTCCCTCGTCCTTCTTGAGTGTTCATTCGTTTTCGCCGACTTGTCATCTTTTTACACTTTCTAGACTTCCACACGAGACTTAAACGTATTTTCTTTCAAACGCCATTGAAACTAAAAACCTTTTATACGAGTATTATTTATTAAATCATTTTGGATATTATATCTGAGTTATGTCATTAATTGATTAGGTTGAGCTGAGGTTCATTTGCTGTGCCGTACCATCTGATTATTATCTCGTTTTCTCTGTGACTAAGGTGTGATTCATAGCCCCACTTGAGCTCTTTTAAATATTTATAAACCCCGTGGGGGAGATACATGCTACTTACTGTTTTTCTGAGCACAATTGTTTATTGTATGCTATTCCTGATTCACGCTATAAATGCTAAGTACCATCCTTGCCAAATGCAAGTCCCTCGATCATGAACCATTAATCACCTGCGGGTGAGCGCGATTATAGTTTATAGGCCTATAGGATTTGACCATCCCACCCCTGTTGACCAGGTAGGCAACATGGGTGTGCTATAATTGAGTTAACTAGGTATTTGGCAAGATACCTGGCTTTGGGGGCAACTTTTATGATTATGAAATTCCGTGGTTACTGTCGACTTACGCCAGAGTTACTGGTGCCGGTTAACGCTTTGTGTGTCATGAGCTTAGCAATCCAGAAAATTATGTAACGCTTACTCGATATTTGCATTTGTTGCTTATATCTTCCAGACAAAAATCTTGTGCTCAACTAATTTTTATTAAACCTATGGATTACACTCAACCTTTGTGTTGACTTTTTAAGCATGTTTATCTCAGGTAATTGATTTCTGAAGTGTGCACGAGGAAGGGCTGGAGGTTCCGGATGGCTATCTGTGGGTTGTGTTTTGTTATTTCTATCTAAATTTTCCGCTGCAAACTACTTTATTTTTCCGCTGCAAACTATTTCATTATCCGCTGCTAAATGTGTTAAGAGTCTTTTGAACTCTAATGGTTGAACTTTGTATTTGAATGTGGTATTTTATTAAAACGTCTCGTTATGAGATCGTTTATCTATGATTGTGACTGTCTTACCCCTCGAGTAGCACCCCAAGCTCAGTCCCGCTGCCATATTTCGAGTTGGGGGTGTTACAGAATACAAACGGTGAAGTGGGACATACTAAAAGCGTATCCCGAGTGTAATGATTTCAAAGTGGGTTTCCAGATGACGCTAGAATAGACGTTTCGAGAGAACAAGACGGATATCCTATCTCGGAGTTAATTTGTGAGGCTACGTGGAGGAAGTTCGTGAACATAACGGAAACATACAGAAATATTACCACAGAACAGTATGAGTGGGTGAGGACTAGATAGGGAGGAGACATGGTCTGTGACAACGATAGTAAATATTTACCACAATTCAGGATATCACAAATAGTTTGGCAAGTCGTAAGGGTGGGTCATACGCTAATAGATTCTGCCAACATACTTACTGGGCCCTTATTGGATTCGTCAACCCAATAAGTCCGATAACTGTGTCGGTCGGGTCTATTAACGTTAGACCGACCCGTAACCCCAACATAACATAAAATCTTCCAAAATAGTAATAACAAATACCACGTCATTCTAAACATATTCCCAAATCAAATACCGCATCATCCCACACGTATTACCAGAACAGTTACCGCATGATTTTAGACATGATCTCAGATCAAATACTGCATAAGTCTAAGCATATTCTCAAGTCAAATATCGCATAATTCTCAACCTAGTTTCCCAAATATTCCAATCTCGGTTTATCATGTCAATACTAGAGGCTTTGGCTTGGCAGGCAGGCACGCGTCGGTCGTAGGATCAATTATGAAAAATGGTTATAGTCAAGGTTTTTGATAAGTACCCAGTTCTCTATAACCTGGCTCTAATACCAATCTGTAACGCCCCCAAAATTTGATACAGCGGAAGACTAATCAAGCTTTCGGGGTGCTACGGGGATTGGTACACAACACAGGCATAAGAAAACGGAAATACATTATCCGTTCAAATAAAAACATTTCAAGCCATATATTTAGTGTTTACATTTATTTGAAAGTGCAGAAGTAAGCCCAAAAACATAAAGATAGGTCCCAATTAAATTATCAGAGTCTGAAATTAATCCATAAACCGTGCCACTTGCCGAGCGCCTCCAAAAGTCAACAACAACCAGAGGAATCACACACCTGAGAAATACATGCTAAAAGTGTCAACACAAAGGTTGGTGAGTTCATTAGGTTTAGTTGTAAAAGTAAAAATGGAAACCCTTTTTCAAGTAAAACCTCATGACACGTATATGCTAACATAATCCTGTTACAAGTCCCGCTTACACAAAACTTGTAACATCTTAGGTCCACATATAAGTTCATACTGATACATATTTATGTAATTGATTCGCGAAAATCAAAATATATATTTCTAAGGAAACACAAGTGAAGTATGTGTAACCCGGGTCGTTTTCCCCAACGAAGGTTTGAATGGAATTCGTGATCTCGATTCGTGAAACGTGTTTGAATGGTGGAAACAAGGAGTTTTTGGGTTTTTACTCTAAGATTAATGAACATAAATTAAAAACAACTTAAAAGGAAAGGAAAACTATAATCTAAAGTGCTCGTGATTAAAAACGTAAAGGAAAACTGAAAATACGTTTAAACCGGGAAAACCGAGCATAAACGTCAAAACGATGAAATACTAACTCTACGGGTACCAAACTAATTTTCCTACATTCTAATTAATAAAAGAAAATTTTGTAAAAAAGAATTATATTTTTCTGAAAATTATTTAATTTAATGCAAATTAAAAACTGAATTAAAGAAAATAAATGATTAAAAATATTAAAACGTTTTATAAAAATCTGGAAATTTTATGGAAAATAATTTAACATATACAGAAGCTAGGAAAAATAACAAAACAATTACAGCTTATTGGAATCAACTGTTTGAAAGCAAAACAGCTTAAAAGGCTTAAAGTGAAAAATGGGTTAAAAGGATAATTGTGCAAAGGATAACCAATACAAGACCCTAGGGCAGTTGGTTAACGTGTGGGGTATGTGAGGTTATGAGCAAGAGGTCACAGGTTCGAACCTGGCCTCTAGCTTTTTGCTAATTATAATTTTTTTTTTTTTTTTTTGATTATTTTTCTTTTAACAAACTATTAAGCACATGACATTAAGCAAGTTTTACAACTACAACTAATTCTGAAAAACACAAATAAGCTGAGAATTAAGAAAAATGAAAAACAGTCTACTTAAAAGCTAAATAAGGAAAAGAAAAAAATGAAAACTGAAAAAGCTATTTATAAGCAATAAGCTGAAACTTAATTCTAAATAAGCTAAAAGCACCCTAAGGGAATCTAACTAAGCTGATCTAACCTAATAAGCTACCCTAATAAAGTAGATAAGCTAAAGATCAAACTTAAGCTGCTATCTGAACTGTGAACTAAGCAGCCTCAACTACCTACTTTAAGCTAGTGAAAAAGCTATCTAGAGAATAAGTTAGGACTTAAAAAACAAAAACAGATTGAGATAAGCTACTAAATAAAAAGACTACCAAATTTCAGACAATGAAAAGCTATAAATAAGCAGAAAATTAGCTGAGGAAAGGGGGCTAGTAACTGATGTAGTCTGCAAGGTCTGTTCTGCACAGACCCTTTTTACTACTGATTTAATCCAAAAAAATTGCAAGAGCTAGTGAACCATTAACCAACTCTTAACCCTACCTATTCTAACTGAGTTTGAACATTAAAGAAGCAACAAAATGGGCAAATTCTACTGGCTTAATTATAAGCAAAGTCCAACAGTAAGCAATCCTAAACTATAGACTAAACCACTTGAATCTACTAAAACCTATTAAAACAGCTAACCATAAGCCACCAACTACTGATTTAGATCAAAATGAGCTAGATTAAACTAACTAATATTGCAAATGAACAGTGGAACTCACTATGACCCATTCTAACCCATTGACCCAAACAGTCCTTAATGAAAGACTGTTTGGAGTTTAAAGCTGAGTTAGGCAAATTTTAAGCTAAACTTTGAAAGACAAAAGTGAAACTAACTACTCTAAGTATAATTAATTGAAAATAAGCTGAAAATAGACAATGAGAATAATCAATAAGCTAAGTTGACTTATTTTGACTTTTTGACTAAATTTTTGACTTTGTGAAATTAAATCTGAATTAAACCAAATCAACTTTAACAAAAGCTATACTAAGCTCATAAGAGCTTAAGGAAATAGTAAAATGAGCTTATAAAGATTAAATGATAACTGATTCGACTTACTGAATAAATTATAAAACTTGAAATTCAACTAAATGAGTACAAGGTTTTCGAAGTTAAACTAGAACTTTTAATTAAAGTTACAATAGAATGAACTTAAGCTTAAATAACAGGACTTATCTAAATTTGACTTTTTAAAACTAATTTACACTACTCCTAAATTATGCTAAAATCTAACTAAGATCTACTGACTATCTAAATAATCTTCTTCTGTGGGCTGTGGACCTTTTATATCACTCCCAAAAGCTTCCTTGGTCTCTCCCATCATATCCCAGCCATTGGATTAGATCAAAATCATCTCAGCCGTCCTTTGGAATTTTGGCGGGAAAATGGATTAGTGGGTTTTGGTATCTCGTGACTGATGTACTAGCTATAGGAGGGGGAGGCGTGTGTAAGAGAAAGCATGAGGGGACATGGGGGACATGATTGTTCGTGGTTTTGGGGAATTGGACATGGTGGTTTTGGCGGGGTTTGATGGTTTTGGAAGAAGGGGCAATGGTTTTGACTTTTGCCTTTGACTGTGATGTTAGTTAAACAAAACAGACAAGGTTAGGATTGGGCTTAGGGTTTGTTTTGTTGGGCTGTGGGTTTAATGTTTTATTTGTGGGCTTGTGGGGTTAATAAAAGGGTTGGGCTAAAAAGGGTTTAAGATAAAATGGGATTGGGTTTGGGATTTGTGTTAAGTCAAAGGGCTAATTTTGCCATTTTCTGAAAATTAAGGGACCATTAATGCCAAGTTCTGAAAAATATATCCAAGGGTCAATTATGCCGTTTTTATTTTCTTTGAAGGTTGACTTTGACACTTGAGCAATTTCTCGGTCCAAACTCGTAAATTTCTTCCCCGTCCTCGGCTTTTCACGCTTTTCCAATCTTGTGCTCGGTTTTGTCCGTTTTTGCCCTGTTTCCGATCCTTTTGTACCTGAAACACATAAAAACACAAACCAAGGATTTCTGCAGCATAATATGGTCTATTTGGGTGTTTTTTGGTCTTTTTTGTGTTTTATATGGGTATAAAATGATGAATATTTACACACTCATCAGTAATAGTCAAGTGTGGAACACAAGTTTAAATATTTGTTTTGACCGTTATATTCGGTCATGAACACGCATGGATTGACCGGTACATTCGGTCATGTATGTACATAGTAGTTGAGCCAGTTCATTCGGTTATGCAGGCATAAATGATTGAAGTACTTGTGTCCATGAGAAATAAGGTAACACATAATGCATTCGGGTAATCCAAATTAAGTATTTCAGCCAAACAGCAGAATTTGACTAAACAATTCACGTATCCAAATAAACAAGCATTGAGTTTAGTTAAAAGCGAGCATGTATTCTCCCACAAAACAGTTATAAAACAATTAAAAGTAGGGGTCATGAACTCACCTCAGTCCAGCAATGCAATATCAAAACAATATCAGGGGGCAGAACAGCGCAATAAACCAAATTGTAGCACAGCACAACAGCTCAAGGGTAATATAGCACAACAACAACTAGGACAGCACAGCACAACGGACTCGGCACGACCTAATAATATAAAGACTCGTCTCAAATATATTCCATAAAATAAATCAAATGCGCAAGGGTTTCCAAAAGTTAACCATTTCCATTTCCAAAAGTAATCCAATTCCATTTCCAAAATCATTCATTTCCATTTCCAAAAATATTCTTGTTTTAGCCCTTTTATAAGTGTTTGGTATCATCATTCGTGTAACGGGAGGAAAACACTGACTCAAGAGTACACACGCCAAATGAAAGACAAGACAACGGGATTGATGCGAGGAGTATTGACGAGGACTCGAGTCAAGAAGAGACGACGGAGAGAAGTCAAAGAGATAAGGAAAAACAAACATATCAAATAAGATGAGTTGATTGGTAGTCGTCGGTATTTCCCATAGTTCCAAGCATTTGTACAAAATATATTTATTTTACAATTTAAAACCAGCTTGAACTTAAAATAAAAGTGACCATTAAAAAGAGACTTCAAGTATGGTAATTTCACAAAATTTTGTCATTACTCGTACATTTATTGAACATTTCCAAGTCAAAAATCTATTTTCCAAGTTCGGTGTTGCAAAATCCCAGAGTAATCCGACTACCAATCGCTATTAAACCATGCTCATAGAATACGTGAGAGTCAACGGGTCAAAATACAATAGACCTCGGTTATCGTGTCTCGAAAAGTTCGACTACTCTCGTGTGCCTCGTTTTCACCAAAGTCCATACACCTTTAATTTGTTTAATCACTTCATTATTAATTAATTTTATTAACAACTTTTACTTGTAACTTGATTAAATACTTTTTATTATTACTTTTTCTTCTCTTGGTCCAAATCAAATCAAAATATAACAAATTTGTCACACGAGAGTTTTCTTATTTTCGAGTCACGTCCAATAATCATTTACGGGTCAAGGCCAAAAGTCAACAGCTCAAAGTCCAATTAATCTAGTTAACTAACTCAGTTAATATATCCCTTTAGGCAATCCGAAGCTTCTCCAAGACCACAAGGTTTTGGCTAAGCTTCGTCGCGGCCAAAAACATCACATTCACAGCTTAATTCTATTCCAATCATAACCACAAAAACTTCACAATATCAACAATACTTGGCCAGAATCTATGCCTATGGCTCGAGTTCCAAAGCCTCATTAAACCAAAATAATCACCAAATCCATCATAACCATTCGGACCAAAAATTTTACCTCGCCAAGACCAAGGAATCTCGGCTATGAATCCAAGTCGCGTACCAGACTAGCCAAAAGGACTAAACAAATCAAACAACAAAATTAATAAAATCAAAAGAACCTCACAAGCCAAGAAAATAAGCTTAAGAATAAGCTTATACATGAGCTACAACTCACGGTACACCAAAACCCAACACAAAGTTGCACTCAAATGATGATACCACATTTTTATACTAGTTGGTTATTAACAAAACTTTGATTCGCGTTGGTTTTACCCCAAACCGATTCACACCGAAACGTGAATCGGTATACTAATCTCATTTTCAGTTTTCAAACCTTACCAACAAAAAAAAATAAAGAAAACGTGAGGTGATGGCGGCGGTGATGACTCAAAATGCAACAAAAGGCAATCGATCTATCTTGTATTTCTTTGATCTAACCGGATCTAGGTAGAGGAGTGTTGGTTGTGTTGATTTAAGGTGGTGGTGATGTGGTGCCGTGATGGTGGCGCGTGAGATGCTCGGATTTACGCGCGTGTACCACGAATTTACCTTCCAAGGGATGAAATAAGGGTGGTTTAGAAGTGGGTTTGTGTTGGTTGGGTGGTTGGAGCCGACGTGTAGCGGCGGTGGTGGTGTTAGGGTTTGGTGGAGCGGCGACTCCAACTCAAAGAGAGAGAAAGAATATATGTTGGGGTTTGGGTGAAATGGGGAAGTGATAAGGGTAGAGGGGTTTTATAATTCCCAGGGACCACTTCTGCCAATTCGTATAAACTTGGAGGGCGCGGACGTAACTGACGCAAGGAGGGGCCAAAAGTGGCAGTTTTTATTAAACTTTCATTGTATCATTTTCGGGCTCATTTAACACAGTAAAAATTCTCGTGAGCCATTTTAACTTGCGCCAATATTTTTAGAATCATTTTTCCAATAAAAATGACTATTAATACTTATATAGTCGTTCCAACACGTCAAAGTCAAACATTACTCGTATTATTAGGTTAGACTATGGCGACTCGCGTTGTGCTAAAACTCAAGGTCTACGAGGAAACTTCATATATCACGTAACAGTATTCTAATAAAATCCCATATATTCCAAAACAAGTCCCCAAAAATTACCGGTTGTCACAAAAAAAAACTAAAAATAAAGATTTAAGACTTTTACCTTGATCCTAGCTCAAACAAGGATCAAAATAAAGCTCGAGGAGCTACTCTACATATGCTGCTTAATAATAAGCTAGAATAAGCCCTATAAGCCCTTCCAATTATGGCTTATCTTCCAAATTGGCGTATTCTTTCTTAAAACCAAATTACCGAACCAAATTGCATCCAAACCTTACAATTACAGATCCAAAAGCTCAAATAAGCTTGTGTTTGAGAGTGTTTGTAAGGTGAAACTAACTTATTAGAGCTTATTATCCGTATGCAAACATTATATTTTAAAAGTAAATTGAACACAACTTTAAAAATAAACTTCAAATTTTATTAATGCTTAAAAGAGTTACAATATTGAAAAGTAAATACAATGATTTAATAAAAGAAAATACAATAAGCTCTAAATTAAGCTAAAAATTAGATGCTATATGTGTGTTGAGGAGGCCTCCTATTTATAGCCTTCTGAGGATCCTTCTAGTTCTCTGAGGAGCGTCTGGGATCTTTAATCGTGGCCCTCCAATCACTGTATTGTGATTAAGAAATGATTGGAGCCCTTGGATTGAGTGCCAGGTTGTTTCCTCCAATCACACGCCTCTGGATCGCCAGCGTGGATTGCAAAATACGTCAGGGATGACGTCTGGGCTTCTAGAAAGGGTAAGATTTCATTTAAAGTGGGTTAATTGAGGTGGGGAGGTGCAGGGTAAATTTTGGGACGAAGGGTGAATAGTAACTCACCTTCGCGCCTTTTTTTTCTTTTAGTTATAAGGGTTGACCAGATTTAATTGGTTTAACTACGGGTTATGGGTATTGGGTTGGTCGGGTTGTGGGTTTTGGACTATTGGTGAAAATGATTTAACATTAGGGTTAGGTTTTAAAGTTTAAGGTTTAAGGTTGATCAAAAATGTAGAATCACATCCCCAGCTTCGGCTTTTCATGCTCTTTCCAATCCCGTGCTCGTTTTTGTCCGTTTTGTCTTTATTTTGGTCATTTTCTCATATCCATTACCTGCACATACACAAACACAAAAACAAGCATATATATGGCATTTATGATACGTTTTTTGTCTTTTGGGTCCGTTTTTGATATATAAAAGGTATGTGAAAACACACATACCAAAATCCCCCAGACTAAGGTATTGTCACGCCTTCACGCAATGTCATCACATCACGCTTTTGAAACCAAAAACTACAAACCTCTTTTTACTAAAAACTTTGAAAAGTAGCAAAGTGTTCCTCAAAAGAGATTAAGAAATCAATAGCTCTAAAAATGCTTCGTTTGACCATTTTATCATGTATAATATCTTTTTGTATTTTTCTTTTTATGACGAGATGTTGACTTTCATTATTTAATAAATAACTTTTAGGATCACGGAGTAAGAAGCACTTTTCATGAAAAAGCGTCCACATGGATAAAATTCATCGTCTTTGATTTTTCACAAGTCCCCAAACCAAGCTTAAAATGAAATCACGGCTAAATATAAAATCAGATGCTAACACTGCCCATAGATGCTAATTGTGTACGCGTAGCTACTCCTTGCTCCCTTATTCCTAGTTCCTCTAAGGATTTTATTTTGAAAAATGAGTTATTCTTATTTCGATAGATTTTTAGTCCGATAAAGGCACCAAGTTTAGACGCTAACTAGTTTAAAAATCATTCCCTCGAGAACCGCTGCCCATAATAATGAGGTCCACATAAAAGTCCTAATTTAACACGATTTAGGGGATATCCTTTTTATGTCATCCGAAACAACTCATCTACGAGTCCAGAGACAGAAGCTTTATTTAGATATCCCCGGGATCGAAATTTATCATTATTAAGCACATTAGCCCTCGGCCCTTTATAACAACTGCAACAACGAGAGCGAACCGTCAAGAAACAGTAGCCTATTATGACCTTGGGGATTTCCTCCACCTTTTTGAATTCTGAGACAACGGGTGTGAACCGTCAGGAAATAGAAAACTGTTATGGCTTTGGATTATTATTATTTACTTCCACCTTTTGAACAACCATGTCAACGGGAACGAACTGTCAGGGCACAGTAGTCTATTATGGCTTCGGATTATTAAACATTTATAAGGTGCCAAACCCGAGTCCTCCGGTCTTTCAACATCCGAAACAATAGCTGCGAACTATCAGGAATCTGTTGTATTATTTCCCCGTAACGCTGGCAGTACCCTGATGTGTACCCAACTTTCATAAGCAATAATTCTCTAAAGAAGGAGTAAAAACAAATTATCGCCAAAACCGTACACCTTTAATTATTTTGAAATTTTTTATTTTTGCGTTTATTTAGCTGATGGGAGCAAAAAGCCACAGTTTAACCACTATGAGCTCTAAAGAGAACCAACTACTCCACGCTTAACATCTAACTTATATTTAACCCTCTATCATTTTTTTTTCTTCGCAAATTTAAAATCCTAAATAAAAGGATCCGCGAATGCTTAGTCTAATAAAATCAAGCTTTTGCATATTTAAAGTCAATTATGAAAACTTGCAAATTCTTGGCTTTGTTAAGCTAGAATTCGCGTTAAAAAGCTTCTTGTATAAAAGACTAGAAAAAGCTTTCAATTATAAAGGTTAAGGGGATAAGCTAGAGCTCAACATGCTTGATCAAGGCAAAATTTTATTCCTACTATCACCAACGGAAAGTCGACAATGTGTCAAAACACTTATTATATTTTTGCAAATTTTTTTTTCTTTCTTTTTTTTTTTTGAAGGAAAAACGGGGTTGCAAGAGTATAAGGTAAAATCAAATCGAAAGATCACCCCCCCCCCAGACTAAAACGAAACATTTTCCTCAATGTTTTGAAATAAGGGTTCTCTTACGCAAATCTAAAGCCGTTTATTAATTATGCTAATAGATAACGTTAATCGATAAGATTTTGGATATCAGATTTCCCAATAAGCAACGAATGATGAAACTCGAGTGGATGAAAGAAAAAACCACGAGCACGAGAGTCTTCATAATTCGGGCAAATCCTGGACATAAAACATCAAGCACGAAACACGAGAAATGGAAGAGGTGGGCCTCCTCACGTTATACTTATTAGAAAATAGAAAGAAGATAGAAACACGGGTTGCCTCCCGAGAAGCGCTTGTTTATAAACGAGTCATTTAGCTTGACTCGCCCCAATGTTAATTGTTCATGGGGAAGGTTTGGAGATCTGGGACAACCGTGGATGGTATGTCCCCTCCAAAATAGTGTTTTAGTCTATGACCGTTCACCTTGAAGTTGGGGCCGTCATTCTGAGATAACTCGACGGTTCCATACGGGAAAACTTGAGCAACGGTGAACGGCCCGGTCCAACGGGCTTTTAGCTTGCCCGAGAAAATCTTTAATCGAGAATTGAAGAGAAGGACTCGATCACCAACGTTAAAGACGCGGTTCTTAATCTTGGAGTCGTGAATCTTCTTCGTTTTCTTTTTGTAGATCAAAGAGTTCTCAAAAGCTTGATCCCTAAGTTCATTTAACTCATTCATTTGAACTTTTTGGTGATCACCCGCGGTCTTAAGGTCAAAATTACAATGTTTCAAGGCCCAGTAGGCCTTATGTTCAAGTTCTATGGGGAGATGACAAGCCTTTCCGTAAACTAACTTATAAGGAGTGCACCCAATGGGTGTTTTAAAGGTGATACGGAAGGCCCATAATGCATCATCTAACTTATCGGCCCATGAGGCCCAATTTTCACCTACGGTCCTTTCTAAAATACGCTTTAAACCACGATTTGAAACCTCAACTTATCCGCTCGTATGCGGGTGATACGCGGTAGAAAGACGGTGAGTAACTCCATATTTAAGTATAACTTTCGCAAATTGGTCATTGCAAAAATGAGTACCGCGATCACTTATAACAGCACGAGGAGTTCCAAATCGGGAAAATAGACTCTTCAAAAATTTCACAACAACTCAGGCGTCATTAGTGGGGAGCGCCTTTGCTTCAACCCATTTCGACAAATAATCGACGGCCACGAGAATATATTTGTTCCCTCGAGAAGATGGGAACGGTCCCATAAAATTGATGCCCCAGACGTCAAAGATCTCGCAAACTTGGATTGCATTTTGAGGCATTTCGTCCTTTTGCGAGATTTTTCCTTGACATTGGCACGAGTCACATGACTTCACCAAGTCGTGGGCATCACGGTAAATAGTCAGCCAATAAAAACTGGAATCAAAGACTTTCTTAGCGGTGTAGATGGCACCATGATGTCCCCCGGTGGGTCCATTATGGCAAGCCGTAAGGATATCAGCGGCTTATTGGCCGTGTACACATCGTCTAATCACTTGATCCGCACAAATCTTAAACAAATAGGGGTCGTCCCAAAAATAATGTTTCACATCCTTAAAGAATTTCTTCTTTTGTTGGGACGACATCCCTTTCACAATAAAATTTCCCGCATGGTAATTTGCAATGTCGGCAAACCATGGGGTACTAGAATCACTATTAAGCGATATCATCCCAAGTGTCTCGAGAGGAAATGTTTCGGTAATTTCCTTTTTCTCGAGAATACCTTGATGAGGGTTTTCTAGTCTAGACAAATGGTCGGCGACGAGATTCTCCGATCCTTTTTTATCACGATTAATGACATCAAATTCTTGGAGAAGGAGAATCCACCGAAGCAATCTCAGCTTATCATCTTGCTTAGCAAGGAGATATTTAAGAGCCGAATGATCTGTATACACTATGGTTTTCGATAAGACGAGATAAGGTCGAAATTTCTCAAAAGCATAAATGACGGCTAATAACTCTTTTTCCGTAGTGGTATAATGAAATTAGGCATCGGTCATCGTCTTACTCGCATAGTGTATCGGCTGAAAATATTTGGTCTTACGTTGCCCCAGGACGGCCCCTATAGCAAAATCACTAGCATCACACATAATTTCAAAGGGCAAGTCCCAATCGGGGGAAACTAAAATCGGAGCTTCCATTAATTTCTTCTTAAGAATTTCAAATGCTTCGAGGCATTCTTTAGAGAAGAAAAACAGAGTATCTTTTTCTAGAAGATGGGTCATTGGCCGGGCGATTTTAGAAAAATCTTGAATAAATCAACGGTAAAATCCGGCATGACCAAGGAAGCTTCGAATTCCTTTGACGGTGGTGGGATGAGGTAGCTTAGCGATAACATCGACTTTAGCTCAATCGACCTCGATCCCGGCTATGGAAATCTTATGGCCGAGGACAATGCCCTCTTTAACCATGAAGTGGCACTTCTCCCAATTTAGAACTAAGTTGGTGTCTTCACACTGTTTTAGCATTTTGTCTAAATGGGAGAGGCAAGACGTAAAAGAATCTCCATAAACTAAAAAATTGTCCATAAAATTTTCCATTGTTTTCTCGATCATATCATGAAAAATGGCCATCATGCACCTTTGGAACGTGCCCGGAGCATTACATAAGCCGAAGGGCATACATCGATAGGCAAACGTACCATAAGGGCAAGTAAAGGTACTCTTTTCTTGGTCTTTTGGGTCAATCGGGATTTGAAAATATCCAAAAAATCCATCGAGAAAATAATAATACTCATTTCCCGCTAAACGTTCGAGCATTTGGTCCATAAAAGGGAGCGGGAAATGGTCTTTACGAGTCGCATCATTAAGCTTACGATAGTCAATACACAGTGACGAGACGTGTGGGAATCAACTCATTATCTTCATTGGTGACGACGGTCATACCCACGGGCTATCGGAAATAGGGTAAATCATTCCGGCATCAAGGAGTTTAAGAACCTCCTTTTTGATAACCTCATGAATTTCCGGGTTAACCCTTCTTTGTTGTTGCACCGCGGGTTTGAAATCATCTTCCATTAAAATCTTATGAGTACAAAAACGAGGGTCTATTCCCTTAATGTCGGAAATTTGCCAAGCGATGGCACTCTTATGATTCTTAAGCACTTCTAAAAGTCGGGTCTTCTCCTCATCTTTTAAGTCTTTAGCAATAATGACGGGAAATTTGTCGGTTCCTTCTAAAAATGCGTATTCGAGATGAGGAGGTAAATCCTTGAGCTCGAGCTCCGGAGGATTTTCATTACAAGGCTTAATTTCTTTTATTTCTTCAATATTAATTTCCATCAGAGGGAGTGAAGGTGACGGGTCATCGTTTAACATTTGCTCAAGTAAAAGAATATCTCCCTCCGGATCAAAATCGATATCATCAATTTCCGGTGAAATTGAATCATTCTTAAGACAAGCCTCGATCTCTTCCTAAATGAAGTCACTTCCCTCAAACGGAGTGAGAGAAGGGGAAGAGTCGGCAATGATAGGTTCGGAAGACGGAGTGGGATTGCCACTTGTAGAATTGTTCGTAAATCCAAGAACTTCTTGAGTATACTCCTCACAAGCAATATCTATGAAATCGGTCCGGTTAATCGATATATCATCGTAATTAGAGGAGTATCTCGAAGTTTGATCGAGATTAAAATTTACAGCTTCATCATTAACACGAAGGGTTAATTCTTCACCATAAACATCAATTAAAGCACGTCCCATCCTCAAGAAGGATCTCCCGAGAATGAGGGGAACCCAAGGATCGGCATCAAAATCAACGACTACAAAGTCGGCCGGAAAATGGAACTTTCCCACTTTAACGAAGACATCTTCGGCGACACCGATCGGACGAGTAATTGATCGGTCCGCAAGCTCGAGAGTCATACGAGTAGGAGTAATTTCGGGAAGGAAAAGCTTCTTCCATATGGAAAGTGGCATCAATTTAATGCTAGCGCCGAGATCGGCCAAAGCTAAGAATTCAACCATTCCTGAAAAATCACACGGAATGAGAAACTTGCCGGGGTCTCCAAGTTTTTCGGGTAACTTTTTGAGGAGAACCACCGAACAATGCTCATTTAACGGGGTTTTAGCCAATTCAAATAATTTTTCCTTATAACTTAGCAAATTCTTAATTGTCGAAGCAAATTTAGGCATGAGAAGAAGAGCATCCGCGAATCTAATATCGAAGTGTAAATCTTGAAAGATTTGGAAGAACTTTTCCATTTGATTGTTAGCTTTTTCACGAAGCTTTTAATCATTAAGTCTTGACGGGTAAGGTATTGATGGTTTAGGATTTATCTTTGGAGTACTAACGGGAGCAACTTCGGGCTCAGAAACTTGGACAACCAGAGGTTGGACGTTTTCGGTACTTCCCTAATTAGTAGGAGGCACCGTGTCCTTTGTCACCTCGGTTTCACGTTTCACTACGTTAGGAGAAGAAGAAGTAGTAGGAATCGTAGGTCCATCATAAGCAACACCACTTCGGGTGGTGATAGCTTTTAAATCACCTCTCGGGTTAGCAACGGTATTGCTTGGAAGAGATCCCAAACTCGAGGGTTGATTTATTTGCATAAAACTAGTCATCATGTTCTTAAGCTCATTCGTTTGTCTAGTCAACGTAGTATCGATTTCTTTCCTAAGCTCGACCTTCATATTGTTGATTTGATTTTTCATAGCTCGCATGCTAACATCATTCGTCTTCATGTAGTTCGAAAAATCATTAGTAGGTCCAACTTGAGTCGGAGCTTGATAACTCTGATTTCCTTGATTATAGGTATTTCCTCGGTTCTGATTGTATCCTTTATTCTGATTATAACCTTTATTTTGATTATTTTGATTGAAACGGTCTTGATTGTTTTGAACGGAAGGAAAACCGGGTGGTCCCATTTGGTTACTAGCACGGTAATTAATTTCTCCTTGACGGCGAAATCCTTGATTTTGATTGTAATTCGCTGCTGCTGCTGTAGCATTGAAAACGTTGCCATCGGTGGCTTGACAATCATAATAAGGATGGGGATCACCACAAATAACACAACTTTCGGTAACGGCTTTAACGGGTTCCGGTTTGTGGTTTTGAATCTTAATTTCTCTCATCATACATCTAATAGCATCCGTAAGTTCGGCCATTTCCGATGGATGAGTCGGTGTAGACGAAGAAGAAGGAGTATTAGCACTCACTTTGGAAACAACCGGTTTGTTTCGTGAAGTGCGAACTTTTGATTTGTTCTCGATAATAGTCAAAATATCTCTCGGAGTACGGTTCAAAATATTGCCACCGGCAGCTACATTAAGTGAATCTTGATCGGTTTGCGTCAAAGCATTATAAAACGTATCGATTTGGTGCAATTCTGAAAAACCGTGATGTGGGCATTTACGAAGTAGATCCTTGAAACATTCCCATGCCTCACCAAAATTTTCATCAAAACGTTGTTGAAAGTTTGTAATATCGTTCTTGAGATTCGTCGTTTTAGAAGGAGGAAAGAAGAAATTCACGAATTTTGAAACGAGATCTTCCCAAGTAGTAATCGAACGAGGGGGTTCTTTTTCAAGCCAAATCCGGGCTGCCCCCTCGAGAGAAAATGGGAATAACATCAACTTAATCGCGCTAGGAGGAACATCCTGATATTTCATAGTCAAAGTCAACTTATTAAACCATCAGATGTGAGCGTGGGGATCGTCCCTCTCGAAACCATGAAATTGGTTTGACGTAACAAGTTGAATTAAACCGGTTTTTAATTCAAAATTCTCGGAAATAATTTGTGCTAAAACAATCGCATCTCCGTAACCCTCGGTGGGTGCTTGGAGCAACTCCGACATAGTACACGTATCCGCAATAATTGGAACGGGATCTTCAACAATAGTACGTAACTCGGGTACGTCTCTTTGTTTACGATTACGTCTACGATAACGTTGAGTCGGTATTGTGGGAAATTTATCGATTAAATTCGATTGAGAATGAGTGCGCATGCACTAAAAACAAAAGAAAAATAAATTTTGAAAAAGAAAATATTTTTCGGTTTTTATTTTTAGAAAAATGGAGAAAACAATTATATATATATATATATATATATATTATATATATATATATATATATATATATATATATATTATTTTTTTATATTATTTTTTTTTTTTTGATTTTTTTTTTAATAATATAAGAAAATATCTACATAAATAAGCAAGTAACTTCACGGGGAAGGATCTTCAAATCACTAATCTTCGAACGGGAATTTGAAATTCGTTTACACCGTGTAAAACTATTGTCGCAACCAAAGTCTCGCTGATTTTAAATTACTATTAAAATTAGTTTTTGGTTCTATCCTAAAGTCTCGCATTCCACCATTATTGGTGTCGCAGCCCTAACTGTTCATCTTCGACCAAAAATTGATCCATTTTGCCCCAAATCAAGCCGTTTAAGTTCCCGTTTTCTTTCATAATCATGATTCAAACATCTTATCTCAGTCATCTAACCACAAGAATTTAACCAAAACACTCTAAATCGCAAACTCAATAGTGATCTAAGTGTTGAATGAATACGCAGTCTTAACTAAACAATTTTGATCAATGTAATGCAAGCCAAAGACTGAAATTCATAACAAAGATGTAAAACCATTTGTTAAAGACATTTGTTAGCTTACTTTTTGCACGAATAACACTTGAGATTCAATAAATCACTGTTAAGGCGAGAGTTTTGCGATGTAAGTATTTGGGTGGAAAGGAGAGAGAAAGTTTGTGATAGCAAATAAGGGTTTGTGTGTTTTTCTCGCAGTCACTAGGTGGGTTAATAACCCTGATTGTTTCTCAACAGTATATATATATATATATAATATATAATATATATATATATATATAATATATATATAGAAAGTGATACTTAACCGACCAAATAGTCAATTCGCTCCCCTCAAAGAGAGAAAATCCTAAATGGCCAAAGAAAGTGAAACTATATATATTGCCGGAAGTAATTAATATTCCCGGGTCGTTAATGTCCCAACGAGGTATAAATGGAAAATCGGATTCGGTTCGTGATCGGATGATTGAATAATCAAGATATTTTGGATTATGGTACTTAGAATAGAATACATAAACAAGGAAGCAAATAATAAGCACACAAAATCAAGAAATCAAAGCACAATTAAGTCCTAACGCAAATTAAACATAAAACGGGCACTTAACGGGAACTTAACGGGCATAAAAACCTAAATTATCAAAATTTAACCCTAGAAATGCAAATTTAATTTTTAAAAGTCCTAAATGATTAAAAATAATTTTAGAAAGAAAAAAAAGAATTATATTTTTTTGATTTTTATTTTATTTATTATGAATTAAAAACACTTTTAATCTAAAAATATTATTAAAATGCTAAACTAATTACGAAAAATCTGGAAAAAAAATCTGAAAAGTTCTTTTATCTATTCTGATTCTATGTAAAATAAAACTGAAGATCCAGCTTATTGAAATAAGCTGGAAATAAGCTAAAATGGGCTGATAAGCAAAACTAGACAAATGTCCTTAAGTAATATTGGTTTGCACCCTTAGACAGGAAAGTCCCAGAGTTTTTATTTTGCCAAAATTCTTTTTGAGACTTTTTAACAACTTAATTTTAAGCACTTTTTGTAAAACAATTTTTCTAAAAACTTTTTAAATAAGCTGGAATTAGCAATTAAGATCAGCAGTTACACTTAAAAACTAAAAAGCTAGAAAACCAACTGATTTATATTACACAAGCTTCTATAAACTTGTGCTTAAGCAAACAAAGCTTCTGAAACCTAAAAGCTTACTTAATAGGCAATTCTAAACTCTAATCAGCAAATCTTAACAACTAATAAGCTCAAAAACTAAATTAAGCTATAAGCCAAAAACTGCTATCAAATCAGCCTGAAAGGGCACTTTTAAGCTACTTAATAAGCTACCAAATCAATAGGCTAAGCCTCAAAAACTCTAAACAGCTAAAAATTACATACCAAGGAACACATAAAACAATTTTCAGACATTTTGAAATAGATTTGAGCTTAAAAATAAGCTGATAAAAACTGACAGTTGAAACTATCAAACTTAAAAGACTTAAAAGACTTAAAATCATGCTGAACCTCTACTTTCTAAGCTACAATTAAGCCACCAAAAGCTGATGAAATAAGCTAAAACTTCAAAACAGCAAAAGTTTACCCACTAATGAACACATAAAACCAACTTTTAAGGATTTTGGAATAAAAATGAACTTAAAAATAAGCTGTGAAAAGACTGACAGATTAATATTTTGGGCTTTTTGGTTTTTTTAGAAAACTTAGAATGAGACTTGCAGACAAGGATTTGACTATTAAACGTGACTCAAATGACTCAACTAACATATAAAACTGAATTTGAACTCAAAAACTACTACTCAAAAGAACTTTTATGTAGATATAAGAAATAAGTTGATAAACTTAATATTTTTTCTTAAAATTTTGGAAAAACTTGATTAAAACTAATTAAACTTGCTAAAAACTGAAATCTAATAATCAAAACTACTATAAAGATTGAATTTAAGCTAAATTAAATTGGCTTGAGAGCCAAAACCAACCTTAGCAGTATTAACTTTTGGTTAATACTGCTAATCCAAACACTCCTTTAAGTTTTTCAAAATTTTAAAACAGATTTTACTTTAAAACCTATAAAACTTTGAACAAAACTTATTAATAACACTTAGTAGATGACTTAAAAACAGTTTTAAACAAATATTAAGCACTTATCCAATAAGCTAAGGCTTATTGGATTTAGGACAGTTTTATAGAAATTTAGAACAAATTACAAATAAACTAGAATTAAGTTTAAGACTAATAGATCTATAAAAATAAGGATATATAAGACAAATTTAACACAATTTAAGCACAACTAAGCAAATAACAATAAAATAAGCAGATATAATAAGCAGATAAGCAATAAGCAGTTTAAAAAAAGCTAAAAATGAAGATTTAAGACTTTTACCTTGATCCTAGCTCAAACAAGGATCAAAATAAGGCTCGAGGAGCTATTCTACATAAGTTGCTTAATAATAAGCTAGAATAAGCCCTATAAGCCCTTCCAATTCTGGCTTATCTTCCAAATTGGCTTATTCTTTCTTAAAACCAAATTACCAAACCAAATTGCTTCCAAACCTTACAATTACATATCCAAAAGCTCAAATAAGCTTAGAGAAGCTTATTTGAGTGTTTGAGAGTGTTTGTAAGGTGAAACTAGCTTATTAGAGCTTATTATCCATATGCAAACATTATATATAAAAAGTAAATTGAACACAACTTTAAAAATAAACTTCAAATTTTATTAATGCTTAAAAGAGTTACAATATTAAAAAGGAAATACAATGATTTAATAAAAGAAAATACAATAAGCTCTATATTAAGCTAAAAATTAGACGCTATATGTGTGTTGAGGAGGCCTCCTATTTATAGCCTTCTGAGGATCCTTCTAGGTCTCTGAGGAGCGTCTGGGATCTTTAATCGTGGCCCTCCAATCATTGTTTTATGATTAAGCAATGATTGGAGCCCTTAGATTGAGTGCCAGGTTGTTTCCTCCAATCACATGCCTCCGGATCACCAGCGTGGACTGCAAAATACGTCAGGGATGACGTATGGGCTTCTAGAAAGGGTAAGATTTCATTTAAAGTGGGTTACTTGAGGTGGGGAGGTGTAGGGTAAATTTTGGGATGAAGGGTGAATAATAACTCACCTTCGCGCCTTTTTTTTCTTTCAGTTATAAGGGTTGACCGGGTTTAATTGGTTTGACTACGGGTTATGGGTATTGGGTTGGTCGGGTTGTGGGTTTTGGACTATTGGTGAAAATGATTTAACATTAGGGTTAGGTTTTAAAGTTTAGGATTTAAGGTTAATCAAAAATATAGAATCACATCCCCGGCTTTGGATTTTCATGCTCTTTCCAATCCCGTGCTCATTTTTTGTCCGTTTTGTCTTTATTTTTGTCCTTTTTCTCATATCTGTTACCTGCACATACACAAACACAAAAAAAAGCATATATATGGCATTTATGGTCCGTTTTTGGTCTTTTGGGTCCGTTTTTTATATATAAAAGGTATGTGAAAACACACATACCAAACCCTTTTTGACTTTTTGACCTTTTTTATTTTGACCCAGGTCTACGAGAGTTTTGGACTGGGGGAGGGTTCAATAGCAGTTTTAATATTTTAACAAAACTCCCCCTTGGCTTAAGCTCTCTTTTCATACAAAGTCCTATTAGCATTTTATTTTTAATAAAGTTTTTGAAAACATTTTAGTTCAAATAAATGAACTTTTTTGTTATATCAAAAATGTTTAAATAAAATTTATCACTACCCCTCGAAGTGATGGTATTTCCCAACGTTTTAACAACTTTTTTCATTTAATTTTCAACAACATTTTTGTTTTATTTTTCTAACAACTTAACAATTTATACATTGATTTAAAAAACAAACTTCTCAATTCCCCCTCCCCCTCAAAAAGAGCTTAATATTTGAAATTGTTTTTGATCTATTATTGAGGTGGGTAGCATACTTTTTGAATTTTTTTTTATTCTTACTTGAGCTAAAAAAGATTATATTAATAATCAGAAAAATATGCTCAAGATTTGTTTATCATGAGCAAAAAATTTAAAAAAAGGTTTTGTAAAAAGCTTTTTGTAAAATCTTGTATAAATTTTGCTCACGATAATTAAGAATATTTCTCTTCTTTTCTGAAGGATTGACGCACTGAAGCGTACGTTCAGGGTCCTTTCTTTGAAAACGGGTGTTGATCTGTGATTTTATCAACAGCCATTATGAGTTAATAATTACACGATTGTTTTACCAGATGTACTTGTGATGTCTGATACTTTGGTGACTTCTTTGACCTTATGATCATCATTGTCATTTTCATCACGAATGCTTGCCATTCCTAGACGTTGTCGTAAGTATTCAAATCTTTCCGGTGGCAAAGCTTTTGTGAAGAATTCGGCAATTTGGCAATCAGTTTTCACGAAGTACAGTTCCACAGTCCGTCTTTCTATGTGTTCCTTAATGAAATGGTATCTGACTGCTATATGCTTTGTCCGTGAGTGTTGTACCGTGTTACAAGAGATGGCAATGCCACTTTGCGAATCACAATAAATTGAGATTTTGTCATAGAAGAAACCATAGTCCGTCAATTATGTTTTCATCCATAGTACTTGTGCACAACTTCTGGAGAGGGATATGTATTCAGCTTCTGCAGTGGATAAGGCAGTGTGATTCTGCTTCTTTGAAGACCAGCTGATTAACTTCTCCCCCCAAGAATTGTGCAAATCCTGAAGTACTTTTGCAATCAATTTGGCAACCTACATAATATGCATCTGAATAGGCAATTAGTTCGAAACCGGTATCTTTTGGATACACAAGGCCCATATGAATTGTGCCTTTTAGGTACCGAAAGATCCCTTTTACATCAGTAAGGTTCTTTTCCGTTGGCCTTGATTGGTAACGGGCACACATGCAGACAGCAAAATGAATATCAGGCCGACTACCTGTAAGATATATGAGTGAACCAATCATATTACGGTATTTTGTAGCATCAACTGGTTTACCACCTCTATCTTCATCTAGTTTAGGCTTGTGTTGCATTGGTGTACTTATCGAGTCAGATTTATCCATTCCAAACTTTTTCAAAATTTTCGTCGTGTATTTGTTTTGATGAATAAAGATACCACGAGGAGTTTGGTTTATTTGTAGAATCAAAAAGAATTTTAACTCTCCCACCATGCTCATCTCGAATTTCTGTCGCATGATATTTTCAAATTTTTTGCAATATTTAGGATTCGCCGATCCAAAAATTATATCATCGACATAAATTTGGACTAGCATGATGTCGTCGCCTTTTCGTCTAATAAATAAAGTTGGATTGATTAAACATTTGACGAATTTGTGTTTGAGCAGATATTCTGACAACACTTTGTACCATGCACGTGGTGCTTGCTTGAGTCCGTAGACGGCTTTGTCAAGGACATAGACATCATCCGGATGGTCTGGATCAACGAAGCCTTCTGGTTGACTCACATACACCTCTTCCACTAACTCCCCATACAAAAAGGCCGTTTTCACATCCATTTGGTATACGGTGAAAGATTTATGAGCTGCATAAGCCAAGAATAAGCGTATTGCTTCGATCCTAGCAACTAGTGCAAATGATTCATCAAAGTTGATTCCTTCTTCTTGATTGTAACCTTTGGCAACAAGACGAGCCTTGTTTCTGATTACGTCACCGTCTTCATCAAGCTTGTTCTTTAGAATCCATTTCAATGCAATTATGCGTTTTCCAATAGGACGTGGAACCCTTCGCCAGACGCCATGGCGTTTGAATTGGTTTATTTCTTCTTGCATGGCGACAATCCAGTCGGGATCTGCAAGTGTTGCTTTGACGTTGGCAGGTTCAACTCGACTTAGGAATGAATTGTAGAAACAGTAATCTGCTGTAGAACTTCTTGTTTGGACTGGTTGAGAAGGATTTCCAATTATTTATTGTAGAGGGTGATCGTGAGTCCATCTTCTTCTGTGTGGATGTGGTTGGTAAAGTGGTTGCATGTTTGAAGGATCAATATTTCACATCTCAGAAGGTCCACAGACCTCAGCTTCAGGAGTCGTGAATGGGTTTATGAATGGTTCCTCTTCAGACGATGCATTGGTAATTATTTGATCATCAACATTAACATTGGAGGTTGAAGTGGTATTGTTTGGTGAAAATTCTTGTTGAATCTGTATGATTGGAGAGGTATCTGGTACTGGATCAACATCTTCATAAATAGTTGTTGATGAACCGGATACTGGAGATGGTATGTCTTCTTGATGATTAACTTCGATAATCGGAGTTGCAGCGGATATTGTATACACCTTCATCTTATTTCCTCCACATGATTCATCATAGAAGTTCTCAAACAATCCATCTAACGCTTCCTTTGGAATATGTTTAGGTTTTGGTATTGATGATGTTGGTTTTGGTACGAGTCCTGAACCGTTTCGTTCAGAAGTCATAGTCTTTTGCACGGGTTCTGAACTGACTTGATCAGAAGCCATTTCTTCTACTTCGTCGAAGTGAACATGGATTGTCTCTTGTATCAACTTTGTTCTCCGATTGTAGATACGATATGCACTTGATTGTGTAGAATATCCAAGGAAAATTCCTACATCCCCTTTTTCTTTTAACTTACCAAGGTATTCACGATCATTTAGAGGATAGCACCGACAACCAAAAGTGTGTAAGTATTTTAAATTGGGTTTGCATTTGTGAATGATGTGATATGGAGTTTTGTTGAATCGTTTATTAATGATAGATCGGTTTTGTGTGAAACAAGTGGTTGACACTGCTTCAAACCATAAATTTAATGGAAGATTAGCGGAGGTTAGCATTGTTCTTGCAGTTTCTACTAATGTACGGTTTCGTCTTTCGACTAAACCATTTTGTTGAGGAGTGTAAGCAACAGATCTCTGATGAGTAATGCCAAGTGAATCAAAGAAATTCTGAAGAATCTGATTCGTGAACTCCGTTCCATTATCTATTCTTACGTATCGGACTTGAGCTAGTAGACCAACTTGTACTCTTATGATGAACTTGATGATTACATTTGGAGTTTCGGATTTAGAATCAAGAAAATGAAGTCAAGTGAACCATGAGCAGTCATCCACAATAACCAAAATATATTTCTTTCCATTTCTGCTGACAACACGCATTGGGCCACACAAATCCATATGCAATAAATGCAATGGAGCAACGGAACTAGGTTCGGATTTGGATTTGAATGTTGCACGTTTCATCTTTCCTAATTCACACGCTGCACAAATATGTTCTTTCTTGAATGATGGTTTTGGCAATCCTATGACTAGGTTATTTTGAGCAAGGTCGTTTATAGTTCTGAAGTTCAAATGAGAGAATCGACGATGCCATAGCCAGGCTTGTGATGATGTTGCTTTTGAAGCAAACAAATCGGTTTTGGTGATGTAATTTCTTTAAGTGAAATTTGGTATAGATTTGAATCCCTGGAGCCATTGAGAATATCAACGCCTTCAAGAGTGTGAACAATACACAAATGTTTTCTGAATGCCACCTCTAAACCGCTATCACAAAATTGGCCAATACTAAACAAGTTATGACCTAGTTCTTTGACAAAGTAGACTCTTTGAATTGTGACCTTATCATGAATGAGATCCCCATAGCCAGTGATTTTAGCGATGTGATCATTCCCAAAACGCACTATACCCAAGAATTTGGCCACGAAGTTATTGAGCAGTGTCGTGTTCCCGGTCATATGTCAGGTGCACCTCGAATCGAGGTACCAGAGGCACACTTGGACAAGCTGCACATCAAAGCAAGAAACAGAAAATTGGAAACCCACTGATAAAGTGGTTCCATGCAGTTAGACAGTATAGAATGCAAACCTAGTGGGTTGAACTTTTCTATTGTAGTAGTGCTAGGTTCAGATTACTTCTTAACTGATTGTCATCTATAACCTTTGTGTTTGAACACTATTTCGGTGGGTTTCCACTTAAAGCAGGATCTAGGGAATAACTCATGATATTCAAATATTCTACCCGTTGGGATCCATGCCCATTTTTCTCTTTGCTTATGGTTTCTTGGATTTGGTGAAGTAGTCCTAGTGGTGTTGGCATTCACATTTTCATAATTCAAATCATCATGCACACAATTATAAGAAGTTGAATTAAAACAAGCATTCTTGGTATTAGAAGCAACAGATCCATGCACATTTAAGTTATTACAGTCATCCATTCGCTTAGAGCATTTTTTATTGAAAGCTTTAAAATGTCTAGGTTTTTCTACAACTTCAGACTGAGAGGCACTAGTCTTCAACGCACATTTCTTAGGTGGTCTCTCCTTGCTACAAGTAGTGTCTAAACCTGGATCAAAAAGCAAATTTGCGTTAGGAGATTGTGTAATTTGATCATGTTGAGCTAATTTCTGTTTCTTACGATTCTTGTTCTTATGTTTCTTTGACTCTTTGGGTTTCTTTTCTATAGGGGGAGGAGTTAAAGAACACATTGGTGCATCTAGAGGCATATCCTTACTAAGTAATGCTTGCTTCCTAGCTATTTCTAATTCCTTGTTATGAATCATGTCATTTGAACCATATGGTTCTCTAGTAGAAGTATATCCAATTTGATACATACCGGGAGCAATTACTTTAGGATTAGATAAAACCTCTTTTTGTTTTGGCTCAAGAATATGAGTTTTTTGTTTTTTATTTGCCAAAAAGGTTGGTTGGTTTGAAAAGTATGAAAATTTTTGATTTTCCAACTGGCGTGAAGCAACAAACACATAATTCTTGTTTTTCATCAAATCAAGCACTTTAGATTTGAGTTCCTTGTTCTCTGTTAAGATTATTTTCAAAGAATTTTTGTAGGAAAGCTTGTCGTATTTGTTTTCTTCAATTTTTCGCTGCCAGTTAGCTTCAAACATTAGGGATTACTTTTCAAGTTTAGCACAAGAGTTATTCAAATGTGGCAGTACGACAAGACAACTCCTTGTTCAACTCAACATTCTTTTGCAAACATTCTCTTAGACTCTCTGTGAGTAAAAGGTTTTCCATTTCTAAAGACGTTTGTTTATTTTCAAGTTCTTCAATTTTCTCCTCATTTATAGCAAATTATGGTTTCATTGATTCCATTTGATTGAGAAAATATTCTTTTTGAATGTCAGAGTTTAAGCTAAGAAGGTCATATTCATCTTCAAGAGATGTGACATAAGTTAAATCAGTTTGCATTCCATAAATCAATGCCTCTTTAAAGGCTTTAAATCGACCGTTAATTTTATTCACGGGATGCTCGATAAATGTTTTTATCTGTTTCTTGACTTCCCTTAAGACATCCACTTCATAAGAATTGGATCTCAAAAGTCCATCCGTTTGAAACTCTTGCTTTCCACGAATAATAGATAACGTTCCATTTATTTGATTTCTGAGATTGCAAAAGGTTTTTCTAGCTAAACTCTCATATTTGTTAGAATCATATGGGGTGTCAGAAATCTGATCCACATGATGTTTAACATTTGTTGGTTTTCTTGAAAGAGCATTTTCCTTATTTATCAAACCATAATCGGCACTAAAGTAGGAGAAATTGGTTTTCTTTTGATTAACTTTTAAACGTTTTTGGATTTCCTCTAGAGAGATGTCATTAGGAACAAACATGTAATCTTTGAAGGTATCACGTCTCATGTAATCAACATTATACAAACTTGGTGTTTGACGTTTAACCATATCAAGATAAGGTTTTTTAGTATAATCAAGACCCTATTACACACTTTCCCTTTTGGACAATTCCTTGCAAAGTGACCCTGTTGACCGCAACCAACGCATTTTGGTTCTTGATTGTCTTGACCAGCATCATTCTTGTCATTCTTCTGAGCACCTTGCCTTATAACTTCACCTCTTGGTGGGATATCTTGTCTTTTGTTCATTGCAGTGGGTGTAGAAGTGGTTCGAATATTGTTGTTGGTTGGACGTTTGTAGAAGGATTTTTTAATCTATTTTCCAAGTAATGCTAGGTTTTGAACAATTTTGGTAAGTTCAACATTTGCTTGATCTTGAGTGGAATCATTTGCATCTTCAATGGGTGAGTAGTGTGTGTCGTTGTTTGAGTTGTAGGAAGATTGATTTTGGTGGTATGAGAAGACCAAAGCAAGTGGATCAATAACTGGTGGTTGTGTAGAAAGTTGAGTTGAGAGTTCTTTTTCCTTTTCTTTCTTTTCAGTTCAAGGATGTCATTGACTTCAACCTGATTGTGTTTCAGAAGATCAAACAAATTGTTGATGTCTTTCAAGGTTAGGTCTTGATTCAATCTGATAGCAATAGTATAACGTCTCCATTCATGTTGTAGGTTTGTGAGAAACATGGTGTTGTGTTCAATGTTTGATCTTTTGAGGTTATGACAATTCATTTCATTGACAAGCTTGTTGAATCGGATGTAAGCATCTTCTAAATTCTCCTCAGGTAATTGCTTGAAAGACTGATAGTTCCACAGAGCCAGAGTCTGTTGTGTTTGTGTGCCAACATCTGCACCTTGCATCAATCTTTCCAAAGCTTTCCATAAGTAATGAGCAGTGAGATTGTTGTCAATGGCATTGTATATGTCATTGCTTAACCCATATAGAATTAAATTCTTGGCACAGACATCAGCTTCAAATTGAGCAAGTTCATTAGGATTCAAATCATTTTCAGTTTGTAGTCGTTTCTGTCCCGGGTTAGTAGAGTCATCAATCTCTTTCATGACATAAGGACCATGTTTGATGGAGTTAATCAACAGCTTACGCTCTTTGTAGCCCATGAGAACATTCATAAACCTTGAAGACTATTGAACATAGTTTCCTCGGTACAACATGGGAGGCCTTGCATCACTCCTTGCAGCCAATGCATCTTGAGTAGTAGACATTGTGATGGTGGATCTTTGATATGAGATGTTGTTTGTGTTTGAAAGTGGTGTTTTAGCTTATTTAAGTTGAGATGGTTGAGTGTTTGGAATTTTATATTGTGATATTTAAATGATTAAAGTCTATTAATAATTTTTAATATTTTTAAAGGATTTAAAATTGAATAAAAGTCTTTAAGTCAAGGTATTGCAACAAAGTCTTGTGAACAGTAACTATCGCAACTTTCTGGAGAAAATTGGGCAGAGTTTTCTTTCGCAAAACGTGGGTAATAGTAAGTCTCGGAAGATCAGGTGTCGCAAAACATCTTCTATCACAACAATACTAGATCTATCGCAACAATTTCTTGCGAATTGGGCAGAGTTTTCTTTCATAAACAGTGGGTAACCAAAATCTTCGCAAAGCAAGTATCACAAAAACTTCTATCGCCACCCAAACTATTGCTATCGCAACTTAATCCAACTGCTATCGCAGTCACCTATCGCAACCAAAACAACTATCACAACTGTTTCTAAGCCAACTGTTGCAACAAAACCCTTAATTATGCGAACAAAATTTTACGAACAAAATACTAAACCCTATTTTTACGAGAAAAATTACACTTTTTCAAAAACCCTTAAACCACGTTTTCAGACTAAATCTTCACCAAATTCATAAAATTTTTGTATATAATGATAAAAGCTCTTTCTTTTTCTTCAAATATGTTATCCTAACACACGTTTAAGAGTAATCTTGATACTACGTATGAAAGTAAAGATATTCTAGAGAGAGAAAGTTCTTGCATTCTATAAAAACCAAAACTTTTACTACTAATGAAGATTGAAACAAAACTAAAACAAAACTACGTGAAACAATGAATCATATTTGGCTTTTGATACCAATTGTTGTTCCAATAATATCACGTCTACTCTAATAATCTTAGTGAGATAAAGTGGGTGTGGACACTTTAGTTTAGAGAGAGAAACGAGAGAACATGATAAGAGTCTCGCATTGATAGAAGGAAGAACACACACCTCATAACCCATGATGTAGGGGGTATTTATACCCATACAATAGTCAAGCATACTATCGCAACTATACAAGTGTTGCGATAGTGTTATGCTGTCGCAAGCCACACAATGTTACACAACATACCCTATACTAGTATAAAAGATAAATAGAAGTTCCTGCACTAATGATTTACACTTTTTGTGTTCCAACACTAATAATAACTAAATTAAACTAATAATGCGAAATATAAATTGTGGTAACTCTTATGATAGATAAAGGTGTTTACTTAAATTATTCTTACTCCCTAGTTATCTCTTATTAATTAGTCGAATTGTCATGTCCTTGCTTTAATTGGCGCATTGTATTCCTTAATACCGGTTGTAAGGTGGTGCCGAGTTCCCTAACTCTATGATGTATAAGTCTCCTTTAAGAATCCTAAGGTTATTAAGACTCTTAATATCAAAAAGCCGCAAGTCATGCAATAAATACAATGAAAATAAACAACTAGTGCACTCTAGTGAAGAAAGCGTTTAGTCGGATGTACAAGCTAATACATTAAAGAATAAGCCAGTTTTCCTACTCCTAACGCGAGACAACCAATTAAACAAGCGACGACAATCAATAATTAATAACTAGGTTTCATTAAATCTAAGCAAATACTAATTAATTTAGTTGAGCATGTTAAAGAGAAGAGAAGAAACATATATAATCAAACAACACATAGACATATTGAATGATTAAATAGTGTTGGGAATTAAAGCTTCCAAGGTATTAATGCTGCTCAATTAATTAAGACTGCTTAGGTATTACAAGGAAAATGCTCTAAGTCATTACTGCTGTTGGTTATAGAGTTACTGCTGCTAATGAAGGTTAATACTGCTAGTGTATATATAACTGCTGAGAACTTCAAGGAAATATACACTAAGTAGTTAATGCTGCTAGAAGAAAACTTAGTGCTGCTAGTACTAAGTTACAACTGCTGAAAACTTAATGCTGCTAGAGTACACAGTTAGTACTGCTAAGTGTTTATTAGTATTGCTGGAGTATTAGAGTCGGTTAGATATGTATAGAATGTTTTGATAAGTATAGAAAAGATCATTTAAAGATTTATCTTGTATAGAAAGTAATTGTAAGCCGAATAGGACTCCTTAGTCTATAAAAGGAGGTCCTAGGGCATTGAGTTAGATACATATTATTCACGTATTATTCATAGCTTCAGGGTTGTAAACCCTAATACTAAGAGAGTATTCGTATTAATAATATTAAAGCTGTTGGTTTGTTTATTCTTGTGTTACTGTTCTTCTTAATACTATTATTTAGATTCCGCATAAACCTTAGTAAATACAACACAGTTTCTATACTAGTTATGTTAGTTTACCTAGCATAACTAAACCTTTACAAGCTAAGGGAATTCGATCAAGTATATAACTGGGATCAACAAGTTGTATCAGAGCTTGTGATCTAGAAGCTGTGATCAAGAAGAACATGTTTAAGCTTGAGATTGTTTAGATCTTATGAAGACTTGGATTCAAACTCTACACATATGGTTACTGCATCAAAGGTTCCAATGCTGAAGGCTAATGAGTATGAGATCTAGAGAATGAGAATTGAGCAGTACATACAGATGATTGATTTCCAACTTT
Organism: Artemisia tridentata subsp. tridentata; assembly: GCA_021014915.2. Lineage (NCBI taxonomy): Eukaryota > Viridiplantae > Streptophyta > Magnoliopsida > Asterales > Asteraceae > Artemisia > Artemisia tridentata. The sequence continues at coordinate 197,382,581 of CP139507.1, forward strand.
GGGATATCATTGAGAATGGAAACGAAAAATAAAAAACAACTCTATTTGCAGAAGGTGTTACTACAGTTGTGCCTCTTACAACTGCTGAGGAAAAAGCTCAAAGAAGACTTGAAGTTAAGGCAAGAAGTATGTTGATGATGGACATTCCTAATGAGCATCAGTTGAAGTTCAACTCCATTAAAGATGTTAAGTCTCTAATGAAAGCTATTGAAAAGAGGTTTGGAGGTAATGCTGCTACTAAGAAGACAAGAAAAATCTTTTGAAACAGCAATATGAAAACTTTTCTGCTCAAGGTTCTGAGATGCTAGATCAAACCTTTGATCGACTTCAAAAATTTATAAGTCAACTAGAGATGTCGGGAGAAGTGATCTCTCAGGAAGATATGAATCAAAAGTTTTTGAGAAGCCTGTCCTCTGAATGGAGCACACATGTTGTTGTGTGGAGAAACAAGGATGATTTAGACACAATGAGCTTGGATGATCTTTACAACAACCTCAAAGTTTATGAACCAGATGTGAAATGGACTAGCTCAAGTACTAATTCACAAAACATGGCTTTTGTGTCCTCTTCAAACAACTCTAGCAGTACCAATGAAGCAGTTACTACTACACATGGGGTTACTACTGCTAGCACTCAGGTTAATGCTGCTAGTTCTACAAACATTGAGAACTTGAGTGACATTGTTATCTATGCATTTTTGTCTAGTCAATCTAATAATCCTCAGATTGTACATGAGGACTTAGAACAGATTCATCCAGATGATCTTGAAGAGATGGATCTGAAGTGGCAGATGGCTATGTTAACAATGAGGGCAAGGAGATTCTTGAAGAATACTAGAAGATAGCTCAAGGTCAATGGGAAAGACAACATGGGGTTTGATAAGTCCAAGGTTGAATGCTACAACTGTCACAGAAAGGGACACTTTGCTAGGGAATGCAGGGCACCAAGGAGTCAAGACTACAAGAATGGAGAAAGCTCAAGGAAAATTGTGCCTGTGGAAGCAACTAATTCCACAGCTTTGGTGTCTTGTGATGGCCTGGGTGGATATGATTGGAGTGACCAAGCTGCAGAAGGACCAAACTTTGCACTCATGGCTTATTCATCTTCTTCTTCAAGCTCTGACTCTGAGGTATCTAATGAATCTGGTTGTTCTTATAAATCTTGCTTAGATACTGTTGAGTCACTTAAAGCTCAAAATAATCAACTAATAGATGATTTAAGAAAGTCTGAGTTGCTTTGTTTAGGTTTTAAAGTAGGTTAAGAGTCTGTAGAGAAAATACTAGAATTCTTTAAAACAAATGAAACTGAGTTAGTAGAAAAGATTAATGTTTTAAAGAGGGAGATTTATGTAAGAGATGAGCTTATCACAGAACTTCGAAGAAGGATTGATGTAGCTCAAAAAGAAAAATATATAGTTCAACAGGAAAAAGATACCTTTCAATGTAAAGTAAATAGGCTTGAACATGCATCTGAAGGAGTAAACAAGATAATAGAGCGCCAACTTATGAGGAAAGGTAGTGGCATAGGCTATAATGAAGTTCCCCCTCCATTTACAGGGAAATTTGTGCCTCTTATGAAAGAATTTTCTTATTTAATTGAGTCTGCTAATCAATCTGTATGTGAGAGTAGTAATGCTAAGTCTAATGAGGAAAAGTCTACAGTTGATAGGAAGTATTCTGATGCACCAATTATTAAAGATTGGGAGTCAGATGATGAGGATAAGGTTGATTCTATACCTAAGGTTGAAAGAAAAACAGTTAAGCCTAGTGTAGAAAAGATAAAGTTTGTTAAACCTGACTTTGGTAGTAAGTTGACTAGGAAAATTTTTGATCAAGTTGAGCAACCTAGGAATAACACACACAGTCCTAGAGGGAATTAGAGAATTTGGAATAATATGATATCTCAAAGACTAGGAAGTGATTGGCAAATGTTCAATAAAGCTTGTTATTATTGTGGTAGTTTTGAACACTTGAAACAAGATTGTCATAACTATCAAAAACCTGTTTGGAACTATGCTAGGAGGGTAAATCACCAAAGTTTTTCTAAAAATACTCACCCAAATGCTAAAAGAAATATAGTTCCAAGAGCAGTGTTAATGAAATCTGGGTATGTATCTGTTAATACTTCCAAGCAAAATGGTTCTAAATCAGTAGTATTAACTAATACTGCTAGACAAGTTGATACTGATCCCACGAAGAGAACAATGAATGGTGCTAAATCAAGGTTACAGTTTTCAAAAATGGCACATTCATCTGTAACAATACCCATTCAAAGGAAAACAGCATTTAGTGATGCTAAGGAAAAAGCAGTAGTTACTACTGCTAAGCCAAAAGTAGTAACTAATACTATTTGTGGGGATCATTTTTATGCTGTTAAGGCCTCAGCATGTTGGGTTTGGAAACCAAAAATAAAAGTTTTAGACCATGCTTCCAAACATAACAGTGCATCAACTGTCCTAAAGAAATTTCATTATATTGATGCACAAGGCAGATCCAAGTCAGTAATGGCTTGGGTCCCCAAGAGAGACTGATTTTCTTACTTTATGTGAAGGGCAATCCACAGGTGGAGTTACAAGATCAAGAATGACAATGGATGCTCAAGGCACATGACTGGAAACATGTCCTATCTTACAGATTTTGAGCCAATTGATGGAGGATATGTTGCCTTTGGAAGTAACCCCAAAGGAGGGAAAATCAAAGGCAAAGGTACAATCAAAACTGGTAAATTAGATTTTGAGAATGTGTACTTTGTAAAAGAGCTTAAGTTTAACCTCTTTAGTGTCTCACAAATGTGTGACAAAAAGAACAGTGTTCTTTTAACTGACACTGAATGTTTTGTCTTGTCTCCTGACTTCAAGTTAACTGATGAAAGTCATGTTTTGCTTAAGGTTCCTAGAAAAGATAATATATACAGTGTTGATTTAGAGAACATGGTTCCCAAAGGAGGTTTGACTTGTCTCTTTGCAAAGGCTACATCTGATGAATCTAAGCTTTGGCATAGAAGGCTTAGACACTTAAATTTAAAAATAATGAATAAATTGGTTAAGGGAAATCTTGTAAGAGATTTACCTTCAAAAGTTTTTGAAATTGATGAAATTTGTATTGCTTGTCAGAAGGGAAAGCAATATAGAGTCTCTTGTAAGACTAAAACAGTTAATTCTATAAGTCAGCCTCTACATATGTTGCACATGGATTTATTTGGACCAACCTTTGTAAAAAGTTTAATGAAAAAGATGTATTGCCTAGTTGTCACTGATGATTTTAGCAGGTTTACTTGGGTTTTCTTTTTAGCAACTAAGGATGAAACCAGTGGAATCCTTAAGTCTTTCATTACCAGGATAGAAAACCTAGTTAATCATAAGGTTAAGGTGATAAGATGTGACAATGGAAATGAATTCAAGAATAGGGATATGAATCAGTTTTGTGAGGTGAAGGGTATTATATGACAGTATAGTTTAGCTAGAACTCTTTAACAAAATGGTGTTGCTGAGAGGAGAAATAGGACACTAATTGAGGCTGCTAGAACAATGTTAGCTGATTCTAAGCTACCAACTACTTTTTGGGCTGAAGCAGTTAATACTGCTTGTTATGTACAAAATAGAAGTTTAGTAGTTAAGCCTCATAACAAGACCCCTTATGAACTTTTACATGGTAGAGCACCAATGTTAAGCTTTTAAGACCATTTGGGTGTCCTGTTACTATCATTAATACCATAGATCACTTAGGCAAGTTTGATGGAAAGGCTGATGAAGGATTCTTTGTTGGATACTCACTGAATAGCAAAGCTTTTAGGGTGTTCAATAGTAGAACCAGGTTAGTGGAAGAGAACTTGCATATTAGGTTTAGTGAGAGTACACCTAATGTTGCAGGGAGTTGACCAAACTGGCTGTTTGATATTGATGCACTAACCAAAACAATGAATTATGAGCCAGTTGTTGCAGGTACACAGTCTAATTATTTTTTAGGTACAAACACAAGTGAAAGTACAGGTCAAGCTAATAAGGAGGCAGGACCTGGAAAAAATTATGTCTTGCTACCTATATGGACTGCTGATCCACGTATCTCAACCAAAGTTCCAAAGAGTTCTGAAGAAGGTGATCAAGATGAAGATCCAAAATATGATAAAGAAGATGGTGTTAAGTCTTCAAGTGATAATGAAAAGCAGGATGATGAAGCTTCAACTGAATTTGGTGATCAAGTGAAGGATGATAATGTTAGCAGTTCTAATGAAGTTAATGCTGCTGGTGATGGAAACAACATTAATAGCATTACCAAAGATAAAACTGTTAATACTGCTGACAAGGATGGCATTGCTGATAATGAGGATGAATATCCATTTGATCCAAACATGCCTCCTTTGAAAAATATATATGCAGATACTGATGAAGAAGAAGTTGGTGCAGAGACTGACATAAACAACATGGACGATACTATCCCTGTCAATCCTATTCCAACTACCAAAATTCACAAGGATCATCCTAAAGAGCAAGTAATTGGAGATATGAAATATGTTGTTCAAACAAGAAGAATGACCAAGGATTTGAAGGAACAAGGTTTCTTTGCTAGATCTCTTAATCAGAGAAATAGTCACAAAGATCTTCAAAATTGTTTATTTGCTTGTTTCTTATCATAAGTAGAACCCAAGAATGCACATAAAGCATTATAGGATCCAAGCTGGGTAGAGGCTATGCAAGAGGAGCTTTTGCAATTCAAGCTACAAGAAGTTTGTACTCTGGTTGATTTGCCTAATGGAAAAAGGGCAATTGGTACTAAATGGGTTTTTAGATGTAAGAAAGATGAAAGAGGTATTGTGGTGAGGAATAAAGCAAGATTAGTTGCTCAGGGATACACACAAGAAGAATGGATTGACTATGATGAATTCTTTGCCCTAGTTGCAAGAATTGAAGCTATAAGGTTGTTCTTGGCTTATGCTTCATACAAAGATTTTGTGGTGTATCAGATTGATGTGAAGAGTGCTTTTCGATATGGGACAATTGAAGAAGAAGTATATGTCTCTCAACCACCTGGATTTGAAGATCCTGACTTTCCTGATAAGGTATACAACGTGGAAAAAGCACTTTATGGTTTACATCAAGCTCCGAGAGCTTGGTATGACACACTGTCAACATACCTGTTGGAAAATGGTTTTAGTAGAGGGAAGATTGACAAGACCTTGTTTATCAGAAGACACAAAGATGATATCCTGCTAATCCAAGTTTATGTTGATGATATTATCTTTGGATTAACAAACAAGGTGTTATGCATTGAGTTTGAAAAATTGATGCATGAAAGGTTTCAGATGAGTTCTATGGGAGAACTCACATTCTTCCTAGGATTGCAAATGAAGCAGAAGGAAGATGGCATATTTATCAGCCAAGATAAGTATGTGATTGAGATCTTAAAGAAGTTTGGGTATACAGATGTCAAAGCAGCAAGCACACCTATGGTCACTGAAAAGCTTTTGCTCAAGGATGAAGATGGTGAAGAAGTGGATGTTCATTTGTATAGATCAATGATTGGGTCATTGATGTACCTTACTTCTTTAAGACCTGACATCATGTTTGCAGTTTGTGCATGTGCTAGATACCAAGTCACACCTAAAGTTTCACATCTTCATGCTGTGAAAAGAATTTTTAGGTACTTAAAAGATCAACCTAAATTGGGCATTTGGTATCCAAAAGATTCACCTTTTTATTTGGTAGCATACACTGATAGTGACTATGCTGGAGCAAGCTTGGATAGGAAATCTACAACAGGAGGTTGTCAATTACTAGGGTGTAGATTGATCTCATGACAGTGCAAGAAACAAACTGTGGTTGCTAATTCCACAACAGAAGCTGAGTATGTTGCTGCTTCAAGTTGTTGTGGACAAGTGCTCTGGATTCAGAATCAATTGCTGGATTATGGGTACAATTTTATGCATACCAAAATCTTTATTGATAATAGTAGTACTATGTGCATAATTAGAAATCCTGTTTATCATTCTAAAACAAAGCATATTGAGATAAGACACCATTTTATAAGAGATTGTAATGAAAAGAAGTTAATTTAAATGGTTAAAATTCACACTGATAATAATGTTGCAGATTTTCTCACAAAAGCTTTTTATGTGGGTAGATTTCAATTTTTGATTGCTAGTATTGGAATGTTAAATCTTTAAAATCACTTATCTCTTTATGTTTTTGTAAAGTTTTGTAAGGATTAGTACTGTTATTAGGTCAATACATTGTTTCGGCTGCTAAGTATAATAGATGCTGCTAGTTATACTTAGAACTGCTAGTTTTTTGCTCATAGTTGTGTTTACAACTGCTAAGTACAAATGATGATGTGATTATTGTGAATTGTGCTATTGTTTGTGGTTTGGTGTTTTTGGACTAATCTTTGGCAGGGTAAGCTATGAAAGGTGTTAGAGTGCTGTTAATTAAGCTTTTTGGAGTGGAAACTGAGTTAGTGCTGCTAAGTATAAGTTAGTGCTGCCAAGCTTAACTTAATGCTACTAGGTTTCTGCTGCTGAGTCTGAGAGTACAGGGGACTGTTTCATAAATAGTTTTGATTAAGGGTTTCAAAACCACCAATAATTCACTTAATCAGTTTTTATAATTCCCAAAACGCTCTCAAATCATAAACCCTAACTCAATTTATCATCAAATCGCAAAACCTCCAAATCCTAATTCAATCACAATGTCGCATCTAACTTTTGCTGAAACTCACAATAACATTGACTTTTTACAACAACCTAAGGAGTCTGAAGGATTTACAAAAATAATTGATTTCTTGAATGCAAACCCTATGCATTAACTGTAAGTCCTACTATATATATTTCACATATTCAACAGTTTTGGTCTACTGCTAAGGTCAAAACATTGAATAATGAAGTACAGATACATGCCCTTGTAGATGGGCAAAAGATACTCATAACTGAATCATCTGTTAGGAGAGTTCTTCGACTAGCAGATGAAGGAGGTGTTGAGAATCTTCCACATTCTACAATTTTTGAAAAACTTGCACTTATGGGATATGAAAGGGAAAATGATTCTTTAAAATTTTCAATGAAAACTTCTCTCCACAGTGGAAATTTTTGATACATACTGTCCTACAATGTTTAAGCCCAAAAACAACTTCCTGGAATGAGTTTAGCAGTAATATGGCTTCTGCTATAATCTGCTTGGCACTAAAACAGAAGTTTAATTTCTCAAAATTGATTTTTGACAGTATGGTTAAGAACTTGGATAGTTCATCAAGCAAACATTACATATATCCAAGGTTTTTACAAGTGATTTTGAATGAGCAATTTAAAAAGAAGGTTGTTCACAAAAGATATTTACAGCACCTTCTCATTCTAAAAAGCTTTTTGCTAATATGAAAAGAAGAGGAAAACATTTTTCTGGTACTGTCACACCATTGTTGGAAACAATGTTGGTGCAGAATTAAAATCAAAATCAGTGTGAAGGCTCAGACATCCCCACTGAGACCCATCACACACCCACTATTTTGCCATCTACCTCACAACCACAAAAGACCTATAAACGTAGGACTTCACATAAAAAGGGTACTCAGCTACCTCAGGCTGGTACTAGTATGGTTCTAGATGAGGCTACCCATAAGGAGAGGGGTGGTAGTTTGGAAAGGGCTGCCACTACTACTGCTAGCTTAGATGCAGAGCAGGACAGTGGTAACATCTCTAAGACCCAATCCAAGGCAACATCTAATGGGTCAAGTTTCCATGGAACTGACTCAGGTGATGGAAACCCTAGGCGCCAAGAAACCATGGGGGGCACAAGTGCTCATTCTAGGGATGAGGTTGTGTCTAACATGCCCAATGATGCACCACTCGGGAGATGTAACACACTCCAAAGTGCTGACGGCAGTATGGAACTTAAAAATGAATTGATGGCAACCTGTACAAAATTGTCAACAGATATTCTTGACCTCAAGCGGCTTACATCTTCTCAACGTGCTGAAATTACAAGGTTGAAGAGAAGGGTTAGGTATCTAGAAGGAAGACAGAGGTCAAGAACACACAAACACAAAAGATTATACAAGATTGGTACTACTTTTAGAATTGAATCCTCTAGTGAAGCTGAACAAAGTTTGGGGGAGGATGCTCACAAACAGGGGAGGAATGAAGAAAAGGCTTCAGGAGAGGATACTGAAATGGTAGATGAAGGTTTAGTAGCTGATGTGTATGAGAGTGATGAGTTTGTTGTTGCTGATCAGATGGGGAATGAAGTGGTTTTGGATGAAGATGCTAAAGTTGTTGTGGAAGAGCAGGTGAAACAAGTTAAAACTGCTGGTATACAAAAGTTGGTTGAAGTGGCCAAGTTAATGGTTAATGCTGCTGATAATGATGCTGCTAATGTTTAAATTTCAGTTAGTGCTGCTAGTGAAAAAGTTAGTGCTGCTGAGCCTGAAGTTAGTGTTGCTGCTATTACAACTGATGAAGTTAGTGCTGCTACTACTAAAATTGATAAAGAATTAACTATAGCTCAAGCACTTACAAAGTTAAAGAGCACAAGACCTAAGGCAAAAGGAGTTGTGATTAAAGAGCCAACACCAGCATCAACAATAAAAGCAACAACTACTTCAGCTGATAAAGGCAAAGGCATCCTGATTGAAGAACCTAAAAAGAAATCCTTATCACTAAAACAGCAACAACAACAACTCATTGAAGATGAAGAACTTGCAAGACAGGTGCAAGCTGAGCTTCTTGCTGAAGAAGAAGAGGCAAGAAGAGAGCAAGCTCAAAAAGCAGAAGAAGCAAGTCTTCCATTAATAAACTCATAGGATGACATACAAGCAAAATGTAAAGCAGATCACATGTTAGCCCAGAGGATGTGGCAAGATGAACAGGAAGAGCTATGTTGGGAATTTAATTTGAGTTGATATTGACAATACATGAAAGATGAAGGGCATAATAAGACAAAGGATGAATGTTTACAAAATACAGAAGATCTTTTATATTATTAGAATATATCCTTTGTAACCCTAATCCTCTAGTATATAAAGAGGATATGGGGTGTGAGTTTTAGAATGGGTGTTAAAGATGTAACACCAAGTAAAGGGGTGTGTGTGTCTAGGTGTGTTTCTACACCATATAGACGCCTAGGTTAGAGTGTTTGTTTAAGCCTCAAGGATCTTTGATCCCTGTTAGAGTAGGTAACCATGCTACACTTGATCACGTAGCATTGGGGCTGTTTGTGATTGTTAGTAGTTGTTAGAGATGATGACGAAGAAACCTTGTAGCAATAATAATGATAGTTTGTTTATTCCGTTGCGTACATGTGTATTCATTATTATTGTGTAATCCCTAGATGAGATCTAACCAATCTCGAGCTATAAACAATTTTCACAATTGGTATCAGAGCTTGGAAGCTCTCGTGATCGTGGGATTAAAAAAGGTTTGGTTTGTCGAAGATCGAAGAAAACAAGAAAAAAATCGTAACTAGTTATATTTTCGTAACTCACTGCAGGGCTGTTTTCAAACGACGATAACTCCTTCGTTAACCGTTGGATCGGGCAGAAATTTTTACTGGAGATTCTTCATATAGCAAGGAAGATTTTCACCAGAGGGATCTTCGATCTGAGCTCTATATTGTCAGGTGTAAATTTTTGAAAACTGCTGCAGAGGAGTATATGATTTTTAAATTTTTTGGGTTTTCTTGATTCAACTTCATGAATTTGGTTCTATTCTTATTCATTCATCATGGAAGTTGGTTTATTTGTTGTTTGATGTCTATTATACACGTATGGAAGCAGCTTTTGAATCAATGATCGTTTAGGGTTTCATGAAATTCTTAAAAGAAACCCTAGGTCTTTATGGTTTATGATGATCTGGTATTGGTTGCTGCTGCATTGATGTTTCGTTAATAAAACTTATATGAAGTACTAACCATGTCACGTAATAGAATAAGCAAACTTGTATATAAAACCTAGATGGTTTTTGTTTCATTAATAAGAAGAGTTCCTCAATCAGATTTCATGTGCCATGTAAAACTTTCACATATAGTAAATCATTAATCTGGTTGATGTCGCATATGTTATCATATGGAGGCTGCGATTATGTCGAGGGTGTGGCAAATTGATGTAGTGGTATTTGTGTCGTGTATATGTTTTGTTTCGCATACAACTCATACATGTTTTCTTTTATAAGTCGACTTGTCTTAAACAGCCTCTTTTGTCAACTTTAAAACGCACCCTAAAGTATTGATCACAACGCACCTTATAAACTTGTTTTAACGATGGTATAAGAAACTTTGAACAAGTAAATACTAGGAACAAGTAAATATAGAGTGCGAATCGATTTCGGTTATATTTCATACGAATGAGATGAATTACATGCATGCAATATATCTGAAGTACATGTTCGAGAAAACTACATTTAGCCTAGACTTGGATTTTTCACATTAAACCCTATACTTTGCTAAAATGGCATATAAAGCCTTAAACCATAATATTTGTCATATTAAACCTTTAAGTTAACATATTATCAATTGTAAACCCCTAAGTTTGGCTAATTAATGGATTTTACTCTAAAGTTACTAAATTTAGAAACTTAATAAATTTGGAAAGTTACTAAATATGGAAAGTTACTAAAAATGGAAAGTTACTAAAAATAGAAAGAAACCCTAATCTGGATAACTATACGCACTAAACTTGTGAAATGAACTTATAAGTAATACGCGATCATTAATTCGTGTAGATTCGCTGAAGAAGGAGTAACTTCCGATCCTTGTGTTTCTGATATGGTTTCATTTACGGTTTAAGGTACATATATTCTATCCCTTTTCAGTAGGGATTCCTCATGACATTTCGATCCTTGACTTTGATTCATTTGCTTTGATATGATTTGTTGATATGATCCATTTAATATGATTCGCTTTGATATGATCATCTGATTTGATATTCGTTTAGCTATTCGTTTTATATCCTTTGCTATGATATGATTCCGTTCTATTGATATGATCTATTTGGATATGATATGATTATGGATATGCTTGATATGATATGATTTGTTCAGTGCCCGAGCTAACTAGCCATGGATGTACAATGGCCATGTCATTGATGGCACCAATGGCATGACACCATCTATGGCGGTGTGATTAGTCCACGGCGTCCCCATTTGATATGATATGATATGATATGATATGTGATCTTGGCCATTATGATATGTGTACATACTTGTCATGAGCAGGTGTATATATATGGTTTGTTATGTGGAGGGCGTATGGATACATACTAGGTATACGTTTGGTGTGATTATGATGTGACTTGGTGATTGGTTGTGCGTTCCATGCACCCCTTTCACTTCTGGTACTTGAGAGGTCTCCCCTCCTAATATAGTATGATTTGATGGATTATGTGATTGTTTGGTCTATTCGAGTATCTCGTTTAGACACGCTTGTGGGCATTCCTATATGATTCGTTGATTCCTTATGATTATACGATTCGCAATATCTCTTGATCTCTCACTTCATTTGACTCATTTGACTTATGATATTTGTTCAGTTGATCCTTGATCTCTTGTTCGGTTGACATATGATATTTGTTTTAGCAGGAGCTTATGTTTTCCCTTTTCCTATACTTATATATGTTTGATTATTCGTTGGTTATATCTGTTCACTAGGCTTTTTAAGCTCAACCACTTTTCTTTTCCTGCGGTAGGTTTTAGGTTGGAAGCTGGGAATATGAGTGAAGAGTGCATAGGAGCTATTAGTGGACTACCCTGATGATAGATGCCTTTTGCTTCTGGATTAGACTTTAGATTCATCTTCAGTTAGATTTAGTTTGGATTTGTATTTTAGTTTTGAAAACTCATTATGATTTAGAATTATATTCCTTTAGTTTCATTTTGAACTTATGTAACCTTATTATTAATAAAAGTCTTCCGCTTGCGTTTGTTCTGTTGACACCATAATGTGGCATTTTGACCCTTGTCGGGTTGGGGTATTAAAACCCTGGACCTATCCAAATGCACAACCTTCTTCACGCAGAGAAGAGTCAACAAACACCTGAAAAAGTGACTCACTAGACATTTAGAAACCACACAAAGAAATCTTTAAGGGAAGCGCATGCAGCAGTCGACCAAGTCAACCTACACACGTCACTTTCCCAAAAAGAACCTACATAGTCTCATGAGAAACATCATGTTCTCAGGCTATCTCTACAACCACGAACATATCAAGCATCCAAAGTTCAGGGAGTCGTAGAGGGCACTAGAGGGTGTCAGGGAAAGGAACCGCAAAACATCCAGGTCATGCCATACCACTTTCATTTATTTGGAGAAACTCGTAGAGCAGGAGGGTTGGCTAGTTCTTAGATAAATGCATTCCAACCTACTTATCCTTTTCCACGTTACTTTATGCATGACAATCAGGCTAAAGCACTACCTAGCAACCATCCTGGGTATAGCATTCGGGAAGACACCCTGACACCACCTCATAGCCCTTCCTCTAGAAGTAACATACACCCTACCCTAAACTTAACTCAAATTTCAAATACATACCTAGTCAGATCTTCCGCTTGGGTACTCATAGAGGGTAGGATAAAGCATCTTCCTATTCTACCCAAACCTGGACATTCTAAAGCAAAAACTCTCCGGGACAACCCCATTGCATGGGCAAACAAACCTTATCACCCTGATAGACCATCCAGGGTAGACGACAACAATCAAATAAAATAGGAAACCCTCAGGGAACAGATAGAAAGTGTCCACATGATCCAATCATGGCACTCAGGTATAAAAAAGGCAATGATGTCTTGGAAGACTGGCAGCGTCCCCCATCGCGAAGCATTCCATGGGATACCTTCATACCATCATCCGACCCTGTTGTCATCACAACAATGATAGCCTCACATAGGATTTGTAGAATATACGTACACCGACGGAGGGAGTTCAGTCGACATACGAACACTGCTTCAACAAACCCCCAGAATACATCAGGTCAAGCCTCAAAACACCAACCACACCATTGATTGGCTTCTCAGAAGAGAGATCTTATCCCGAAGGTGTAGTCACCCTAGAACTTACAGTAGGAACACACCCGCTATCGAGAACAATCATGCTACTATTTCACATTTTCAAATCCACATCCAAGGATAATGTAATACTCGGAAGAACAACCCTTCAGAAGCTTAACATGAAAGTCTCGACCATCAGGTCCTTTGTTGTTACGCCCCGTGCCCGATTTGACCAAAAATTAAAACTTTTTCGCTGAAAATGCTTGACTATAACGGACATCCTGTTACTTATACACAAACTGATAAACATCTATTACAAACTAACCCTTGAAACTATTTTTAGTTGACACTAGACTCAATTACCCTTTAAAACGACAGGTGGCATGACCTCTAACGACTTACGATTTAGAAGATATGATTTTTTTGAAAATCGACAAAATCTGGAAAATACTCCATTTGTACTCTGACAGAAGCATATGGCCATATGCTGAAATTCGATATGGCCATATGCTGACCATATGCCCCTTTACTAAAACTCTGAGGCAACCATATGCCCATATGCTGGAAATTTCATATGGCCATATGTTCACTACAGAAAATATTCCATAAGACCATATTTGCTCTACTTTCGGAAAACCAACTTCCGAGACTCAAAAATTAATGAAACTTTCTAGAAATCTATAACTTAATATAATACATCGTTTTCATAAGCATTCGCGGTCTAAATGACCCATGAACACATATTTCACGTGGGTTGCCAAACGCCCATTTTTTACCCATTTTCAACCACAATATAACCACAACACCCTTAATAATAAAACCAACACTTTAACCTTAACCAAACACTCAATTGACATCCAAAACCATGACAACTTTCATTCACGGCCAATGACCCGTTTAAATCCCATAATGGGTATAATTACACTTATTCCAAACACCAGTTTATCCATAACTATAAACACTCCAACCCATTTATATTACGAACCATTATACAAGTTTGACTTTAACATATCACAACGTAACTTTGACACTTGACTATGACCATATAACCTTTAAACAACTCACGGGGGCATCAACATTGAATTTGAGCTCGGTATTCTACCTAGCTCCTACTTTCTTACCAAAACCTTCTAAAATCCGCACATTCAACCCTTAATCCTTAATCCAAGCATTACCTTTCCTTCACGCATAACCCCCAAAACATTAGTCACTTAAACCGTAAGCATAAAGCTTATTAAGTAAAACGATATAACACAACATCATAAGTCATTCATACATTACGCATCATAACTCATTATTCCGTTACAAAATTAATCAATAACACATACCTTAAACCACTTTAAGTATCAACATTCTTATCAATCAAAATAAAAACATACCTTATCCTAATCCACCCTTGACTAACACTTTATTACTAGTTATGCCAAACTAGTCTCATTCTCACATTCACATAAGCACATACATCCAAACCATTCAATTACCTTAACATAACAAAACACATAACACATAATGCATAGAAATCATTATAACATCACATTATAACATCACCATCATCATCATCATCACCATCAAATCAAAACCTATTATCACATTTAAGCAACACCATGAATAAGGGTTTACATAACCTATTTAAACTTACCCAACTTTCATTCTAGATCATCATATGATCATACCTTGATCATATGATGGATCCCACTTCAATCATAAACCATATCCTTATTTGAATCAATATAAAGGATTACTTACTTGTAGAAAATCATCACTAGGTTTCTCTTGGATAAACACTCTTATTTCTCTATCAAGATCATCAAGCTTAGTTCCTTTCCCTCATTTTTCTCTTGAACCACCATTCATCCGCACACACCTAGAAATTCTCTATAAACTTTTAGAAAATGAAGAGATAAGTCTCAAGACTTATCTCTTATAATTAGTTAGCTGGTAGATTGCCTATTTGGCAACTAAGGCCCCTTAAGTCCTTCATTCTTCTACTTAAGCCACATCACACTTATAACTCATTTACCACTCGGCAACTTTAGTCCTTTAAGTCTATTTTCATTGTATATGTGACACATCATATTTTCTATAACCACGTTATGCAATACTTTGACTACTATTTTGGCTCTCGAGTTGAGTAGCCAATTGTGACAAATGGTAATTTTCAACTTTATTTTAATAATAAATATTTATTTATTATTACTAAACCGAGCATTTCTATGCATAACAAAACATTTTTGAGCTCACGTGAACATTTCGGGAAGCCATCCCGCGGACTATAGCTTACAGTCACTACTAAAACTGTCTATTTTTGTCAGTAAACATAAATTATTCTATTTCTGTTAGTTACTGACAAGTCGCATAATAAACCGAGAAGCTTTCTCGCATTTACTGAAAAGCAACCCCACACACGTACCGACACTGCAGTAGATATGGTAGAAGTCAAATAAATACATTTATGAGTAAATAATAATATTTTATTATTATTCTGACAAAAATGTCGATAAAATATTTATTTTGCGTGTACGTGTCCAAAAACATCAAATCGGGATTTTACGGTAACATTTAAGCTCAAACCGACACACGATACACCAACTAGGATCAACAACATTTTCCCTCCCCTCCTTTCTTCGGTTTGCCGCCCAAGGGAACACAACACAACAAAACAATTAACTTGTCTTATTAAGTGATGAGATCATGGTTTGTTTTATTAACCCAAAAGATACACACACTTAAACACATACACTTCCACTCATCAAAAACTTACCACCTTACTTCCTCTAATCTCAAAGCACACGACACAAACTAAAATCGTAGATCCACAAAAATTATTTGAAGTTATAACAAATCGGGTTGTACTTTTGAGCTTTTGGGAACGATCGGAACGTTTCTTGGGTAATTTGGAAGCCAATTGGTGTGTCTTTGGTCTTTCTACCTCTCTAATTTTTCACAAGAGTTGTAAGGATTCTCAAAACTTGTTCAATCTTGTATTTTACATGTTCTTATGATGTTTAAAAATGTTACCAAATGCTAAATGTGTATGTTTTGCTAAAACGAAAAAGCTAATTATGTTACATAATACATACATGACTTTTTGAAAGTTTTATACAAATTATGTTATTTCTTGCTTGTGTGGTAAATCTTTTTACATGTTATGCTAGTTTGATGGTACAAATGTGATTTGAACTAATTACGCGAATTTAAGTAATATAAGTGCTAATTAGGGCTTAAATGCAAATCGGCTTACTTTTGAGACAAAAAAAAATTTAGGTTTTGAAAAACATAAAGTTTTGGCTCTAGTGGTGAATTCGTGTAATTTTTAGACTATCGTTTATTTTTACGACTTATCGGAACGGATTATAACGGTATTGATTTTTGGAATTGGTTTCGGGTCTATTTTGGTCTCGACACAAATGGGCCGAGCCCCATTCATTTTTGGACTAGTTTGACTTTTTGACCACGCGGCTTAATTGATTTGCTTATTTGCGTATTTGTAACTTAACGTAATATATAACGTAAACTAAAAAGGTTTGTTTGGTTGTGGACTAAAAATTTGACTATTGGGCTCATAATAGACTTTTCAGCCCAATAAAGGTTTCGGGTGACAAAAATGAGTTTTGGATTATTTTTCGACTCGTCATAATTATTTTGGCCTATTAAAACGTTAGATAGCGATTTAAAACCGTTTTGGACTCGATTTAATACTTTAGGCCCAATTTGGCTATTAAATGGGCTTTTCGGCCCAACATAAAGTCTTGTTGACTATTATTGACTTTTGGGAAAATTTTGACTAAACATTGACTTTTATCTCGCGACTTATAATTGTTTTGTGAAAACGTTAGTTTAATTGAAAACATAACGAAATATATATTTATAACGTAAATATATACGTTTGGACTAGATTTGCAAATAGTGATAACTTAAGGGATTTATTTGAGCATTTTGTAACACTTGGGAAAAATGGAAAAACTTGTAATTACGAACGGGTCATGCTCGATTTTTTCTAAAAATCCAACACTTAGAAATTTTTGGTGAAAATCGACTGAAGGACGAAACGTATTATTTTTATTATTAAAAATATTAATTTTCCAAATTAATATTTTTAGATTTCTTGAGACTTGTAAATATATTTTTATATACTTACACTTTATTTAATTTTACTAAATTGAATACTTATACTAATTTCAATTTATAATTATCATTATATTATAAATACTTATATTCTTTATAATATAATAATACCCCATTATCACTATCTTTTATTTATATACACTTAATATAATACATATTACGGAGTATTATATTAACTCACCAATACTTATTTAATTAATTACAAACTCTAATTAATTAAATACATAATTATTAAACTTTATCTAATATATGTATAAGATATATATTACTTGTGTATTTTCCGACGACGACTACGACACACGGATGTCTCTGTCACACGTTAATTCACGTAACACTTTCACCAGAGCCATTACTAAAGAGTCTTAAACGACAAACCACTTTTGAAAAGCACTTTACCACACAACAAGCAAGAAATGTACGAACACATGAAAACTTTTAAACTTTTCAAATGAGTCAATACGTTTAAAACACGAATTGTACACTAAGACTTGCCATACTGATCTAGGTCGTGTGTCGAAGCGGTTGCACTATACCTTTTGATTGTTTTGCTAGAAGATTGCTATTATTTGAGGTGAGTTTATAGCCCCATTTTTATGTGAACTATTTTATAAACCTTGGGGTAAGAAACATGCAAAACAGTTTTCATGGACCTAAAACTGAACTTTTGTTTTTACACACTAGTATGCGGATAACCTAAGTATGTACGATCCCACTATGCCCACTATCATGAACCATCAGTTCCTGCGGGAAGCGCGAATGTTATAGATAGATCTATTGGGGGTGACTCCCCCGTTCGGTTGGCCAGACGGGTCAATGCGAGCATACACCATGTCGGAATTGCCGAGTGTATTGGGATAAACACTCGCTGGGCCCCACTATTATTATTATATACCAGTCTGGCATATTGAACTGTCATAGCTTCGGTTGCATGAGCTTAGTGTTAGCACATAGTTAGTGTGTACATGTTGATATTTGTTGTGGTCCATCTGTGCTTATTTACTGTAAACCTATGAACTCACCAGCGTTAGCTGACCTTTTAGCATGTTTTCTCAGGTGTTTGAGTATGATACTGTTGAAGGCATGACATGGCATCGGTCATAATTACTCTGAAGTGTTTTTACACAAAAACTGAAACGTTTTATTGGGACCGACATGTTTTATGGGCTTATTTTCTTTAAACTGAACTTGTTGTAAAACGATTTAGATTTGGTAATGTAAACTGTTTTAAAACGGATTTGATAATCCGTTCTCTATATCTGTGTGTTGTGATTACCAATTTAGTAGAACCCAAACATGTATGCTTCCGCTAAACCAGATTTTGGGGGTGTTACACCAATCACGTAAAGCCTTCGTCCATTTCCTCTAGGGTGGGGCCTATTTGTATCCTGGATAAGGGTCTAACATTTGTAGAGATTCCAACAAGGGCAGGAGTCGCTACAGTCAAGTGTGGCTACCCTAGCAAAGACGCAAGCCTAGT
This sequence comes from Artemisia tridentata subsp. tridentata, assembly GCA_021014915.2. NCBI lineage: Eukaryota > Viridiplantae > Streptophyta > Magnoliopsida > Asterales > Asteraceae > Artemisia > Artemisia tridentata. Next base: position 197,401,139 of record CP139507.1, read on the forward strand.
CGGTGCGGTAGAGGAAAGCAAAATTAGGGAGATCTCGTGAGAGCTTATTCCGTGACACAATCCCAAACAAGTGACAGTCATCATAAACCCCGAATACCCAGATCAACCCATCACAATCGGATTCAACCTCCCACCTCAGGTTCAAAACCAGTTGGTACAATTGTTAACAAATAGCCGGGATGTATTTGCCTGAAAACCATCAGATATGACTGGTATTTCCAGAGAACTAGTCGAACATAGCATAGGCCTAAACCAATACGCACCAGTTGTTAGACAGAAAAGACGCAGTCTTTCTCTAGAACAGTCTCATGCTATGGATTCTCATGTCACATACCTAATCCAGGCAGGCTGTAAAACCCCAAAATTTATAACTATCCGAAATGACTAAAATGCCCTCAAAATTAAAATTTAAGAACTTATGAAGAATTATAAAAGTACCCTCATTTGTACTAAACCTAAGTCATCTAACAAGTTAATTTAATTTAGACTTTACGTTATACATTTAAAAGACACAAAATAAATAATAATCCTACATCTAAATAACTAGTCGACTTTTAATGTACCATGTATACAAATTTTCGGCCCAGGTTTAATAGAGATAAGCATGTATTGATTAAATAAATTAAGCCCGTTATGAAAATTGATTCATTCCTTAAATATACAAAATCAATACACGGTTTTCCTTGAAATTCCATAAACCGAAAATCCCTATCCCTCATCCCCATAAGTCGGTTCAAAAAAAATAGAAGAGAAGAAACCCTATTCGATCCAAGGAAGAAGAAAAAGGGAGGAACGTTGGTGATTCGATCGTGTGTTGTTCTTGATCTTCGTGTGGTCTTCAAGGGTAATTTGGTATCATCTTTTCTTGCTTGATCTTTGTCATCTTCAATCCATTTGATGTTCTTGTCACATATGATAATAAAATTGGCTACATAAAATCATGATCTAAAACCCTAAAAACCCTAATATGTATAATCGATCCAGGTGTGTATGATGATTGTTTTGATTATGTTAAGACCTGTTATAAATCGACCTAAACATGTTATGAACTCATCTATAATCGTTTTGTGTCAAGAATTAAGATTGGAATGACAAAACTCTAAATATATGCATGAAATTATAAAACTGCTACTGATCTGGAAATTGATCCGACTTTAATTGACTGTATAAAAATAATGGTAATGGGTATTTAGGTGGTTTTTGAGTCTAGAAGTAAGTTCAGGAAAATAGATTTCTGGAGAAATTAATGTCGTATTTTTTTGAGGTCGGGAAGGCACTTTTTCTGATTTTATGAGATCGGGTGTCAAAACTGTAGTTTATGAATTTTAATTTGAAATCTATAAAGAGTCATGACCTAAAATTGTTGCAGGATAATATTTGGGATATAAGTTAGTTACTGTAATTTTTGCAGATTTTTATAAATTTATTTAATGGGGCTATGAACTGCATAGTTTTCGTATGTTAAAACTGATCAGTAATCTGGACGACTTGAATTAAAGGATTTTTAGACTATAGTTATACTTAATAATAAATTCTGGAAAAATTTGGGGAAGTTCTTAAGACATATAGGAGCGTGTGTGAATTTTTGGGAATTTTATCTCTGAGTTCTTATAAGGATGAAAAATTCGACTAAACAGGTCCAGTTCATGTCTAAATCTGTTAGAAGTGTAAAATATATTAAAAAGGTGTTATGTGGATATTTTCCAAAACTAAAGGGTTTAAATGATCATTTTTTTTCTAAAACTAAAGGACTTAACTTGTAAAAACAATTAACTTGGTAATATTTACATTACGAACCCTAAACTTGTGATAATTGCATAATGAACCCTAAAATTATGAAAACTACATTATGAACCTTAAACCACTAATATGGTCATCTCTAATACTTTAAGTTGATAAACGGACATGTTGATAACTAAAGTTACTAAATAAGGAAACTTACTATTTTTGGAAAATTACTGAGTATGGAAACTTGCTATTTTTGGAAAGTTGCCTAAGATGGAAAGAAAACTAAAATGAAACCTTCGTGATTATGAAACTAAGAAACTATGAAATCATAAAACTATGTGACTTATAAGTAAACTTATAATTCGTGTAGATTCGCTGAAGAAGGAGTTTATTCCGATCCTTATGTTTCTAGTGTGTGTTTTCCCTGGCGGTTTAAGGTACAGATATTCTACCCTTTTTCAGTAAGGGTGCTTTCGATCTCCTGACTTTTGATCTTGATTCATTAGGATTCCCTAAGCCATTGCTATGTTCCCTTATACTTGATTCGTTCTTCGTGATCCATTTGACATTCGTCATCATGACCCTTTGACTTAAGTATTCGAATCACTTGATGATTAGAAGGTTCATTTGATTTTGTAACTGGATGTGAAAACCTTTCTAAATTTTATCATGGAAATTTTGAGAAAGATTAATTTTAAAGTGATGTTTATGAACGATGCGATACCACTTATATAGGAAGTTTTACTACACTTTTATGAAAAACTACTTTTAAAGATTACCTTTATGGAAATTGTTTTAAAGATCATTTTATGAAAACCATTATTAAAAGATTTCTTTAAATGAACATTCGATAGAAACCTCTAAGTTGAACCTTGCTATGAACCATTTGATTTTGAATCTTTGATTATGAACCTTTGAGATCCTATGCCTGACGTGATTCCCTCATTGACTCATGACATTCATTGATTGATTGTTATTCTTATTGTTCCACTCTGACATTTATTTTAAATGTCTCTGTCATGCTATGCTTATGTGTTTGCCATGCTTATTTGAGTTACTTTCTTGTTTCTCTTGCCATGCTAGTTTTGATTTTGTATGATATGATATTACGTGCCTGAGCTTAACTAGTTCTAGAGGTACTAGGACCATGTCTTTAATGGCACCTTAGGCATGACACCCCCGTAGAGGTGTGATAGATCTATGGCGTTCCCCCCTTATGTATATGTATTTTATCGCGATTCACTATTGGCCAACCTTTTATGTGTGCTTAGTCTAGAGCTGACACACATACTTATGTTAGGGAGCGTATGGATGCATCCTAGGTTTTATGTATATGTAGTTATGGTGACCAGGTGGTGTGTGCCTTGCACTCCTTCTCACACTATTATTATTTACTTAGAGGTCTCCCCTCTTCGTATACTTGTATTTGCTCTAGTTTGATTTGACGGATTATGTATGGAGTTCTTATGGACATCCTTATATGACCCTTCTCATCATTTTCATTCCATTCCTTGATTCATTATTTATTCAGTTCTCATGCATTCTTGATTTTATGTTTTCTTAATATTCGTATGACTTTCATGATTATGCTTTTCGTTTTGTATTCTTATTCTTTTGCTTATGCTTATTTACCGTTTTGTTACGTTATATATATCTGTTCACTGGGCTTTTTAAGCTCAGCCGCATTTCTTTTCCTGCGGCAGGTTATAGTTGGAAGCTGGGTTATGAGTGGAGTGTTTTGGACTTAGAAGACTACGCTTAGATTGCTTTCATGGGTTTAGAGTTGACTAGAAGAGCTTATATTTAGACTTAGTAATCATTGTATTCCATTGTAACCTTGTATCTTCAGATTTCCTTTGTAACCATTGAAATTCATTTTGTATTATTTAGTCATATGCTTATGTTTGTTTCTGATATGTCACTATAACGTAATACTTCTACCCTTATCGGGTTGGGGTGTTACAATTATGGTATCAGAGCGACAGGCTGCGACTTGTAATGCATTTGCCCTTGGCCTGTGTAAGTTTGGACCACTAAGTTTCCACTGTAGGCGCTCATAAGACAACCTTTGAGAAATTGCTTTAGGATTTCCCCATAAGAAGATAAGTTATTACCGGTGATGAATGGGTAGATTAGGACATCTATGTAAGTAGCATTGCTTCCGCATTACTCTGATTCGTGCCTATGCCTTTAGATATGCCTTGTAAGAACATTTGTTTCAGAAGCTAGAAAGTTTTGCAACTTAGCTTATTGACCAAGTAAGTTTGGAATTCCTCGAGAACTACATGGATACCTTGCACCATTTAAGTTTCACCTTCTGATTTTGATCTCCAATTCCGATCTGTTTGATAAACAGTTAGATACCTTTCCGACCATCCAGATGGTCATTCAACCATAATGTGTTTGACACATTCTATGAATTCATTACTCATGTCGGATATGAAGTGTATCATCTGATATTACTTAATTCTGCGTAATCCATTACTACTCCTATGAGAACCCTGGTAATTATCAACCACGAATATAAGAAGTTTTGTTCCCTCCCTTTAAATGATTGAACCTTGTCGGCCAACCAGTTCCTTTGGAAGGATATGGTGTAAATACTATCTCAGCACGGAATTGTTAATTGAGCATGAGGATGCTGATAACTAATATTCTATATATCTCACTTTTAACAGTTATACGATGTTCGTATTTCTTATGATGCTCACCCGACCTACCACTTACGCTAAGAAGCTAAATAGAATTTCCATCATTTCGAACTGTTCGCTTATCTATCCCAACACCTTAATGAACCATGTACTTGACTTTGATATATGAACTACCCGTCTGGCTTGACGACCGTATTCGTTCTACGAATCCATTTACTTTTGATATATTTGATCTTGAGGTCTTTGGTTATGGATTGGCTGGCTCTCCATAAAGCTACCAAAGACTACCATATCTGATATAAGACTTTTAGCAATCTATTTTTCATCCTACTTTGCCATGATGGTTCTCTACCACTTAAAATCTCGTAAGATTAATGTTTGCTATGGGAACATTTGCTTCGATCTCATTTGATTGTCAAATTTCTCCTGACACCTATTAGTATCCACCCTTAGAAAGCTCTGGCATTGGAAGTATTTTATTGTAAAAAAATTTCTGGTGTTTTTTTTTTTTTTTTGATAAACCTCTTGGGTTTCCCTCCTGCTTAGGAAGTAGAGTGGCATTAAACCGATCTCAATTAACGAAACCATGATGCCATAGAAGTTGAGAGATCGAAGTAGCTGATGGAATATGATTTTGTTCACCTCAGTGTTCTCTTTGAATGCTCCTATTAGTTTATGAAGAAGAAAGAGGGAAGTATGCCGCGACGTATCGACTATCGTGAATTTAACCGTATCACTATCTAAAATCATTATCCATTTCCGCGTATCAATGATTGATTTGTTCTATCTTTGAAACTCCGTATCAGACGGCCTCATTTAATGTTTGAAGGACTGAAGAAGCAACCACAAGAACTCCTAAGAAGGGAGTTGACTAACTGAGAGTAACCTCCGTGAAGCATTTCGGTTTTATTCGTGAAGAGGAAGATAGGTGATGTGAAGTAGATATGAAGTTTCCCTGAGACAATTCCTGAAGTTGCTTTCGTATTCGTTGTGAATCATTGTGAATTTTAAAGGATGCCAATTGTATTGGCTAATAGAATCATGTTTTCGCGAGTATTCGGAAAATTATCATAGTACGACATTGTATTTGTGCTCAGAGACGAAGGAGGAAGGTATAGAGCATTTTCGTGTTAAGTAGTATGACCCGTTGTTATGGAAGAGTATGTTTGATTGGCGTTCGGAGATTGTTACAGATAGCGCTTCCAGGTATCTTGCGATGATAGAGTTTTCCACAGAAAGGACCAAGATTGAAGACCGTTGTTAGAGTTAGGAACCTTGTAGAAGAGTAGTAGAAGATGTTCGTGACCGGCGTTACCATGGAAGAAGCATACAAGGAGGAATTCACGTTACTACACCACAGTGTCCAGAAGAGGTGCCGAAGGCTTGAGGGACCAGACTCAAGTTTATAATCCCTTTCTACCCTATGATCATATGGACAGACGTAGACAGACAACTTGGATTTTGGAAGAGGTTTAAGATCATGTACTTGAATGGATGAAAATTTTGAAGCGAACGTTTGTGGTTGGAAGAGTTGATGCTGTGAAGGATGAAGCTATGGATGACGTAATTCACTTCCTCTTAACCTACTTAAGTTTCCGTTACCTGATGATAAGATCCTTTGAATGATTAGATTCTCTATTAGTAATTTCGTTCTGCGTTCATTCTGCGTTTGTTAGATGATGGTTTTGTTATGCGAATTCTGGCGAATTGTAGAAGGAACCTTGAGATTTATGTCCAGAAATGGGCGGATTTTGAAGCAACCACTTATAGTGACTGAATTGACTTCGACGAGTGATGAAGAATTGACGCTATTAACGACGTACCTTATTTTCGATTGACATTCTAGGATTTTCGTTACCCTTTCGAGTAGTTTCGTTCTCCTCTTAGTTATGATGTTTGATTTTGATGACCTCTGAGACCGTAGAAGGACTAGGTGGATTAAGATAAGTTGTTTTGTTCACGACTTGAGATAAAGTATGACCATCATGAGGGCATATTTATATGATGCCAGTATTATGACGTCTAGCCAACGTGATAATACTTACATCATATAACGTGCACTTGTTGTGGGCATAGGATATTTCGAGAAGTACCTTAGAAGCCTTAGAAATTTTGATAGTTGTTTGAGATTATCTAAGTTAGTGAGACTTTAGGTTCGTTCGACCTATACGTCTGATCTGCCCTATCGCCGTACGATTCGATATGTTTGGATTCTCGACACGCGTTTGCTGACTTATATATTTCTGATAAGAATCTTAGGTTCTGTTGTAGAATTCTCGGCAGTTTAATGTTGTCTAACAATCTGTTTTCTGTACGTTCGCATCTAATTTGCTTGCTCAAATTCTATGGACGGCATACCCGTCAAATCCTACTTATTCCCTGTATCTCTTCCGAGAGATTACGATTATCATTTATTACATTTGACATATTCTTTTGATCTGAATTCCGTATGTTATGTCTGTTCTGAGGAACCGAAGCTATCTTGGATCGACAAGTTCGAGCCATGAGAAACTAGTCATTTCACATTTCCGTTCACTGTCCGTTGTGTTTCCGTTTCGCCTTCTCTTCAATTTTCGAGGACGAAAATTTTTTTTTAGAAGGGAAGAATTGTAAAACCCCAAAATTTATAACTATCCTAAATGACTAAAATGCCCTCAAAATTAAAATTTAAGAACTTATGAAGAATTATACAAGTACCCTCATTTGTACTAAACCTAAGTCATCTAACAAGTTAATTTAATTTAGACTTTACGTTATACATTTAAAAGACACAAAATAAATAATAATCCTACATCTAAATAACTAGTCGACTTTTAATGTACCATGTATACAAATTTTTGGCCCAAGTTTAATAGAGATAAGCATGTATTGATTAAATAAATTAAGCCCATTATGAAAATTGATTCATTCCTTAAATATACAAAATCAATACACGGTTTTCCTTGAAATTCCATAAACCAAAAATCCCTATCCCTCATCCCCATAAGTCGGTTCAAAAAAAAAATAGAGGAGAAGAAACCCTATTCGATCCAAGGAAGAAGAAAAAGGGAGGAACGTTGGTGATTCGATCGTGTGTTGTTCTTGATCTTCGTGTGGTCTTCAAGGGTAATTTGGTATCATCTTTTCTTGCTTGATCTTTGTCATCTTCAATCCATTTGATGTTCTTGTCACATATGATAATAAAATTGGCTACATAAAATCATGATCTAAAACCCTAAAAACCCTAATATGTATAATCGATCCAGGTGTGTATGATGATTGTTTTGATTATGTTAAGACCTGTTATAAATCGACCTAAACATGTTATGAACTCATCTATAATCGTTTTGTGTCAAGAATTAAGATTGGAATGACAAAACTCTAAATATATGCATGAAATTATAAAACTGCTACTGATCTCGAAATTGATCCGAATTTAATTGACTGTATAAAAATAATGGTAATGGGTATTTAGGTGGTTTTTGAGTCTAGAAGTAATTTCAGGAAAATAGATTTCTGGAGAAATTAATGTTGTATTTTTTTGAGGTCGGGAAGGCACTTTTTCTGATTTTATGAGATCGGGTGTCAAAACTGTATTTCGGGTTACGAAAATTCACCTATAGTTTATGAATTTTAATTTGAAATCTATAACGATTCATGACCTAAAATTGTTTCAGGATAATATTTGGGATATAAGTTAGTTACTGTAATTTTTTCAGATTTTTATAAATTTATTTAATGGGGCTATGAACTGCATAGTTTTCGTATGTTAAAACTGATCAGTAATCTGGACGACTTGAATTAAAGGATTTTTAGACTATATTTATATTTAATAATAAATTCTGGACAAATTTGGGGAAGTTCTTAAGACATATAGGAGCGTGTGTGAATTTTTGGGAATTTTATCTCTGAGTTCTTATAAGGATGAAAAATTCGACTAAACAGGTCCAGTTCATGTCTAAATCTGTTAGAAGTGTAAAATATATTAAAAAGGTGTTATGTGGATATTTTCCAAAACTAAAGGGTTTAAATGATCATTTTTTTTCTAAAACTAAAGGACTTAACTTGTAAAAACATGTAACTTGGTAATATTTACATTACGAACCCTAAACTTGTGATAATTGCATAATGAACCCTAAAATTATGAAAACTACATTATGAACCTTAAACCACTAATATGGTCATCTCTAATAATTTAAGTTGATAAACGGACATGTTGATAACTAAAGTTACTAAATAAGGAAACTTACTATTTTTGGAAAATTACTAAGTATGGAAACTTGCTATTTTTGGAAAGTTACCTAAGATGGAAAGAAAACTAAAATGAAACCTTCGTGATTATGAAACTAAGAAACTATGAAATCATAAAACTATGAGACTTATAAGTAAACTTATAATTCGTGTAGATTCGCTGAAGAAGGAGTTTATTCCGATCCTTATGTTTCTAGTGTGTGTTTTCCCTGGCGGTTTAAGGTACATATATTCTACCCTTTTTCAGTAAGGGTGCTTTCGATCTCCTGACTCTTGATCTTGATTCATTAGGATTCCCTAAGCCATTGCTATGTTCCCTTATACTTGATTCGTTCTTCGTGATCCATTTGACATTCGTCATCATGACCCTATGACTTAAGTATTCGAATCACTTGATGATTAGAAGGTTCATTTGATTTTGTAACTGGATGTGAAAACCTTTCTAAATTTTATCATGGAAATTTTGGGAAAGATTAATTTTAAAGTGATGTTTATGAACGATGCGATACCACTTATATAGGAAGTTTTACTAAACTTTTATGAAAAACTACTTTTAAAGATTACCTTTATGGAAACTGTTTTAAAGATCATTTTATGAAAACCATTATTAAAAGATTTCTTTAAATGAACATTCGATAGAAACCTCTAAGTTGAACCTTGCTATGAACCATTTGATTTCGAATCTTTGATTATGAACCTTTGAGATCCTATGCCTGACGTGATTCCCTCATTGACTCATGACATTCATTGATTGATTGTTATTCTTATTGTTCCACTCTGACATTTATTTTAAATGTCTCTGCCATGCTATGCTTATGTGTTTGCCATGCTTATTTGAGTTACTTTCTTGTTTCTCTTGCCATGCTAGTTTTGATTTTGTATGATATGATATTCCGTGCCTGAGCTTAACTAGTTCTAGAGGTACTAGGACCATGTCTTTGATGGCACCTTAGGCATGACACCCCCGTAGAGGTGTGATAGATCTATGGCGTTCCCCCCTTATGTATATGTATTTTATCGCGATTCACTATTGGCCAACCTTTTATGTGTGCTTAGTCTAGAGCTGACACACATACTTATGTTAGGGAGCGTATGGATGCATCCTAGGTTTTATGTATATGTAGTTATGGTGACCAGGTGGTGTGTGCCTTGCACTCCTTCTCACACTATTATTATTTACTTAGAGGTCTCCCCTCTTCGTATACTTGTATTTGCTCTAGTTTGATTTGACGGATTATGTATGGAGTTCTTATGGCACATCCTTATATGACCCTTCTCATCATTTTCATTCCATTCCTTGATTCATTATTTATTCAGTTCTCATGCATTCTTGATTTTATGTTTTCTTAATATTCGTATGACTTTCATGATTATGCTTTTCGTTTTGTATTCTTATTCTTTTGCTTATGCTTATTTACCATTCTGTTACGTTATATATATCTGTTCACTGGGCTTTTTAAGCTCAGCCGCATTTCTTTTCCTGTGGCAGGTTATAGTTGGAAGCTGGGTTATGAGTGGAGTGTTTTGGACTTAGAAGACTACGCTTAGATTGCTTTCATGGGTTTAGAGTTGACTAGAAGAGCTTATATTTAGACTTAGTAATCATTGTATTCCATTGTAACCTTGTATCTTCAGATTTCCTTTGTAACCATTGAAATTCATTTTGTATTATTTAGTCATATGCTTATGTTTGTTTCTGATATGTCACTATAACGTAATACTTCTACCCTTATCGGGTTGGGGTGTTACACAGGCATTCTACGGCCGGTCAAATATCAAACATGGGTCTCAAGCCCAGTTATGGTTAAGAAATTCAACGGTACGTGGCGTATATGTGTAGACTTCACTAGCCTAAACAAGGCATGTCCGAAAGACAACTACCCCTAGCTCCCATCGACTGGAAAGTGAAATCCTTGGCCGATTTCAAATACAAATGATTTCTTGATGTATAAAAAGGATATCACCAGATAGGGCTATATACGAATCGGACGAACACGGACGGAGGTATGTTCAAGTTTGTTCATTTAAGTTTAGCCGGACAAATAAACGAACATGTACGTTTAATCGGACCAAAATTCTTGTTCATGTTCGTTTATGTTCGTTCATTAATAAGTTAAACAAACGTAAATGAACATAAACGGGCATAAATAATCTTAAACAAACGTAAACGGACATAAACGAGCGTAGGAGTAAAGGTTTTACTTCAAACGATCCATATGATCATGTTATATATGTACATATAATTAAGGCAATAAACGAACTGAACGTTCAGCGAACCGTTCGACATGAAACTCGTTTATGTTCGTCTATTTAATAAATGAACGAACACGAACAAGATTTCTGGTCTGTTTACTTAAATAAACGAGTGTGAACAAACATTTTGTTCGTTCATTTGCGTTCGTGAACGTTTGATTATTTTGTTCAATTATATCATCCGATTACGTTCGATTATGTTCATTCGATTACGTTCAAAGCTCTCAAACAATAATATATTAATATAGTACTTAAATACTTATTAATTTCTTTTAAATAATACACTAAAATTTGATGAAAATTGAAAAGTAACATAAAATTGGTATTCGAATGAGCGGGAATTTTGACGCCAATAAATGTCATGGTACAAAATAAAACTGGCATTCGAATGAGCGGGAATTTTGACGCCAATGGCTTGTTTTGAAGAAAATTATGATAAAAATAACAAAATAAAACAAGGTAAAAGTTTAAACCTCTTGGCAAACTAAAAATGAGGAAGCGAATTGTCTTCAAAACAAGCCATTGAATCACTAAATCCCACTCATTTTTTGTAGAAGTGTGTTACATACGAACTGTTTTTTATCAAGTAGAAAAAGGGTTTGAGAATTGGGGTAAAAAGATTTGACAATTGGGAAGAGGGTGTTATAGAAGAGGACAAAACATTTTTAATTTTTTACCTTTTTACCCCCTAATGTTTGGGTTTTTTAATCTTTAAAACACACATGAAGGATTTTGTTTTTCTTAAAAACACACGGATGAAACAAGCTGAACTTTTGCAAGGCTCGATCCACTAGACAATATTATTTGTTATGTTCGGCTTGTATTTTTTTTTTACTAGACCTACACAATTATTGAACTTTTATCTCCTTCAACGGTATTGTAACACCCCCAAATCAGAATGCAGCGAAAGTGATATCTGGGGTGCTACGTATTGGAATCACAACACAAATAATAGAGAACGGATTATATAATCCGTTTTAAAGTTTCATTAATCAAAACATAAGTTTTACATAATTACGAATGCGGAAAACAAGGCCCATGGTAGATTTAAATTGTCCCATAGTACAAAAACATTGGTCATGAGTGTTATGTGTACACTCCAAAAGTGTGCCTATGCCCCTGCTAAGCGCTGCCCATGGTAGTTTTAATTTGTCCCCAAGGTGAGGAACTAGGCCTGATGAAACCTTTCTCTGAGAGTTCTTGTAGTTGTTTCGACAGTTCTTGCATATTTGAAGGAGCTAATCGGTATGGTGCTCGCGCCACGGGTGCAGCTCCTAGTACTAAGTTAATTTGAAACTCGAGTTGTCTGACTGGTGGAAGTCCAGGCAAGTCCTCGGGAAAGACTTCAGGAAAGTCACGCACAATTGGCACGTCTTCTAGGAATTTTTCTTCAGTCTCCTTCTTTTTCTCCACAACTTGTGCTACAAAGAGATGACATCCATCCTCAATGTACTTCTGAGCTTTGGTACACGATATGATGTTCAATCAAGATGTACCTCTACGGTCGCTCCTATCTCCTAATACTTCCAATACTTCGTTACCGTACGGTACACGAACAATCTTCTCGTCGCAGATGATCACCGCATGGTATTTAGATAACCAGTCTATTCCAATAATAACATCAAAACTGCCAAGTCCTACTGGCATAAGATCTATGTTGAAAGGGTGGTTTAACAGGTTTAGTGTACAACCTCGGATCATAGTGTCTACTCTTTCCACATTACCATTAGCTAGTTCCACATCATAAACAATATCTAAGGCTGTAGGGACGCTATCTAGCAACTGAATAAATGTGTTTGATATGAAACTCTTATCTGCTTCGGTATCAAATAAAATAGATGCATAGCGGTTTTTAGAAGGAACGTACTCGTAACCATGTTCGGGTCCTCTGGTGCTTCTCTTCTTCCAACCACATATACTCTTCCTCGGGCAACTTGGTATGTGCTTAAACACATACCTTTATTTGACCAAACCCGGACCCAAAACGACCAAAAACTAACCCAAATGCAAAAGATATTTGTGTTTTTGTGTTTGTTTATATGCAGGAACGGATATCGAGAAAAAGGGACAAAATCAAGCAAAACAAAACGGGGAAAACGAGCACGAGATATGGAAAAGATATTTACAGCCGATGCCGGGAAGTTTATGTCATCCAGATCCTTGAAGAATCATCAATTGACAAATGAAGCCCTTGGTGTTACTTTGGAATATTGGCATATTCAGTCCCTTGATTTGCAGAATTTACATTTTTGGTCCTCGCACTTTATTGCTAAATCCAAAAATTACACCTTAACCCTTAAATTATCCTATCCGGATTTAATTAAAATAAAACCCAATTCCCACAACCCAATAATAAACAACCCAAAAGCCCACTAATCACAAAAGCCCACCCTTATTACCCGATTATAACCCATACCCAAGCCCCGTTCTTAACCCGGTCAAAACCTTTTTATAACTTATGGTCAAACAATAGTTAAAAAATGAAAAGCTAAACCCCGCACCCCAATTCTCTTTTAACCCAGAAAGATTTACTGTACAAGAACCCTAAATCCCCAAATCCAATTTTACTGCAATTAAGGGCAAAGTTGTCCTTGCACACGTATCTAGGAGGTCCTGACACCAAGAATGACACGTGGGAGCTATTGATTGGACAAGCCACCTCACACATATTGATCCAAGGGTCGCGGTTGCAAGAGTGATGATCAAGGGATGATCTGAGGGTCGAGATTGTTTTGAAGAAACACAAATGACGCGGATCAATGACATGGCATCTCACGGGTTGGCTATAAATAGAGCCCCTCAACTCACGGATTCGGATGTTAGATAATTTAGGGTTAGGTTATTAGGTTTAGGAGTAGGATAATTTAGGCTTATTATTCTGCTATTTGTATTTTCTTTTCAGATTTCAATCCTTTGTACTCAAAATTTTAGTGTTTAATGGAAGTCAACCTTTGGTCAAAGGTATTGTTCATCTGCTTAAATTAGTACTTATTAATGTTTTACAGCTTTTCTGGCTCACTAGTGTTAATTCATTACCTTATTGCTTATTTTCAGTCACTAGTGCTTATTCTTGCTTAAATTCTCATTTTATAAGTCCTATCAGTTTAACCTAGCTTCTGCTTAATTCATATGCTTGCTGATTGTTCTTTCTACTATAAAAGCTAGTAGGTAAGTGGTGATTAGCTTATGGTTTCTAGTTTACATGTTCATGATCAGTGTTTGAGTAGGAGTGTTTGGATCATTGAGAACTTCTGAGTTTCAGATGGCTTAGACTTTTGCATTCAGGTAGTTGGTTTCTATTGGTATGATTTAGGGTAGTTATGTCATAAATAAATAGCATTTTAGTTAAAAAGTCAAAATAAATTATTCTGCATAGAGGTTAGTGTAACAGTAAGGTCAAATCATTCATTTAGTTGCGTTAGCAGTTAATATAGCTTATTTCATTCATGTTATAGCTTGTTTCATCATCCATAGTCAGTTAGAATCAATTGAAATTCATCAAAGTCAAAGATAAGGTAATAGGGAAAAAAGTCAGCCATAAGTAAAATAAGTAGGAATCAGTTGAGCAGGTCTGATCTAGGTTTAATTTCAAGCATCAATTGTTTCATAAAAAGTTCAAAAAGTGGTTTCCTGAATATTTTATGGTATAAGCTTTTAGATTCTGAGCTTGGTTTTCAATTTGTGGCTTATTAATAAGCTTAAAATAGGACAGCAATTAGCTCCCTTAAGCTGTTCTTCCCCTGCACAGCATATTGCTCTCATTCCCAGCTGAACTTAGGATTAATTAGAGTAGCTATAGGTAATTACTTTTGGGAATTATCAGATTTTAAGCAGTCTGATATATAGGCTTTTAGTTTCTGCAACTGGAATGCATAAATCAGCTTTTTCCTGGCTTTTAAAGTAGCTACAAATAGGGCTGATCATCATTTTGTTCCTGGTCTTGTTTTAATCTGCTCAGCTTATTTCCTGCTTAATCCTAGTGCTTATTTCACTATTTTCAGTTTCTTTTAGCTTCCAGTAGTTAGATATACAAGTCCTGAGCTTCTTGTAATTTTTGGTCTGCTTTTGCTTAATTTTAGCTTAATTCAAAAACTGCTTATTTACTGTTCAGCTTATTTTGGCTATTTCACTTTCTGAAATTATTTTTCCTAGATTAGTCATTTAATTTTAAAATTACTCAGAATTTTCCAGATTTTTCCAAGTTGTTTTAATATTTTTAAATCATTTAACTAGTTTTAATTAGTTTTTAATTCATAAAAAATTAATAAAAAGTCAAAAAAATATTTTTCTTTTTCCAAAAAATTTTCTTTTAATATTTAGAATTTAGGAAAATTATTTTCATAAATTTAGGACTTAGATTTAGAAATTTGCTTTTTAAATACGTTTTTAAATCCGTCGCGTAACGTTTTTAAATTTCATATTGCGTTTTTAGAATAGTATGCTTAGCTTAAATTGTACCCTTAGCTTAATTAGTTAATTTCGTTTGTTATCTTAATATTTGTAGTATAAAACCAAATCAAAATCACTCACTTTTTCACATTCACTTCACGAATCACGATCCCGAATCACATATTCCATTCAATCTTCGTCGGGACAAACGACTCGGGTCTTGCATATTTACTTTGCAATTCCTTGGACTACAATCGACACATATAAATTTTTGGCGCCGCTGCCGGGGAAGTTTGACGAGAATTTGTGATTTTGTTTTTCGATACGTGTTTTGAAGACCCTTCCTCGGAAGTTATCGTTTTATAAAAATAAAAATACAAAAAAATAAAAAAATAAAACACTTTTCCTAAAGTGTTTTCAAAAATACAAAAATAAAATAAATCCTCACTTTTCTTCAAAAGTGTTGTAAACCATTCCGAAATAACAACAAAACAATCGTGAAATCATTTGATTTTCGGATTATTTTTTCGATTACAACCTATACAAGTGGTTTAAGGATGGTCTTGACATTAAATTGCAGACCGAAAGAGGCGGGTTTTTAATTAGCTTCGGCAGACCTTTGCTTCTCCGCCACTCTGCGCGTAGTCGTAAGAGAAACGAATATTGATTGAGGGATCGGTACCAAAAATAAATAAAAAATAAAAATCCAAAAATATTTTCATTTTCAACTTTTGTTTTTGATTTTTCTTTTTGATTTTATTTCTTTTGGTGTATGCACACCCGTTCTTCTTCTAACCCTCTTCTTTCACCACTCTCTAATCTCGAGAGAATCATTCGTCACAACAACCGTGTTAATTTCCCAACCGTTGAGGAAATGGACCAACACGATCAACACCCACCGATGGGTGGAGATAATCACAACCAAGGGCAAGGTCCCGATCTCCGCACTATGCAAGAGTTACTCCAATGTCCCACCGTGGGATACGGAGACGCTATTGTTATACCCCCGATTCGAAACACAAACTTTAAACTCGAAACCGGTTTAATTCAACTTGTCACGGGAAATCAATTTCATGGTTTTGATCGGGAAGATCCTCACAATCACATCCGATGGTTCAACAAATTGACCTCAATACACTACCATAAGGATGTCCCTCACGACACTATCAAATTGATGTTATTCCCATTTTCCATCGAGGGGGCGGCCCGAATTTGGCTCGAGAAAGAACCCCCTCAATCAATCCATACTTGGGAAGATCTCGTCCATAAATTCGTGAACTATTTCTTTCCACCATCTAAAATGACCAATGCTAGGAATGAAATCACAAATTTCCAGCAACGATTTGATGAGAATTTCGATGAGGCATGGGAACGATTTAAGGATCTCCTACGTAAATGCCCACATCACGGTTTCTCGGAATTGCATCAAATTGATACGTTCTACAATGCTTTAACTCAATCAGATCAGGATTCACTCAACGCAGCCGCCGGTGGCAATATCTTGAGTCGAATGCCAAAAGAAATTCTGTCAATTATCGAGAACAAATCTAAGGTGCCTACCTCAAGGAACAAACCGGTTGTTACTAAGGTAAGTACCCAAGCTTCTAGCAGTGATGCTAAGATCGACAAGCTTGCAGATATGTTCGAAGCTTTCCTTCTTTCAGAACAAAAGAAACAATCTTCTCAACCCGCTCAAGTCAAAGTGGTGCAAGAGAATTGCGTTATATGTGGTGGTCCCCATCCTTATTATGATTGTCAAGCTACCGATAGCCAAGTTTGCAATGCTACCGTAGCAGCTGCAAACTACAATCAAAATCAAGGATTCCGACCTCAAGGTAAAGTTAACTACCGAGTTAGCAACCAAATGGGACCACCCGGTTTTACACCAGTTCAAAACAACCAAAACCGTTTTCCTCAAACCAATCAAAGCTTCAACCAAAATCGTGGAAACAATTATCAAGCTCAACCACAACAAGTCTATCAACCTCCTCCTCCACAAGTTGCACCTTCTCCCGACTTTGTGAGTTATATGAAAGCAACCGATGCTAGCATACGAAACAAGCAAGGACAAATCAACAATATGAGAACTGACTTTCGGAAGGAAATTGATACGACAATTTCTCGACAAACAAACGAGCTTAAGCACATGATGAGTGGATTTTTTTAGATGAATCAACCCTCACCCTCGGGTACATCTTCTCTTCCTAGCAACACAATTGCTAACCCGAGGGGTGATATGAAAGCAATCACCACCAGGAGTGGTGTTTCATATGATGGACCCATGGCTCCGGCTACCTCTTCTTCTCTACCTCCCAAGGTAGCCGTCCGTGAGACCGAGGTGACCAAGGACACGGAACTTCCTACTAACAACGGAAGAACCGAAGACGTCCAACCTACGGTTGTCCAAACATCGGAACCAAAGATTGATGAGCCCGAAAAAGCTCCAGTCAAAGCAAACCTTCCGTATCCTTCGAGATTGAATGATCAAAAGCTCCGCCATAAAGCTTCAAATCAAATGGAAAAATTCTTTCAAATCCTCCAAGATTTGCATTTTGATATAAGCTTTGCGGATGCTTTACTCCTAATGCCTAAGTTTGCTTCCACACTAAAGGGTTTGTTGAGCAACAAGGAAAAATTATTCGAACTTGCTAAAACTCCGTTGAATGAAAACTGCTTAGCGGCAATTCTCAAAAAGCTTCCGGAAAAGCTTGGAGATCCCGGGAAATTTCTCATTCCTTGTGAATTTCCGGGAATGGTTGAATGCTGCGCCTTGGCCGATCTCGGTGCAAGCATCAACCTAATGCCGTTGTCAGTTTGGAAAAAGCTTTCTCTGCCCGATCTCACCCCCACTTGCATGACCCTCGAGCTTGCGGATCGTTCCATCACCCTTCCTAAAGGGGTAGCCGAGGATGTCTTTGTCAAGGTGGGGAAGTTCCATTTCCCTGCCGATTTTGTGGTAGTTGATTTTGATGCTGACCCCCGGGTTCCTCTTATTCTCGGAAGATCATTTTTGAGGACCGGGCGGACTTTGATTGATGTGTATGGAGAAGAAATAACTCTGCGGGTTGATGATGAAAAAGTCACGTTTCAAATCAATCAGAACTCTAAACCGCTAACCACCAAAAGCAACGTTGCTGTGGTTAATCAAAAATCTGATCCAGTAATTGCTTCCAAAAGAAGTGATTCGATTCTCTCAAGATTTGCGGTTAAGAGTATGTCTGAAAAACGTGCCGAACTCAAAGCTATGAAAATTGCACCTGGTTCAACCAAATGGTTTGAAAGTTGTTCCGCGGATGTTAAGAGTATTCTTGATGATGATGAATCGGATTCGGAGATTACAACGGAAGAGGTGGAAATTGCTAGCTCTAAGAGCACACCTCTTGTCCCACCTCCGGAGCCGGTTTATCGTGTGAAGATTGTTGATTCTGTCCTTTCCGACTCTTCCCATCCTTCTCCTCCGATTGAGGGAAGTGATATCTCGAGGGAAGAGCTCGAGGTGTTGTCTGATGATGCTCCAATTTCGCCGGAAATTGTTGAGATCGATAGTGATCCCGGGGAAGATGTCTCGTTTTTAAAAATGAAATTTGATGAACCATTATTTTCCCTTCCCCCGGAAGATGTTAATAAAAAGCCGCCTAAATCAGTTCAAGTTGTTGATTCAAAATCAGGAGAGCAAAGTAGTGGCAGTACCACTTCTAGTATTGATTCTCTTCTTGAGGAGTTCGCCGATGAACTCACTCATATCGATCCAATCCCACCGGGGGATAAGGACGATAACTTTGATTTTGAATCTGACTTAAGAGAATTGGAATTTTTGCTGAACCGTGATCCGTCTAAATGTGATTCTTATCCCAAGGAGTTCGCCGATGAACTCGCTCACGACGATCCACTTCCATCAGATGATGATGATCTCTTTGACTTTCATGCTGATCTTAAAGAAGTTGAAAATCTTTTATACCATGCTCCATCATCTGATTCTTACACCGAGCTTAATGATTTACAAGATGATGATGACCTCTTCGATTTTAGGGCCGATCAAACCGAATGGAAAAATCTTTTATATGGAAAACCTAGTGATGAAAAAGACCCTAAAATTGAAACCATACTTGAGGATGCTTCAATTGTTTCTCATGACTTATCTCCTCATTCTCCCGAGGATGATTTCCTTTTCTCCATTGAGTTCTCTATCGAGTACCCTGCTGAGTTTTCTTGTGAAGACAAAGTGTTTAAGCCAGGCATACTCATTAATGGTGAAATTCATCCTTTGATGAAATTGACTCTTGATAAGAATTTAAAGTTTCCTGCCTTATCTAAGGAACTTTTAATTCTGGAGAAAAGTGATTCCTCTCTGCTTCTTTCTGTTCAAAAACTCCCGTTCTGCCCGGAGTCATCTCTGATTGAAACTTTACTATCGTTTCCAGCTGGAAACGAAGACAAAGTTTTTGACCCCGGCATCACCGCTTTTATCTTCTAAAGCCGTGGGTATCTCATCGGAGTGGAACTTTCGTGTGTTTCAATGTTTATTCAAACATCTTGAACGAAAGTCCGATTGAGATTATCTTTTCCACTTGCTCCCCCAAGGACAATTAAATTCGGGGTCGAGTCAAGCTCATGTGACTCGGTTACCAAAAACAAGCGCTTCGTGGGAGGCACCCCATGCTTATCCTTCTATCTTCTTTCTATTTTCTGTTAAAGTGACGTGAGGAGGATTGCCTTCTCCATTTCTTGTGTTTCGTTGTTTTCTGTGGTATGTCCAGGATTGCCCGATTGATGAAGACTCTCTTGCTCGTGGTTTGCTTCTCTCCACTCGAGTTTCATCATTCGTTGCTCATCCGATATCCTAAATCTTATCGTTTTACATCTATCTTTTGGCATAATTAATAAACGGCCTTAGATTTTTGTAGGATACCCTTACCTTTAAGACATTGAGGACAATGTCTCGTTTTAGTCTGGGGGGGGGGGTGATCTTTCGATTCGATTTTTGCCTTGCATTTTTTGCCGTTTACTCATGCAACCCCGTTTTTCCTCCAAAATTGAAAAAAATCCAAAAAAAAAATAGAAAAATTTAAAAAAATTTGCAAAAATATAATAAATTTTGACAATTTTGTTGACTTTCCGCTGGTGAGAGTAGGAATAAAATTCTGACTTGACCGGGCGTGTTGAGCCCTAGCTTGTCTCCTTAACTATTTATAATCTATAAGCTCGTGCTAGTCTTTTATACAAGGAGCTATAAAACGCGAATTCTTTTTAAGAGTTTGCAAGTTCCCATAATTGACTTTATATATGCATGGCTTGATTATTTGGCTAAGCATTCGCGGATCTTATTATTTAAGATTTTAAATTTGCGAAGAACGAGAAATGATAGAGTTGTTTGTAAGTTAGATTGCTAAACGTGGAGTAGTTAGATCTCTTTAGAGCTCATCGAAGTTACTTGTGGCTTTTTGTTCCCATAAGCTTGTTTCACCCAATAATAGTAATCTAGGAATAATTAAAGGTATTTTGGTTTTGGCGATAATTAGTTTTTATTTCTTCCTTAGAGAATTCTTGCTTATGAAAGTTGGGTACACATCAAGGTACTGTCAGTGTTACGGTGTAATAGACTATTCCATCTTGCCGGCTCGCAACTGATGTTGGGATTGTTATAAAAGCCGTAGGACTTGAGGTTTGGCAACACAAATAATTAATGAATATGATAATATATAATAATAATCCAAAGCCATAAAAAGTTTTCTACATCTTGCCGGTTCGCAGCCGATGTTGTAGACTTCTAATAAAGGCAGAGGAAAAATTCCAAGGTCATAATAGACTATCACATCTTGCCGGCTCGCAACCGATGTTGTGATTGTTATAAAGGGCCAAGGATTAAATACGTTAATGTGCTTGAATATGAAGATAAAGTGTTATAATGCCAAACTTCGACTCCGGGGATATCCTAATAAAAGCTTCTGTCTCTGGACTCGTAGATGAGTTGTTTCGGTCGTATATAAAAGGGATATCCTCAAAATCGTGTTAAATCAGAGACCTTGATGTGGATCTCATTTTTGTATGCAACGGTTTTCGAGGAAAGGTTTGGAAACTACTTAGCGTTTAAACTAGGTATCTTTATCGGACTAAAAATTATCGAAATGAGAATTTGAAGAAATTCATTTCTCACCAAAAATAAAACAAATAGAGGAAAATAGGAATATGGGAACGAGAAGTAATACACAAGTAACTTCCATGGGTAGTGTCGGCAATCTAACTTGTAAATGACAATTATTTAATTTTTAAGCTTAGTTTGGGGACTCGTGAAAAATCAGGAACGACGAATTTTATCCGTTTGGTCACTTCTTTATGAGTCGTGTTTCCTACTCGAAGACCCTAAAAGTTATCGTGAGATAACGATTTTTAACAAAAGCCGTCACATGAATAAAAATAAAAATACAAAAATAGAATAAAATGGAAAATCGGGGAGTTTTTAGAACTTAAGATTTCTTAATCTCTTTTGAAAATTTTGCAACTTCTTAAAGTTAGTAAAAACAGATTGGAAATTTTTGGTTTTGAAAATGTGTTTTTATAACATTGCATGAGGACATTGCAATAGCTTAGTCTGGAGGAATTTTGGTATGTGCTTAAACACATACCTTTATTTGACCAAACCCGGACCCAAAACGACCAAAAACTAACCCAAATGCCAAAGATATTTGTGTTTTTGTGTTTGTTTATGTGCAGGAACGGATATCGAGAAAAAGGGACAAAATCAAGCAAAAAAACGGGAAAAACGAGCACGAGATATGGAAAAGATATTTACAGCCGATGCCGGGAAGTTTATGTCATCCAGATCCTTGAAGAATCATCAATTGACAAATGAAGCCCTTGGTGTTACTTTGGAATATTGGCATATTCAGTCCCTTGATTTGCAGAATTTACATTTTTGGTCCTCGCACTTTATTGCTAAATCCAAAAATTACACCTTAACCCTTAAATTATCCTATCCGGATTTAATTAAAATAAAACCCAATTCCCACAACCCAATAATAAACAACCCAAAAGCCCACTAATCACAAAAGCCCACCCTTATTACCCGATTATAACCCATACCCAAGCCCCGTTCTTAACCCGGTCAAAACCTTTTTATAACTTATGGTCAAACAATAGTTAAAAAATGAAAAGCTAAACCCCGCACCCCAATTCCCTTTTAACCCAGAAAGATTTACTGTACAAGAACCCTAAATCCCCAAATCCAATTTTACTGCAATTAAGGGCAAAGTTGTCCTTGCACACGTATCTAGGAGGTCCTGACACCAAGAATGACACGTGGGAGCTATTGATTGGACAAGCCACCTCACACATATTGATCCAAGGGTCGCGGTTGCAAGAGTGATGATCAAGGGATGATCTGAGGGTCGAGATTGTTTTGAAGAAACACAAATGACGCGGATCAATGACATGGCATCTCACGGGTTGGCTATAAATAGAGCCCCTCAACTCACGGATTCGGATGTTAGATAATTTAGGGTTAGGTTATTAGGTTTAGGAGTAGGATAATTTAGGCTTATTATTCTGCTATTTGTATTTTCTTTTCAGATTTCAATCCTTTGTACTCAAAATTTTAGTGTTTAATGGAAGTCAACCTTTGGTCAAAGGTATTGTTCATCTGCTTAAATTAGTACTTATTAATGTTTTACAGCTTTTCTGGCTCACTAGTGTTAATTCATTACCTTATTGCTTATTTTCAGTCACTAGTGCTTATTCTTGCTTAAATTCTCATTTTATAAGTCCTATCAGTTTAACCTAGCTTCTACTTAATTCATATGCTTGCTGATTGTTCTTTCTACTATAAAAGCTAGTAGGTAAGTGGTGATTAGCTTATGGTTTCTAGTTTACATGTTCATGATCAGTGTTTGAGTAGGAGTGTTTGGATCATTGAGAACTTCTGAGTTTCAGATGGCTTAGACTTTTGCATTCAGGTAGTTGGTTTCTATTGGTATGATTTAGGGTAGTTATGTCATAAATAAATAGCATTTTAGTTAAAAAGTCAAAATAAATTATTCTGCATAGAGGTTAGTGTAACAGTAAGGTCAAATCATTCATTTAGTTGCGTTAGCAGTTAATATAGCTTATTTCATTCATGTTATAGCTTGTTTCATCATCCATAGTCAGTTAGAATCAATTGAAATTCATCAAAGTCAAAGATAAGGTAATAGGGAAAAAAGTCAGCCATAAGTAAAATAAGTAGGAATCAGTTGAGCAGGTCTGATCTAGGTTTAATTTCAAGCATCAATTGTTTCATAAAAAGTTCAAAAAGTGGTTTCCTGAATATTTTATGGTATAAGCTTTTAGATTCTGAGCTTGGTTTTCAATTTGTGGCTTATTAATAAGCTTAAAATAGGACTGCAATTAGCTCCCTTAAGTTGTTCTTCCCCTGCACAGCATATTGCTCTCATTCCCAGCTGAACTTAGGATTAATTAGAGTAGCTATAGGTAATTACTTTTGGGAATTATCAGATTTTAAGCAGTCTGATATATAGGCTTTTAGTTTCTGCAACTGGAATGCATAAATCAGCTTTTTCCTGGCTTTTAAAGTAGCTACAAATAGGGCTGATCATCATTTTGTTCCTGGTCTTGTTTTAATCTGCTCAGCTTATTTCCTGCTTAATCCTAGTGCTTATTTCACTATTTTCAGTTTCTTTTAGCTTCCAGTAGTTAGATATACAAGTCCGGAGCTTCTTGTAATTTTTGGTCTGCTTTTGCTTAATTTTAGCTTAATTCAAAAACTGCTTATTTACTGTTCAGCTTATTTTGGCTATTTCACTTTCTGAAATTATTTTTCCTAGATTAGTCATTTAATTTTAAAATTACTCAGAATTTTCCAGATTTTTCCAAGTTGTTTTAATATTTTTAAATCATTTAACTAGTTTTAATTAGTTTTTAATTCATAAAAAATTAATAAAAAGTCAAAAAAATATTTTTCTTTTTCCAAAAAATTTTCTTTTAATATTTAGAATTTAGGAAAATTATTTTCATAAATTTAGGACTTAGATTTAGAAATTTGCTTTTTAAATACGTTTTTAAATCCGTCGCGTAACGTTTTTAAATTTCATATTGCGTTTTTAGAATAGTATGCTTAGCTTAAATTGTACCCTTAGCTTAATTAGTTAATTTCGTTTGTTATCTTAATATTCATAGTATAAAACCAAATCAAAATCACTCACTTTTTCACATTCACTTCACGAATCACGATCCCAAATCACATATTCCATTCAATCTTCGTCGGGACAAACGACTCGGGTCTTGCATATTTACTTTGCAATTCCTTGGACTACAATCGACTATATCACAACTCCTATATTGCTCTGGTTCCCTTCAGCAGCTTGATTCCTACCGTTACCCTGGTTTCTCTATTTCCTGCACTCACTCTTGTAGTGCCCCTTTTCCCCACAACCAAAGCAGGTTATGGAAGATTTGTCCTTGACATTAGGAGCCCTTTGATTAACTGCTGGTGCCCTCTGAGCAATATCAAGAACTGGTGATCTGCAATCCTTGGTCATATGCCCGACCTTTTGACAATTTTGGCATCTCACGGTGCATGGCCCGTTGTGATGGAGTTTACAATGGTTACACAGAGGAGATTTTCCAGCATATACCTTCTGGTCACTGGGTCCAGTAGAATAAACCTTAGCGGCCTCTTGTCATTTGTTTGCCTGATGGTTGACTCTTGAGTTGTCCTCCCATTTCCTTTTGTTATCTCCTTTTTTTCTGCCATATCTTGGATCACCTGATCCATTAAGTTGTGAGAGATGGAGATTGTGTTATGCAAATCAGTATGATTATCAGCCAATACATTCCCTCTGATGTTCAAGGGTAATCCCTCGATGTAACGCTCTATCAGCCGCGCCTCAGTAGCAACCAACTCAGGACATAGTAATGCTAACTCTTGGAAGCGTTGAGTGTACACCACAATGTTGGTTCCTTGAACCTTCAAGTTCCAGAATTCTACTTCCATCTTTTTTACCTCAGTGCGAGGACAATACTTCTGGAGCATTAAAGCCTTGAATTGTTCCCATGCCATAGCATATGCGATATCCATCCCTGCTGACTTCATGTAAGAGTTCCACCAAGTTAATGCGGCGCCTGTCAAGGTGTACAAGGCGTACTTAACCTTGGACTCTTCTTCACAATTGCATATGCGGAACACAGTTTCCAACTTTTCTAGCCATCTTGCCAAGCTGACAGCTCCCTCAATACCTCCAAAGCTTCCTAGATCACAAGCACGAAATTCCTTGTATGTGCAGCCTCGACTGCCATTAGTAGGTCTTGCGGCTCTATCACCGGTGTCAGTGCTTGATCCTACATTGGCAGCAGCGGCCATAGCTTCTGCCACTTGCTGTGCCACGAGTTGTGCGAGTGTTTGCTGGTCGACTCTGTTTGGAGCGGGATTGGCATTAGTTTCGGGTCGAGTACGCTTTGATTTATGTGGAGCCATTTGTCTACAAAACAAAGTAACAAATGATGAGATTTTGCAATAGAATAAGAGAAATCATCACATGAATGGATAGCATCACAAATAGAGTGTGAATGAAAAGAACTCAATCAAGAAAATCAACAGAGATAGGTAACAAAATGAGCTTGTTATAGATTAGAAGTCGCGCTCAGATAAATGGGTGGGTTCCTATACGATAGCAATATAAGTGTTTCAAAGGAATAAAACGAGTGGTCAAACTCAAAGTTGAATGATAGTTCGTGAAGGATGAGGTGAGTATTTATACTCGGAGTTGAATAGCAAGATTTCATAAAGGAAGGCATAGTCTGTGACAAAGACGGTATACGTGTGTGAAAGTATATAGAAGATACTTATAGTATAAATATAAGGCTAGAAAGTATAAGCCATCAAATAAGTACATATGTATATGTATACAATTAACACGAAAGCATGTGTCATAAAAATAGCACGTAAGTATGTGTTAAGCTTGCTAGAACAATAAGTAAAGTAGCAAGTAAAGTGGCAAGTAAGGCAGGCTGGCATATGGAGGTTATAGGTTGAGTTTTTGTAAAAAGTGGTTATAGTCTAGGTTTTATGTGTACCTAATTCTCTATAACCTTGGCTCTGGTACCAATCATTAACACCCCCAAATCAGAATGCAGCGGAAGTGATATCTGGGGTGCTACGTATTGGAATCACAACACAAGTAATAAAGAACGGATTATCTAATCCGTTTTAAAGTTTCATTAATCAAAACATAAGTTTTACATAATTACGAATGCGGAAAACAAGGCCCATGGTAGTTTTAAGTTGTCCCATAGTACAAAAACATTGGTCATGAGTGTTATGTGTACACTCCAAAAGTGTGCCTATGCCCCTGCCAAGCGCTGCCTTGCATCATCATATATCAAACAATTAAACACCTGAGAAAAACATGCTAAAATTCAGCAAAAAGCTGGTGAGTTCATAGGTTTACATAAAGCAGTAAAGTTGGACCAATAAGTTTACAAGTTAACATTATAATGAGCATAATGTTATACGAAAGTCTACTACGCTGCGCTAAGTTCCATGTTACCGAAGCTACGACAGTGTGCATGAAATGAGTTCATGTAATAATAATAAGGCCCTGCATGTGTTCTATCCCGTGACACTTGTAATTCGACATGGTATACATCCGTTTGTCTTATCTGGACAGTTGGCTCTCCAACACAGATGGAGGTGTCACCCTTAATAGATCTACTTATATCACTTGTGCTTCCCAGCAGGAACTAACGGTACATGAGTATGGGCATGAATTTGGGATGCAGTACTTAGGCTAACACGTAATAGTTTTTCAAACTAAAGCATTGTTTAAACGGTCCATAAAAGCAAGTATGTTTCTCACCCCAAGTTTGCAAAGCAATTACGAGTTAAAAGTGGGGCTACAAACTCACCTCCGAAAATAGTCCTCTGAAATGAAAAGTCAAATAGTAGCAGTGTGTGGCACCAACACGCGACCTAAATTAGTATTGCAATTCTTAGTTTACAATTACGTGTATTCACGACTCAAAGTGTTTAAACAAGTTTAAGTGTTTACAAGTGGTCGTGTTTGATGTTGCTTGTGTGTCGTGTATGCAATTTATAAAATGTTATATCACCCGTACATGTTTGTTTGCAAGTTTGGTTATAATATAACGTTACTTTGGAAATCCTTAGAAATAGTCAAAATAATACATTTTGGGATTTTTAGCAAGTATGTATCGTAACTACGATATGAATGTTTCGGTAATATATATTTGGAAAAGTTTCCGACTCGACTAAAGTATGTAACCAAAACACCACAACTTTCGTTTATGACATTTTATCCGAAACCGCACCTAAAGTGTCCAAAGTTCATTTCTAAAAATAAAAACAGTTTACTATTCACTAATAGAAAGCTGTCAAAATAATATTTTTCGTCGGTATCTTTGTTGAGTCATAACTTCTTCGTTATAGCTCGGTTTTTAAAGTTCTACCTATCCCCGCAAAGGCATTTAAGAGTACTAACACATTTTAAGGTCTCGGGGACTCGGTTTATCTTTAAAAGCTTAGTTTTACCATGATGAAAATCTTGACAGCAGACTATTTATTTTTCTGAAAAATAGTTATCGATAATATATTTAGAAAACTCGTATTTTATTCGTTATAAATCCATTTTTATCCATTCAAACGACCACGTTTTCGTTAGAAAATCTATTTTCTATTTCTTTAACTAAATCCTTGTAAAAATAACTTTATTTTCTAAGAATTAAAAATTTGGGTAGCGCTTCCGCGTATATTTTTCAATAATCCATTTTTCTATACTAAAACCTTTTAATCAACTCCAAAATCTATTCTAATCTTTTCCACCAATTCTTCAATAATTTATATAGTTCTAAAATAAAATAAAAACATGATAAAATCTCACAAACATGTATATAGGTGATATAGGTAGTTTATGAGTTTAAATGAAGATTTAAACTTAATAATAACATAAATATACATAAAATGAATAATGGAAAGTATAAAAATTATTTTATGCTTACCTGAAAATGAAGAGTTTTTAACTAGATCTAGAACAAAATATCCCCAACGGTTCCTCCAAATCGTTATGTAGTTAGTTGTAAGCTCGTAAATGATCGTAAAACACTTGAAACTATTGAAATCGATCACTTCTTCTTCCTTTTTATTTTTGGCCGAGCCACAACAGAGAGAGAAAGAGATTTTGGCGGAAAAAAAATGCAAGTATAACTTTGCTAGTTTATCTTTCTATTTATAGGGCAAAAGTTAAGGTTTTATGGCATTTTGGTAAAATACATAAAGGGTAAAATGGCAATTACAATATTTTTGGTCCAAAAAGTCAAAAGAGGGGATGGGGTTGGTTGCTTGGGCCATATTTTTGGGGTATGGGGGGGGATGGCTTGGTGATTTTGTGTAAGGATTTGTCTCCAATATTATTATATATATATATATATATATATATATATATATATATATATATATATATATATATATATATATATATATATATATATATATAATATAATATAATAAATTAGATATTTATTATTTAGGTATTGAATTAGCTAGAAATAAATTTTAGTGGGACAAAAATAAAGTGTAATGAAGTCATAAAAATTATAAAAATGTAAATTGTATAAGTATCGTATGTTTAAATAATTATGATAAGAACATTTTTATGGACTCGAACATGAGTTAAATTAATTATTGCTATAACTAATTGAGTGATGGTACACGTGCGGGGTCGTTTTCCAGGAAAAACGAGATAGTTTCTCATTTTTAAAATTAAATTGTCAATAAGTGTCAGAAAATATATAATGTGCATTTTCTAATAAAACAAATAATTAATACTATTAAAATAATAGTACGGAAAATTATCATTTGTCGCAGGTATGATCTCTCCCCTGAGAAACCGATTAGTGGTGTCGTTGGGGGCCTAAGGTTTGACCTGATGTATCCTGGAGCTTGTTGAAACAGTGCTTGTATATTATGTCTTCTGAACTCCCTCCGTCCATGTATATTCTACTTGTATCACCCCGTCTTATAGACCACAATATTGTCTAAGCCAGTACTACTCTCACACGAGCACGCCTAACCGTATGGGCGATTAACCGTTAGACCACAAAACGCGTTGTTGTCTTATAAGGCGTATGTTATACTAATATCCCAGCATCACTCCAAGTCACGACCGATGTGGGATTTGCCTAGGGTGTTACATTCATCCCCCCTCCCCCAGGGGAATCCCATCCCAGGATTCAGTTGGACAAAGCGGTTCGTGAGCCTACGGGCAAAGTGGACAATATTGTAGTCTTTAAGGTGGGGTGTTACCGGTGGTATCAGGACCAGGACCAACTCCAACTGCAAATGGCAAAACAAGGTGAACGGTTAATGTAAACCGACGACATTGAGTTGTTCTTTTCATTCCCCTAAAGTAAGTAACTGTACGGTGCCAGGCTGTGTCGTTGTTTAAATAGATCGGACCTGGAGGCCGGCCGACTCGGCTATATGATACCACCCATTCACCATGTGGCAATCCGACATCTTCAGCAATTTGGTTCATTGTCTGCTCGAATGTGTCACCGTCATCGAACGTTCGTAGGACATGCCCGAGATATGGTGGGAGGTTAATTTTGTAGTGGATTTCACGTCTCTCTGTACCATGGGCCCGATGGTTATTCCCCACAAAGAATGCAAAGCCCCTCATTGTCACCAACAGCTCATCCACTTCCACTGTTACCAAAAAAGAACAATAGATTACATATTATCCCACCATATTAAAAATAAAAATAAAAAACCCTTTTTAGCATACCAAACACCATTTATAACATATTTTAAATCCAAATCAGCACCTATGCAAAAGAAAAAGAAAAACAGAAAGAAAAAAAAAATCTTACTATTAAAGTTAGCCGCCAGCTGTTGAAGAGTAACACCCGTATTGTTATGTGCTTGTAAGTATGCGACGGTGATAGCCGCCATCTAATTGAAGAAAAAAAGTAAAAATATAATAAATTATTTTTATTATAAATAATAGCACTAAGAAATATTAAATAAGTAATAAATGAAGAAAGATCGAAGATTAGATGAGTAATAAATGAAGAAATATCGAAGATTAAATGAGTAATAAATGAAGAGAGATCGATTACCTTTTTGTCGGTGCTCTTCTTGATAGTATTGTAATTTGTAAATAGTACATACGGGTGTTACTCTTCACCAACTGCCTTTATTGTCCATTTGATGGGCTGCCTTTATTGATGGGCTGCCTTTATTGTCCATTTGGGTAGTTTACTAAAGTCTTTTTGAAGCATGACTTATTAGCCCATTTGGGTTAGGGACCCATTAGCGTTAATAATTAACATCTCATACGTTTGATATTGTATAAGTTTTTTTAAAAACCAATCGAGCTAGTGAAACATAATAGTTATATTTATGAACAAAGAAAAAGCTCTTTGTCACACGTACATGAATTAAAAACCAATCGAGCTAGTGAAACATAAAAATCCACTTGGTACCAATCACCCTTACTCCCTTAGGCAAATCTACAAGTACCCAAACCTTCTGTATCTTGAACTGTAGAAGCTCTTCTTGCATAGCTTCCACCCAGCTTGATTCTTGTAGTGCTTTAAGTACATTCTTGGGTTCTTCTTGTGATAAGAAACACACAAACAGACAAGTATTGGTGTCTTCATGAGTTTTCTCTTTATAGATTTCACTGAGAAAGCCTTGTCCATCTGTAGATTGAACTTGTCTTCTTGTCTTTACACCAGAATGAAATGGGGCGTTGTACCTGCGAAAATTAATGATAAAAAATGCTTTGAATAATAATCAATTGAATGATTGTGGACAACGAGTCCATATGATGGTGGAATTTGCTTTATATAATGATTCTAAATTGAATCCTTGAATTGAACGATTCATGGCTAGTGTTTTATGGCTTTTTGAAAAGCTAAAGTTGGTGATTAGTCGTTGGTGGATGATGATGTGTTTGCTTTGATTTGGTGATGATACTGATATTGTTAATTGATGGTGGATAGTAAAGGGATAAGTAATCTGCTATTCAGAAGCACAACTTCAACAGATAAGAGAGATTTTCAAATCTCAACTTAAACACGATGGTTTAACCCTTAAAACGCATACCTTATTATCTGAGGCAAGGCCTCCATTTATACAAGAGGTGGTAGGTGTAATAGTTACAACCTACGTCATTGCTTACCTATATTTACATTATTGATATAGGTAGGTGGCCGACAGGCCTTACATTATTACTAAAATACAAACCACATCATGTATCTCCCCATGAGATAGAAAGACGTATAAAAGTGGATTCTTGAACTCACGGTAATTCGTAAAAGTTTAAAGTACTTGTGTAAGTTAAAGCAAGTATTATGTTTCAATCATCAAACGAGTACAACGTTTAAGGTAAACACCCCGCCTTATAGAGTACAATATTGTCCGCTTTGCCCGTAGGCTCATGACTTTGCTTTTGTGGCCCTCATGTGAAGACTTTCCGGCAGGTCACCTAAGCCAGTACTACTCCCACACGAGCACGCCTAACCGTATGGGCGATTAACCGTTAGACCACAAAATGCGTTGTTGTCTTATAAGGCGTATGTTATACTAATATCCCAGCATCACTCCAAGTCACGACCGATGTGGGATTTGCCTAGGGTGTTACATTCACCCCCTCCCCCCTTAGAGGAATCCCGTCCCGGGATTCAGTTGGGTAACAACCCTGCCTAAGGGACTCATCGTCCTCGATGAGGTTTGCCCCACATCCCGAACGGCTTGGAGTGACTCTGATACCACCGGTAACACCCCGCCTTATTGATGAAGCGAAAAGTGTACCGCTTTTAGGGGGTCATTTAAGCCCTAAATCGTATTTATTTGATCAAATATTGCCCTAAATCATTCCTTTTGTCATTTTAGGTACTTTGGAGAAGAAATCTGGAAAAGGAAGCATTTTGGACATTTTTGGAGCATAAAAGTGAAGAAAACGACAAAGTCTCCAAAGCTGCTGGAAAAGTACACATGACGGCGTCAAGAATTGCTCTTGACGGCGTCACGGCTTGACAAAAGAGGTGGATATGACAAATACACGTGACGCGCCAGAGAGTTTTACAAAAGAAAGTCTGACGGCGTCACCCTTTAAGGTGATCAAGGCCATCACGGTTTAAGCTAAAGAGAGACGGCGTCAAGCACATTTCTGACGGCGTCAACCATTGATAGGCCAGAGCGGATTTTGGAGGATTAAAAAGGGACGGCGTCAGGAAGACCATCCGGGAACCCTAGCCACGGCGAGGTGATGACGTCACCTCCTACAACGTGACGCCGTCAGCCCCTAAACTCTATATATAGTTTTGCAATTTTTATTCATAGTGTGCAACTTTGTGAGGAGAAACCCTAAGACGAATTTTCTGCCATTTTTAAGGGTTTTATACCCTTGGATCTCCAATGTTTAATTGAAGATAAGTAATCAATTAATCATTCAATATGTCTATGTGTTGTTTGATTATATCTTGTTCTTGTCTTTTGATTAACATGCTAGGCTAGATTTATCTTGTGTTTGCTTAGATCTAATGAAACCTAACTATTAATTATTAGTTGTTGGTGTGTTATTAATTATATTGGATGATTGTTTATCGATGTTAGGCTTAAGAAAACTGGCTAACCTCCTATACGGTAACTTGCTTGAACGTCTTAAGAAACATGAACCAATGCGTACTAAGGTTTTTATGGTTGTATTTAATGCATGAGTGAATTCTAGTGATCCCATGTTAGGAGCTTCTTAGCCGGCTCGACATAGGAGTGAAGTAGGAGCTTGTAGAGTTGGGGAAGTACGTACGCCACCCCACGATTGGTATTAAGGAATACACCCGTCATCCACGCAATTAATACACACTAATCAACCGGTAAAAGATAGTTAGGGAGTAAGGAAATCTAAGTAAACACATTTCTCCCCATATAAGTTCCACCACCTTTTCATTTTCAGTTATTTTATTTTATATTGCAATTGTAGTTATTTGGGTTAGTTGACTAGCAACTAATTCCGCCCACTCCTTCAAACCTGAGATTTTACTTGCTTTCATAAAAAATATAAAAATACAAAAAGAATCTTCCCTTACTCTTAGACCTATTAGAGTAGTTTTTCAATCCTAACGACACTATTCCCCTAGAGAACGATCAATCCCCCGGTACTTGCCACTTCACTATACTACATCGGTCAGGTACACTGCCTGGTGGGGATTGCAAGCCTCTTGAGATCCCTCGAGAGGTAAAACCTGTTGTAAGGTCGCAAAACCACGCATCAAGTTTTTGGCGCCGCTGCCGGGGAATAGTTATTGTTTAGGTTGAATTTTTATTTTATTAGGTCTACTCACTAGATTCCTTTCTAGTGAGATTTTTATTTTATTTTTCTAGGTTTTCTTTAGTCTATCTTTTTTCTTCGTTTCTTTGTTCGCAACCATTACCATCCGACATCATGGAAGGTGGTAATATCCTCGATCCCAACAACCCACCACCACAACAACACCACCTCCTAGAGCCCGTACCTTAGGAGACTACTCCCGTCCTAGCCACCATGGCTATCGAAACACCATTGAGCTCACTCAAGGAGCCAATGTCACTCCCTTGCGATCCGACACCATCCGGTTGGTGCAAAGTGGATGCGCATTCCATGGACTTCGTTCCGAAGATCCTAATCAACATCTCAAGGACTTTCTCAAAATTGTTGATTCCATAGACCTTGATGTTGCCACTCGAGAGACAACCCGACTGCGTCTCTTTCAATTCTCTCTGCGGGACCAAGCTAGTCAATGGCTAGAGCGTCTACCCGCAGGATCCATCACCTCTTGGGATGATCTCACCACTCGTTTCCTCGCTCAGTTTTTCCCACCAGGAAGAACTACCAAGCTAAGGAATGATATCTTGATGTTCCAACAACGTCAAGGCGAAACCCTCTACGAGGCATGGACTCGATTCAAGGACTTACTCCAAAAAGTCCCTAACCATGGCATAGAACTTTGGCTCCAAGTCCAAATCTTCTATGACCATATCAATCTCTCCACGAGGCAAACCATTAACCAATCGGCCGGTGGTAAGCTACGTGATCTAAGTGCGGAACAATCATGGGCTCTCTTGGAAGATCTTGCTCTTTATGACAACGAAAGTTGGAGTGATCCCCGTGATTTGAATAAAACGGTCAAGGCAATATCTTTGCCTTCGAACAATTCAAGCACTTCCGACCGTAGGATCATAGAACTTGAAGACCAAGTCAAGTTTCTTATGAAATCCTACGAGGCTCCTAAACCTTCAAGCTAAGTGAACAAAATCACTTCTTCATGTGAATTATGTAGTGGTCCCCACGACACTCGTGATTGCATGGAACTCCCCGAACAAGCTTTTGCGGACTACGCATCCTTGCGTACCGACGG
The DNA here is from genome assembly GCA_021014915.2 of Artemisia tridentata subsp. tridentata. NCBI lineage: Eukaryota > Viridiplantae > Streptophyta > Magnoliopsida > Asterales > Asteraceae > Artemisia > Artemisia tridentata. Next base: position 197,435,797 of record CP139507.1, read on the forward strand.
AGCGGGAGACAAGTGGTACACTTTCAAACCCGAGCCAAACCCCTACGGTGATTCATACAACCCCTCATGGAAAAATCACCCAAACCTTAGGTGGAAACAAAACCAAAACGCACCACCAACCAATTCTTCCAACCCACCTAATCGTTTCCAATCAAGCGGTTCAACCCCAAACCGTACTTTCAATAACAATCCTTCCAACAATTATGGTAGTACCAATAACTTTGAAGGATTGATGTCCCAATTTATGGCATCTCAAGAAGCTCGTTTGGCCAAGTTTGAAGCCGATTTCAAACAAAAACAAAGCGAGATGACCAATAAAATTGACAACTTATTGAAAGCCCTCAATAACCAAGTGCTATCACCTCCACATAAGGACGCTAGGAACACAAATAGCGGACCCCAAGTAAAAGACCCTTCTTCATCCAAACATGTCCACTTCGTCAACATTGTCACTATTAAACCAATTGATAGGAATGAGGATAATAGTGAACCTGAGGATGAGGTTAAGAAAGTCGAGGTTGATAAAGAAGTTAGGAAAAGTGAGATTGAAAAGTAGATGATGATGAGGACTACTTCAATAGACTACCCACTAAGGAAGAGCGCGCATATCATACAAACTTATTCGATGACCCCGAGACACCATACTTCCTAGGTAGACCAATTATAAAAATAGGCGACCCTTCTAATCTCAACATACCATGCAACATCGGACATTTGCATGTGTGGAAAGCTTACATCGACCTTAGATCGCCCATAAACATCATGACTAGAGCCCACTACAACTTAATAATGAAAAATCAACTTGGGTATAGGATGTTCCCTGATAAGGGTTGGATGAGTAACTTCACGGGAAGAGTTAAGGGATTACCGGTTTATGTAGGAAACTTCACCTATGTCACCGACTTTGTAATTGTAGAAGATATCCGCCCAATAGTCGATGCATGCTTAACTCAAGTAGTTTTTGGAAAACCATTTGTTGAGGTCTCTAGAATGACTTATGAACCTTCCTTAGGGATAGTTAGATTTAAGGATGAGATCGATGAGGTAAACTACCAAATGCCATATAAGATAGAGCAATTCCAACACTTGTCAAATGTTGAGAAGGAGCTTAAGCAAGCGGTCTACTATAGGAATGATGAGGATAGAAATAAAGGAGTAGACTATGTTATGGAAAGGATATCCGGTTTCTACAAGGATTGTTTGAAATTAGGACCGGAATATAAAACCGGAAATGAGAATGGCCTAGGAACCGTGACCAATGATGGAGTCACGTAATGTACGTGACTTTGAGTCTAGCTACAAGACTCGTTAATAAAGAAAAGTGCTTCTTGGGAGGCAACCCAAGCTTTGTTTGCTTTGTGTGTTTATTTATTTATTAGTTTGATTTTATTTGCTTTCGTATGTATGTTTAATTTTTATTATTATTGATTCATGTTCAAAACTAAATTGTGAAAATGCTTTATCTTGTTTTTAACTTCGTCTTAACTACATATAAAGGTATTTTGCAAAAGTTAAGTGTAAGGGAAATCCAAATCGATTTACAAGAACAAGAATGAACATGAATCATAACAATATTAAATTAACATACATATTAGTATTTGTTTGAGTCAAATGCTTGTATCGAGTCATAATGATGTTTTGCAGGAATTCCAGAAAGTAAAGTATAGGTTTTTTTCCAGAAATTTTCCGGAAACTTAACATGAGAATTCTGTCAGATCATTTCTGACGGCGTCAGGTTTTAATTTTCTGAATTTTTTGAAAGTTTTGTTTTCATAAAAAGTTTTTATTAAAACTCTAACTTATAAACTCCAGGAATCTGCAAAATAATCATTCCACAAGCATAATATCCTTATATAGATTTATCCCGCCGATGTTATGCAGGTTTTCGTGTTTGTTTTCTCAGGTTTAACAGGTTATTTTGGACAAGGAGATGTATGTGGAATCAAGCTTTTGGCGATGCTTTAGTCTTGAAGCTTCTACTTTCTCTTGGAAGAAGATCTAACCATGTTACCTCTTTATCCACCGAGCGAATCAGGGGAGTATTTGATTTCATTCTTTTACCTTATTTACTTTTACATCTTGTTATTTGAACATTGGGGACAATGTTCATCTTAAGTGTAAGGGGGGGGGGGTAAAAGTACGATACTTTAGAGAATGCTATTATGCTTGATTTTTCGTTTGTTTGATGGTAGATGTGTAATAAAACTGAGAGAAATACCTGTTAAGGCAATTTTAGTGCCAAATTTAATTTTTTTTACAGCATATAGGAGTGAAACTTTGATCTTAATGAGCGTCTCATGGATAGGAGTTATATGACTAGCACAAAACCGTACCACTAAAAAAATTTTCCACCCCCAAATATGTGAGGTTCGCCCCTAGAATTGGTAGGAAAAGCATTTATGCTATGATGTGTGTACCGGTAGCACTTAGATTCTAGAACTTGCGTTAGAACCATTCCGAGGCCACAAGTGAGACTACATTCGTGTAGTTAGATTTACTACATGATAAGAGGCATTAGGATTAACCCATTGTTTTACACATGTGTTTTTGTTATAATTACTCTGGCTACATTGGTCAAGTAATTCTCCCACACCCTTTGCGTTGTACTCATTTTTAGTACACAATACCCCTAGTACACCCCTCAGAGCCTATCTTTTCGTTTCTAACTTTAAGCATTTTACTTAAAGTAAGAATTTGTTTACACCCCACTTAAATGTACACCCAAATCGCCTTAGCCTACCCTGTATGCACTCATTTTTAGTGCATTATTGTGACAACATTTGTTTAAACCCTTAGTTAATTATCTAATTGATTACATGGTTGCTAAGTCGAGTCATATCCTTGTACATATTGTTTTGGGACGATTGGGACTCATGGGTAAAGTACTAGTGTAATGGAGTAATGGGGAAGAATAACATTATTACCCCCATATGTGCTAAATATCTTAAAAGTACTCAAAGTGTTTCGATTATCTTAATTCGAGTCATTAGAATAGTTATTTGTAAAGTTATGTAAAAGTTCAAGTGTAAGGGGAATGCAACGCCCCTATGATGTATTATTTTGGATGGTAGGGCAAGAGTGTATGTTAAAAAAAAAAAAATGAGAAAAAGAAAAGTAGAAAAAACATACGGACTACCATCCCGTTTCATTTTATGTTTATTTTATGTTTTTGTTATTTCTTTCATTAGCTTAAGTCGAGTCTAGTCTTGGCTTAGCAACGCCATATTGTACATGTAATTAATCAAGATCTTTAACTCGCCACCAGTAAAATATCCCTTATCCAACAAATCCGTGTTTATCATATCCCTACACCTAACGTTATAACCCGTTTAAAAGCCCTCTTTGATAGTTTATCTTAGGTGCTTACGCCTAGTGGAGGAGGTTTTCGATCCTTTCCCAAGCCTATGGTAATCTATTTGCTATGACAGGTAGTGAGAGATATTATCCGTTTTCATTTATGAGATATACTTTTATGACACCTGAGAGATGTGAGTATCTAAACACTACTTGTGAGCTGCTAGTTTGTAATCTCCGTGCTTATTATGATTAAAGTGGAACGACTATTTGTTGTAATTACTTTTATATTAGCGTTAAATGACCCCTAACTTGTATTTTGATTAGAATAAAAGCGCATTTGCTTGAGGACAAGCAAATCTCAAGTGTAAGGGTATTTGATGAAGCGAAAAGTGTACCGCTTTTAGGGGGTCATTTAAGCCCTAAATCGTATTTATTTGATCAAATATTGCCCTAAATCGTTCCTTTTGTCATTTTAGGTACTTTGAAGAAGAAATCTGGAAAAGGAAGCATTTTGGACGTTTTTGGAGCATAAAAGTGAAGAAAACGACAAAGTCTCCAAAGCTGCTGGAAAAGTACACATGACGGCGTCAAGAATTGCTCTTGACGGCGTCACGGCTTGGCAAAAGAGGTGGATATGACAAATACACGTGACGCGCCAGAGAGTTTTACAAAAGAAAGTCTGACGGCGTCACCCTTTAAGGTGATCAAGGCCATCACGGTTTAAGCTAAAGAGAGACGGCGTCAAGCACATTTCTGACGGCGTCAACCCTTGATAGGCCAGAGCGGATTTTGGAGGATTAAAAAGGGACGGCGTCAGGAAGACCATCCGGGAACCCTAGCCACGGCGAGGTGACGGCGTCACCTCCTACAACGTGACGCCGTCAGCCCCTAAACTCTATATATAGTTTTGCAATTTTTATTCATAGTGTGCAACTTTGTGAGGAGAAACCCTAAGACGAATTTTCTGCCATTTTTAAGGGTTTTATACCCTTGGATCTCCCATGTTTAATTGAAGATAAGTAATCAATTAATCATTCAATATGTCTATGTGTTGTTTGATTATATCTTGTTCTTGTCTTTTGATTAACATGCTAGGCTAGATTTATCTTGTGTTTGCTTAGATCTAATGAAACCTAACTATTAATTATTAGTTGTTGGTGTGTTATTAATTGTATTGGATGATTGTTTATCGATGTTAGGCTTAAGAAAACTGGCTAACCTCCTATACGGTAACTTGCTTGAACGTCTTAAGAAACATGAACCAATGCGTACTAAGGTTTTTATGGTTGTATTTAATGCATGAGCGAATTCTAGTGATCCCATGTTAGGAGCTTCTTAGCCGGCTCGACATAGGAGTGAAGTAGGAGCTTGTAGAGTTGGGGAAGTACGTACGCCACCCCACGATTGGTATTAAGGAATACACCCGTCATCCACGCAATTAATACACACTAATCAACCGGTAAAAGATAGTTAGGGAGTAAGGAAATCTAAGTAAACACATTTCTCCCCATATAAGTTCCACCACCTTTTCATTTTCAGTTATTTTATTTTATATTGCAATTGTAGTTATTTGGGTTAGTTGACTAGCAACTAATTCCGCCCACTCCTTCAAACCTGAGATTTTACTTGCTTTCATAAACAATATAAAAATACAAAAAGAATCTTCCTTCACCCTTAGACCTATTAGAGTAGTTTTTCAATCCTAACGACACTATTCCCCTAGAGAACGATCAATCCCCCGGTACTTGCCACTTCACTATACTACATCGGTCAGGTACACTGCCTGGTGGGGATTGCAAGCCTCTTGAGATCCCTCGAGAGGTAAAACCTGCTGTAAGGTCGCAAAACCACGCATCGCTTATAGACTATAATATTGTCCGCTTTGCCCGTTGGCTCACAACTTTGCTTTTGTAGCCCTCATGAGAAGACTTTCCGGCAGGTCACCCAAGCCAGTACTACTCTCACACGAGCATGTTTAACCGTATGACGATTAACCGTTAGACCACAAAACGCATTGTTGTCTTATAAGACGTATGTTATACTAATATCCCAACATCACTTCAAGTCACGGCCGATGTGAGATTTGCCTAGGGTGTTACACTACTCACCCTATGTGAGGCTATCATTGCTGCTATGACTACTGGATCGGATGATGGTATGAACACATCCCACGGAATGCTTCTCGGTGGGGTACGTTGTCAGGTCTCCATGACCTTGTTACTTCTTTTTGTGCCTTAGTGCCATGATTGGATCATGTTGACACTCACTATCTGTCCCATGAGGGACTTTTGCTGTTTTTGGTTATTGTTCTCTACTCTAGGTTGTGTGATAGGGTAGGTAGGTCTGGGTGGACCGGTTAAATGCTCTAAGTGTAAGGTAGGTTTTATGTTATGTCTTGGGGGTGAGCTAGGAGGGGATGTCAGGGTGCCTTTTTGTGTGTTATACTTGGGGTAGTTCCCAGGTAGTGGTTTGGTCTGATTGCTATATGTAAAGTAATATGGATAAGGACAAGTGAGTTGGCATGTGTTTACCTGAGTTTTTCCTGATAAGTGCGTGTATCGTGACCTGAGTAGTACGTTGTCGGACCGTTTTCCTGATATCTTCCAGCATTCCTCACTACCCCTTGAATCCCGTGTGTTTGCGATTTTCGAGCTTGTGTGAGCGACCTGAGAGAGTGGTATCTCCCGTAGAATCATGTTGGCCTCTTAGAGAGGAATGACGTGTGTAGGACTGCAAGGTCTGCTGCCGCATGTATCTTCCTTGTAGGTTTCTTTGTGTTGTTTCCAGTTGGTTGGTGAGTCTCTTTTCGGGGTTTTGTTGGTTTTTCTCCATGTGAGAGAGGTTTTCCACGCGGATAGTTCTGAGGTGGTTTTTGGTTCTTTCTTAAATTTTAGGGTGTTAGTCACCAACCATGTTTAACCAAGAAACTAGTGGTTTTGAGGAAGGTTTTTTCGATTTTTGAGTGAGAAATGAGTGAAAATAGGTGAAAATTTTCGAAATTTTTTGTGGCTATTTTGTATCATGTCTCACGGATGGCGCCATGTTTACGTATGATATGTAAATTGGTTTAGATATGAGATGGGTATGGTTTTGTTGTTTGGTTTCCCGTGTTGAACGGTAAGGTCCCGATGAGATTGATATAGATCAAGAAGCGGGGGTAACACTTAACAAGAACCATGTTGCACTGTTGTGAGGCAGTATTTGCCCAAGTGTGTGAAAAACTTGTGTGATGTTGTTTGTTGCTCTCCTTTTATCGAGAGACTTGTAAGATTTTGAGATAAACCCTTTGGCAGTGATCAACGGCTGTCAGGGTGGCAAGTGTTGATCATCTGAGAGCAGACAAGGAGGACATATGTCATTCGTCCTTTAGCTCGTAGTGGTGCTTGTCGTGCGTCCCCACTGTGCGATGTCAGATGCTACATCTTAACCGCTAGTGACTGTTGGGGAGCAGAAGCTTTGTTATTATTCAGTCAGGCCTGAGAGGTATTTCCAGGCTCTATGTGGCCTAGGATTTAAGTCGGGCCTTTATCAAGTGTTGATTGGGCCTTGGTAACGGGCTTGATCCGAGCATGTAATTAATGGGCTTGGGTCATTAATATTGATACGCTATCAGTAACAAAGAGCCAACTATAACCCAAAATACTCCAGTATATTAAACCTTGTATCATACAAATTTGCAACAAGAAAAACAATGACATTTCTTTTTCACAAACTATTCTTTTCCATTTTCACCCTCACACACACAAACACAAACTCTCTCTCACTCATTATGTGTTTTACTATTTGTTAATTGAAAATACAAAAGAATCTAATTGACTACGAGCGTATTCACAACCACAAGCTCCATGAGGTTCAAATTTTTCAATGTTTTGCAAATTTTAAATGCAAAATCACTCTGTATTTTTTTTTATTACTATGAAACATTGAAACCAAGAAAACAACTTCTACACCAAACCCTTTTAACTTACACGTCATATTCCTCCATTACCGCTTTCGCCGCCGTAAGCCGTTCACTTACTGTCGTTGGCCGCTGTTCCTATGCTATATTTTCTTCTTCAAAATGAGAAAAAAATGATTTCATACTTGCTAACTTTTTCATCTTCACCTGAAGCTTCACCGATGGCTGGTTGTGTGTTAATCTTATCCTTTAAAGCTAAGAAATACATCATAATCAACTTATTAAGAAGATGAAAACGATGTAGATGCCATTAATGATGTGTTTAACCGTTGCAATAACTGGATCACTGCACCACAAAACCATTGCCGTCACAAGAATTCTAACATCTTCACCGTTATTATATTCTGTAGTTTTGGATTACATAAGCATAAAATGAAAATAAAAATTAGATGTGCAAGTAACACCCCAAAATTGCAGGTTTGATTAGAAATATATTACATTTCTTTTAGAATATTATAAAAGTCCTTCCGTTAGTTTTTAGTTGAAACAAGGACTTGTCATGCAAAGAGATAACGAAAAAGGACTAACGGTGCAAAATATTTGACGACTAGGACTAACGATGCATAGTATATATTTTTGGCAGAATTATCAAATTGCCCTTATGGCTTTATAACCTCTAACATACCAGAATTTATCCGATAATGACATGTGTTATCTAGAGAAAAATGGAGGGAAATAAACTAAGTTTCTAAAACATGAAGAAATCAACTTTATGGTGAATTATGATGAATTTTGGTGTTATCATGCTAGACACAAGATATTATAAGTTTCCTTAACATATTTTCAATCAAAAGTATGAATTATTTTGAAGTTTAGACTTCATGTTCATGATAGATTGTGGAATTTAGTTAATATATATGTTAAGAATGGGTTTAATTATGATTTTAGTAAAGATTATCAAGTTTTGCTCATGTTTGATGTTCATATACGAAGTTGGCATGATTTGTAGATTATAGAATGATTATGTTTCAGAAGTTATGGAGTTCATGTTTAGGTGTATGGAGCTAAAACATGTTAAAGATGATGTTAAGGTTTAGATTATACTTTAAAAGGGATGTTTGGCACAAAGCCAAAATATTGCTTAAATTGGTGAAATAACTTATAGACCTATTGGAAAATAGTCTTAACATGTTTAAGCTGAGATAAAAGTTAGATAAATAGTAGAATAGTTTATGATGGGTTTTGGGTCGTTTTGGACATGTTTAAAAGTAGGATAACATGTTGTACAAAATTTTGTGATGTGTTTGAAGGGCCGTAGAGAATAAACCCTTTATCAGATTGACTTGAGATAAAAACCAAATTTTAGCCATCCGAGTCTACTTTCTAATGCAATTGGTTTCAAGTTATAATTCCAAGTTAAAGTGGGTAAAATATGCAATTTACAGCAGACTGTCCAGAAAACACAGATTTTGCAATTTCACACAAGTTAGCGAAATGATGTAGGTACGGATGTTATAGCAGGTTCTAATGACTATATAATGATATATTTATGTGTTTAGGTGATCTCGGAAGTCCAGGAATGTTTGAGGAATGCCTAAGCCAATCGAGGTGAGTAACAGTTTAGTTTTAGCCATATTATGTGCTTATAGCTTGTTTTGGCGCAAGCATAGCATGCATATGTTTATTTGCAGAAGTAATAGACTTATCATGCATTAAAATTCACTAGTTCATAGCATAGAAAATTTCAAATAATTAGTGGTGTATGTCACGGGTGCTTTAGCCATGCACCATTGATTACGTTTAAGTACGGATCATTCTCATAGCATGATATCACGGAGTTGAACTTTATGATGTTAGAATTAACATGAATTCAGAATATATACATAGCTCCGGATATAGCCGAATGTTGACATGTTCATAGACTCGGGAATATCCGAGTATCTTATATTACGATATGATTCAAATATAGCCGAAAACAAGCCAAGTAAAGGATGCTCACAATAAGCATCATAATCCATGATATGGGTGCACAAGAAATGCACCATTAGTTACTTAGCGTGTCTAAGAAGTGCACGATGTGAAACTCACATAGTAGCATCCTTTGTGGGTGACACATGCTTAGCATAAAAGCATCATAAGTGGATGACTCGTGCACGTACTAGTGACAATAAAATTGCTAACAAAATGAGCCAAATGTTGTAATACTTTTGACTTGAGTATGATTTTATATAAAATGTTGAAAAAAAAAAAAAAAAAACCCTATAAAAAGACAGTTCTGTAAAAAAAAATACATAGATCAGGAGCCGTCACTTTAGACCACAAAATTCGATTGAAATCTAACAAAGCAATTTTTTATATTTATATATAGGTGGAAAAAAATTACGCACCAGCCCCCAAACTATATAACTAGTTCGAAAACTATCCTGAACTTTTTACAATTTACAACTTTTTTATATAACAAACATTATTTACCAAATATGTAACAAATATTTGGCGATTTTTCAATAAAAAACATACTGCCGAAAAAGCCTTTGGATTACGAACAAAATGAGCATAATATTAATATACTTTTGACATACGTATCATTCTATAAAAAAATGTTTAAGTTTGATATATATACATTTAAAAAAAAAAGAATTTTCAAAACACACCCTTAACTTACAAAATGACTTTAAAAACTATAAGAGTTTTTTTACAGGCCAAAAAGTGCTTTTTCCGCTACTACGCATCCTTACTCATAGTATAGTGCACAATTTCAAAAACAATAAACAAAAAATAATTTGAAGTTCGAAAAACCGATACACAATTTACAGACCCCGCAGCAGAGCACATGCAGTCCCGCTTGTTATGATTACACCTACAACTACGTCTGCTTTACTGCTATTGGTATTTTTGGCAAACAACCTATCTTATAATCCCATAAACTAAAACAAGTCATAAGCTGTTTCAACTGCCGTGAAAAGCAAAAGGGTGGGTTTAAAACTGAAAAAAGAATCATCAAAACAAAATCACCTTTTTAAACTGCAAAACCATTAATTAATAAAATAAATTATAATACCAATCCCAAAATCAAAATCCAAATCCTTGTACTTTCTTCAACTATTAAAATAAAGACTCGATTACTGTATGCCATCTACCCCCACCTCTTTCTTTTATTACAAGGGCGGGAACTCAAATTTTAGGGCTCATTTCATTTTCAAATTCAATTTGGGGCTTTTATACACCTAGGGTTTCATACACCACTTCAATGATTAATTGAAGATGATGACTACTAGTAACGCTACGATGAGTCTTCGTAAGGGTTCCAAGGTGTGGATTGAAGATAGGGATAACGCGTGGCTTGCCGGTGACGTTACCGGTTTTGTCGGGAAACAAGTTCAGGTTCTAACTGAATCTGGTAGACAGGTATAACTGATTTTTGTGATTTTGACTTGTTGATTGCTTGTTGTTTAAGTAACTTTATTTTATTTATAGTGCCGAAAATTGACTGGTTTAGTTGATGTTATTGTCGCCTTGGATTAGTTTCGGTTGCGGATTTAGTGAAGTGGCGAAACTATTGTGCTACGAAGATGTTGAGTTTGAATGAAGTTTACGATGTTGTAGCTAGATAGTTTTGTATGTAGTTGATGCAAGTTGAATATATTAGTATTGTTCTATATTTAGAAAATACTATTTGAATAAGGAGAATTAGCCGCGGCTCTTTGATTGCGAATAATTGATTCAAGCAATTGGTTGATTGAATTGAATATTTAATTACCACAAGCTTTTTTGGAAAAGCAATTAATTACCGCTAGTTAGTAATATGATGAACAAGTATCTAAGTTAATGGACTTTGGCGTTTATATAGTATTATGGTGGTTTTAAATACATCAGCTGTTATTTCTGAATGGCGAAAACATCAACTGTTAAAATAAATCAGTTATGGTTGTTAGCTACATTTGCAACTTATCTAACATAGAAATATGCAAAAGATATGAACAACATTGGCATTTAGTGGGAACTTTATTTAAGGGTAATGAGGCAAATTGGCATTCTAGACGTATTCTTCTCTGTGGAAACATATGATCAAATAATTTAGTTATGAAATTGGTAATAGTAGTGAAACACACATTGGAACACGTTTTTATGATTTACACTAGAAGTTTAGGAGAAGAAGTTGGGTGATTTGGAAAAATTAGTGAATGATCACTTGCTTAGCTAATCACGGCTGCAAGAGAAACCAAAGTAGTTTAACTAGTTCAAATGACCAAGGGAAGTGACGATTGTAAAGTTCGTAGCAAGTGACACGTAGCGAGTATTGGAAAAAGAAACATGAAGGTGACAACGAACTTGAACACGCTGATTAACTCATGATTTGAAATTCTGTGAACGAGATTTATCTAAAACCAGTAAATTATTTCGCATATGTTTTGTGACAAGCTGTAAGTACCTTTGATCATTCTGCCCTTTTATGTAAATTGTAAAGGTTCTGGCTTTTTCGGAAAAGCTGTTACTAAGAGATGCTGATGTAGACTATGGCGGGGTGGATGATATGACCAAGCTGGCTTACTTGAATGAACCTGGAGTTCTTGACAATCTTAAGAAACGCTATGCTCTTAATGAGATATACGTAAGTGACTTCTTTCGTTTTACTTTTTGAACTTTATTGCTTGACGAATAACATAAAAACGCTATGCTTGCTTTCATACTTGTTTTTTTTTTTCTTATTTATTTTATTATTTTTTTTATTTAATATTTTGCACTAGGCGTGGTAATTATGACAAGTTGGTCAAAATCTAGTGTAGAATTATTTTACTGCTTACTAGATTCCTGTTCTTTGCAACCTAGGCAAATTATTTGGTTTTTGCTTACATTTAGATTTTGTTTCTTTGCACCATGTAAGTTAAGTACTAGATTCGTTGCCACCTTGACAATTTACGGACCGGTCTTTTGATGTTATTTGCAGGCATGTGCAAATAAAATTGTCAAAGTGAACAATCTATTTGCGGATATTTGCAAACCTTAGGCAGTATAAAATAGGAGAAATATCTAAAAGATAAGGATGAACCTTGAAATATCTTTATCATGAAGGTTAATATATAATTAATGACTGCAATCAATGTTTTTTTTAGATTAATGAAAATTAAATTGAATGGTTACCATTTGTCATTTTTACGTATTTTGTTAAACCGAGCCCTTATTCTTCTTCTTCCATTTAGAGTAGGAGATCATAGATTAATTTCTTTCCGTGGACTACTTGGGAACTATAGAGCTGATATTTATGCAATTTCTGTGAGGCGTCACGCATTTATTGCTCTTTGGACCATTACCTAATTTGGCTCTATCACTATGTCTCATGCTTACTCAATCTTCGAGAATGGACTTGAGGCTTCCTGGGGCTGGGTAATCTATATATTCATTTGCGAATGACACTTACACTTGAAGAAGTTGCAGATGAGCATGAAAGTGCTCTTTCATAAGTTTAGATAAGACGAAATCACCAAAAGCTATATGCGTTTATTAGTGGTCTTTCTTTGAATCATTTCATGATTTTGTTTGTTCTATGCTCTTTAGACACATTGAGCTTACAATATCCTATGCATCTTTGTATGTTGCAAACAAGCTTTATCTAGATTATATTAAGTTTCCAGAGGATCAATGGAGATACATAGGACATTTATGTATAGAAATTTAGCTAACAGTCACAAGATTAGCTAACATTTTCGTAAATATAACTATAGATATACTTGATAAAATCAGTTGAATGGAGTTTCAACTGTGTGAAGTTTTGTCCATTTCTGATTTCTGCTTCTTCCTTCAGTGCTCACCTACAAGTTAATGTCCAAACCAAGGTTGTCAGGATCGCGATCCTGCTCGTAGGATCGTACGATCCTACGATCCTACACACACAAAACGAGCAGGATCGTTACAGGATCGTAATTCAGGTAGGATCGTTACAGGATCGTAGGATCGCTCGTAGGATCGTAGGATCGTGAACGATCCGATCCTGTTGGTAACCCTTTTTCAGGTAGGATCGTTACAGGATCGTGGGATCGCTCGTAGGATCGTAGGATCGTGAACGATCCGATCCTGTTTTTTTTTTTACTTTTTTGACTTTTTTTGAGAGGAAGGTTTTTAAAAATGGTTTGTATACATATGTAAAGGAAAAGCCGGAAAACGATCCTAGGTAGGATCCGATCCTACGATCCTACGATCCCGATCTTGCAAAGCCGAAAACGATCCTAAGTAGGATCCCGATCCTGACAACCTTGGTCCAAACAATTATGACGTTACTTAGCAACACTATCTTTCTTTTACTTTTTTCATTACTACATTTTGAATCATGTTTTAATTTGTTTTGAATCGGTTGTTGGTGTTTATGTCAGACATACACAGGAAGCATCCTAATTGCTGTTAACCCATTCACAAGGCTTCCTCATCTTTATAATGTGCACATGATGGAACAGTATAAGGGAGCTCCATTTGGTGAGCTAAGCCCCCATGTATTTGCTGTGGCAGACGCATCTTACAGGTTCCTCAGATCTTGTATAATTTTTGTTGTCAATTTATGAATACTTAATGGTAGGTAATATGATCTCTTAGCATCTGTCTGGTTGTGTATATTCAGAGCAATGATGGGTGATGCAAAAAGCCAGTCAATACTGGTTAGCGGAGAAAGTGGGGCTGGGAAAACTGAGACAACAAAATTGATTATGCAGTATCTTACTTATGTTGGTGGCCGTGCCGCCAGTGATGACAGAACGGTTGAACAGCAGGTCCTTGAAGTAAGTTCTGCTGACTCTATTCTCAATAATTGTATCTTATAGTGGTATAGACTTGATTGTCTATCCCTTTCATATCATAGCAGAAATTTAGATAATTTGTTTTGGGTTTTCAAAGTGGTGCATATAACCAAAGTTATTATGATTCGGTAGTATGTCACTCTGCATATGCGCAGTCTAATAGTATTCTCTTTTTTGCCACTACTTCCCAAACTCACCTATAGATAACAAACCAAATAAAATATTGATATTCATGGTTTGAATGCTGCCTTCTCTTTTGGAATTTGGATCAAATAGAAAGTTGTAGTATTTAGCAACTAGGGACACACTTTCCTGTATCAGCAACCATGCAATCGAGATCATGGACAGAGAAAACAATACAATGCAGAATATGACAAATCAATGATAAAACTAATAGAAAGCAATGATTCACTAGAAAGATGTTCACAATGGTGGAACCATTGAATATTAATAACAAACTACACCGGAAGCGGACAGGCGAAACTACTAGAAACAATAGCAAACCACACAGGTGAAATAAGCTATAATAGAAGAAAACCTGATAAAACAAATCAAGGTGCTCTGAACAAGCAGTCAGCCAAACACTTCAAATTGACGCACGAATCAATGATATGGTCAACTGACAAACTGATAGGTCCACTGGCTTTTCAAATCAAGTCAGTAACACTTGCGTGTCTCCTTTGATGATCAATGTTTACTAAACACCAACTCTTGTTAGTTCACAATAATTGAGTAGATTACTAGAAAATAGAGGAAGACCACACAGCTTAATTTGAAGCAGTCATTCTTGCTTATCCTGCACCCTACTTGAGCTCCATGGCAGTTGCTTTAGCATTGCGCCCTCATTTTTATGAGTTTTCACAATATCACCTTAAAGCTTCAACATTTGAGTGGTCAAATGCAGAAGATAACTCAATGTATTACTACAGGCAAACTAGAACTAGAACATGGTCATTAGGGTCCGGAAGGTCGTCCTATCTGATACAACTGGTAATGCTCAATCTTCTTTTATGGTATTTGGGGTTGATGCTGAGAAAGACTAAAGATGGGATAGCACACACAGACACCCTCGGAAAGCACTAATGAACTACGGCATATCTGACACTTATGCGGTGAGATACCAATCGCCCAATATCGTTGACAAAGCGGCCACTGGCACCTAATAATACCCATAATGAACGCTAAGGTGGGAGCTAGGAGATTGTCTTATATTGTAAAAGGCTATGACAACAATGTGATGTTGTTAGGTCTAAGATGTGATCATAAGTTGTCAAGCTTTAAAGGTTTGCTTGGAGCTGGATTTTGAATATAAGTGCTAAATTGAAGTCAAAGAAGCCCAACCAGGTTGTAATAGATTCAGTAACTTAAAGCATTGCCTGAGGCATGGTTCAGCAAAGACCATTTGAGCTAGACTAGTGACGTTTGAGGCCGTTGGTCACAGCATGCCAGGAAACCTGAATGGCGTTCACAAATCTGTTTACTACCACAGTTTATTAGAGCAGTAAAGTTGCTGATGGATACCACATAGCAGTGTGTGGAGACTTGGAGATTCTAAGAATCCAACCAGAAAAGCTGACAAACTATGATTACAAATATAGACAAAAAATTTAACATGTAAATGTATCTGGTGGTCACTTGATCTTTGCCGTATTTACGTTGATTAGACATTGGGCATGAGAGGAGCATGGGGCTGTTTAATTATGA
This sequence comes from Artemisia tridentata subsp. tridentata, assembly GCA_021014915.2. Lineage (NCBI taxonomy): Eukaryota > Viridiplantae > Streptophyta > Magnoliopsida > Asterales > Asteraceae > Artemisia > Artemisia tridentata. Next base: position 197,451,478 of record CP139507.1, read on the forward strand.
CTCTCAGATTTGAAGTTCTGAACATTCTTTGCTTAAGATCATTATATCATTTGGTCATCTAGAAAAATGGTTCTGTGTATAACTTAATTGTCTTTATACACATATTTATGCCGTTTATTTTTTTATTCTTAGTATTTTAAGGTACGCCTAGTCTATTCCTCTTTCATGCATGAATGATTCTACATAAAAACATTATAATGGTTTAGTGTTTAGTTTAAGTCAATAACATTATTGTGACCTCATTACTTTTCTGCTGAACAGTCTAACCCTCTTTTGGAGGCATTTGGAAATGCGCGGACTTCTAGAAATGACAATTCAAGGTTTGCTTTAGTTACCATAATTTTTTTCTACTTACATCTTTGCATTTATGTTCATTTGGTGATTAGCAATTTTCAAATGCTATTACATTGGAGATATTAATTTTGCTTTGGTTGCAGTCGTTTTGGCAAGTTTGTGGAGATTCAGTTTGATGCAAATGGTAGAATATCTGGTGCTGCAATCAGAACTTATCTTCTTGAGCGATCTCGTGTAGTCCAGATTACAGATCCTGAGAGAAATTACCACATCTTCTATCAGTTGTGTGCATCAGGAAGAGTACTCTCTCTTCTTTCACCCTCTTCTATTGATATACAGACATGTTTATGTAACACATGCATTCTACTGTACAAAAGTGATAACCATTCCTACACATGCTAAACTCCTTTCTGCATGTTCTGGTAACCACGGGGGTGACCCAGCGGTAAGAGCTCAACCTCTATATACTAGAGGTCTTGGGTTCGAACCTAAGGGAGAAAATTAATCCCCAGTGGCCACGGAGGTTCACCCGTGTCGACTCCGGGCTATCCTAAAGGTAGTCGCCCTGGGAATAGTCGGCTCGCAATGTCGAGTCGGAACCCAGGTTAATAAAACACAAAACTCCTTTCTGCATGTTCTGGTAGCTGTGATTCTAAACTTTTTGATTACTGAGTGCCTTAAAATACGTGTTGAGAATAGAGGGGCTTGATATTGACAGTGGATCTATTAGAGGTTGGGCTACATCATAAATATATTACGGGACAGTTAGTAACTAACTTTCACAAATGTACTTTTTATCATATTTCTTTTGTACGCACACAGTCACTGAACATACAAAATGTGTTCCACCGTTTGAAATCTCAGTGCCTTTCAGTGACTTGGGTTGTACAAAATAAAACTAGGGTGGCTTAGGTGCATACAAAAAAAACTATGTTGCGTAAAACGATACCCTTGGGAAAGAACGTCACTATTGCATGTCATTATCTCACATATAATTGTTAATCATAGATATAGTTTGAGTGGAATGAAGAGATAGATGGCCAGGTAAAAAGATGAATTATGAGCTGGCGAGTGATCTGATATTACATGTTGACGCGTTATAGTGGATCTTGGTGATGTATTAGGAGAGCGGAGTCTGTTGTACTAAATACACTTTTTAGTGGTCGTGTCTTTCTGGTGCATAAGTGATTGTAATTTATTCTAATTGTTTAGTTGACTGCTGTATTTAATTTATATTTTTTCCCCCATTTTTAAGGTTTGAATCTACATTACTTAGTTGGGCAGTCTCTTGTTCCAGGATGCAGACACATACAAGCTAGGTCATCCAAGCAACTTCCATTACTTAAATCAAAGCAAAGTATATGAGTTGGAGGGTGTGAGCAGTGCAGAGGAATATGTCAAGACAAGAAGGGCTATGGATATTGTTGGAATCAATAATGACGAGCAGGTCTTTTACATCTCTACAAGCATAGTTGTTTACTATTCTATAGCTTTTCAATTTCATCATCTCAGTATCTTATCTTTTTAGGAAGCCATATTTCGTACACTGGCCGCCATTCTTCATTTGGGGAACGTAGAATTTTCTCCAGGGAAAGAGCATGATTCGTCAGTGGTGAAGGATGATCAATCTAATTTTCATCTGCAGACAGCTGCTGAGCTTTTTATGTGAGTCAAACGATATATTTAAGTCATCTTTCAATCATTCATTTCATATGAGACAGAATTCTAGAAATTACGGTTTAGATGAGCTCATGATCATATGAGTTATTAGTAATGTTAACAGAATTAAAGAATTATAAATTCAATATTCTTTGGCCTGTTTGAATCTAAGTGGAAACAGAGTTGAAATTGGCACCCAAAAGGTCTGAAAACCTTGCTATACACTATATAATTAGCTTGTCACAGCAATCAATATATTGACTAATATTGACTGACAGTGGATGGCAATAGCCTGCTGATAGTTCGGCTCTTTAAATGGTGTTTTCTTGTGGAGGTTGTGGGCGTCAGATAATGTGTAATATTTTATGGCTTGCTTTTCAGGTGTGATGTAAAACTTTTGCTGGCAACTCTATGCACACGTTCTATTCAAACTCGTGAGGGGATCATAATCAAAGCCCTTGATTGTGATGCTGCTGTTGCGAGTCGTGACGCTTTAGCAAAGACTGTTTATGCTCGGCTGTTTGATTGGTCTGGCTGTTTTTTGCATTTTACAAAATCTCCTCTCTCATCTATATTTATTCTCTATTTTGTTGATTTTTCTTTTTTTCTCTTCCTGTTTCAGGCTTGTTGAAAAAATCAATAGGTCTGTTGGACAAGACCATAATTCTCGCATGCAAATTGGAGTTCTTGATATATATGGATTTGAATGTTTTAAGCAAAACAGGTCGGTTTACTACCTTTAATTATATAGTTCTTTTCTGTTGTATGCCCTACCTTATAAGGATTACATTTAGGCAGTTTGACAACCATGAATCAGTGTTTGTTTGTTTGTTTTTTTGGTAAATATGGGAAGGGAGGATTGGATTTCTAGAAATTAAAGCTACACCCCCCATACCCCCCCCACCCCAAGACACACACATAGATATTTTTTGTTTTTAGATATTTTTTGTTTTGAGATTTTTTTGGTGCGTTTATGCTACAGGATTTATGATTATTTATCGTTTTCTGTTTCACAGTTTTGAGCAGTTTTGCATTAATTTTGCAAATGAAAAGCTTCAACAACATTTCAACGAGGTGAGTTCTGATGTATAACATGCACCTTGATATACTGAAGCAAGAGGGGCTTCTTATTTTAGATTATGCCTGCCCTTGTGGCCTATTCATGGGGCGTTTACAAAAAATTTCTTGAAACATTCTAGTGTCCTGTTTACATCTGCAGGCATCAGACGAGTCTTTCTTTATCTCTGCCACTGAACTTTTTTTGGATTGTTGCAGCATGTCTTTAAAATGGAGCAGGAGGAGTACCGCAAAGAAGCAATCACTTGGAGCTACATTGAGTTCATAGATAATCAAGATGTTTTAGATCTCATTGAAAAGGTCATCTCGTATTTTTATAACATGGTTTTCTATGTCATCTTTTAGCTGCTTATAATCAAGCCTTTTTTGTATCTTAATAAAGTAAATGTATGAGTCATTCAGTTTTCTTAACATGGACGAAAAGATCTTTTGCTACTTAAAGTTAGTTATGTTGTAAAAAAAGATACTTATATTTTGTTGTGGTATCTAAATCTTTTTTTCTACATTTTATTATCAGTTTTTTCTTACCGTCATGCTCGTTGACTTTGCAGAAACCTATCGGAGTAATTGCTCTACTGGATGAAGCGTGGTACAAAATAATTTATATGACTATTGGTCCATATTTATCTATTGCTATTTTCTATAAAAGCGTGCGTATCGTGATTCTCTTGTTTGTGCAGCATGTTTCCCAAGTCAACACATGAAACATTTGCAAACAAGCTTTTCCAGAATTTGCGGGCCCATCCGCGGTTAGGGAAGGCGAAATTCTCTGAGACCGATTTTACCATTTCTCACTATGCTGGCAAGGCAAGTCATAGGGCTAGTATGTCTAGAAAGAGTATTCAACTGTTACGAACATGATACTCATCATAATATTCTATCTGGATTCTTGAATTGCAGGTCAATTATCAAACAGATTCCTTCTTGGAAAAAAATCGTGATTATGTTGTTATTGATCACTGTAACCTGATGTCTTCTTCCAAGTGTGGTTTTATTGCTGGTCTTTTCCCAGCACTTCCTGAAGAATCTTCTAGATCGTCTTACAAGTTTTCTTCTGTGGCATCGAGATTTAAGGTATGCCTATATCATGTATGTTAAGTTGTTTGAATGTTGTATTATATGGGACAGACGTTAGTAAGTAAGAATATATGTGCTCATAGTTTATTGTTCAAGCTACTAATGGTTGCTGTATACATGTTTTTGTTCTTGTTAATGTTTACAGCAACAATTACAAGCTCTCATGGATACCCTTAGTTCAACAGAGCCTCATTATGTCCGCTGTGTGAAGCCTAACTCAGTGAATCTGCCTCAGACGTTTGAGAACACAAGTGTGTTACATCAGTTACGTTGTGGGGTCAGTGGCATCATTTTCCTTACAGAAATTTTGTTGTGTACTATCTTTAACATTTAGTATCAACATTCAGATTTAGGTTATCTTGTTCCAGTTTTTCTTTTAGTTATGCTTGATCATAGTTGAATAATGCCGATTAATCAACTAGTTCTATCTTTACTATATGAAGAGGGAACAACATTTCTTGAAAGCTTAAAAACTTTAAAAGTGAGTAAAGTGGTTTGGCAAAAATACCCCATTAATGTTTAGTGGTTTTAAATTTGAACTTTTTTGTTAATCATTCAATTTTAAACTTTTTTGTTTAGTGGTTTTAAATTAACTTACATATATAACACAACCATTTTCACCATCTACCATTTGTAGAAGAAGATTGGGTTTTTTGTTAATCATTCAATCACGCTAATGTTGATGACATTGTTAAACAAGCTTTTAGCCTCGACGAGGTTAATGTAAAAGTGTAGTATTTTGTTTATTGCGCTTTTATGTTATACCAATCGCTTACCAATTTTTTTTTTATATATACTTCATATTCATCTTAATCCCAATCCCTACATCTTAACCACAATATCGCAACTATAATTATTTGTTATAATTTTTGTCGCTATATACGGGTAGTGGTCTATTATTTTTGGTCGACTAACTTACTTTCTCCAGTCCAAAGTATCTTGTAGATAAAAAATACTTCAGTTTCTACTCTAACGTTAAAATGATCTACCCGTTGTCTTCTTTTTAAGCGTTACTTGCTCAATGTTGAGTGAGAATACTTATATTAAACGACCATGTGATACATAGTTTATGTTTGCATGCATGTGCTGAACAAACAAATAATATGTATTGGCCTATTATGTCATTTTTTATCTTCTGAAGCAGCCTTTTGAAAGTGTAATCTTGGTATCTTGTAGGGTGTTTTGGAGGCTGTTCGTATAAGTCTGGCTGGTTATCCTACTCGACGAACGTATCACGAATTTGTAGATCGGTTTGGAATCATCGCCATGGAATTCATGGATGGAAGGTGAGTTTAACATGTAGTTGCTGAGTTAATAAAATATTCTTCAAGTCATTTGTTCTAGTTTTCCTTTGATATATCTTAGAAGCAGCTTCTGATTGACCAATAAGTTCTAATGTTATTTTGTTTCTATGCCTTAACATTTTACAGTTACAATGAACGGGCCATGACTGAAAAAATCTTGCAAAAACTAGAACTTGAAAATTACCAGGTCAGTTCACTCAAAGCTGCAACATGAAAATTGATTTTTTCCAACAATTGTAGTTGGGGTTGCCTTACTAATCATGGAGATGATCTGCTGTTTGGGTTTTTCAGACCTCACATGCAATGATATCCAACCTTTTATTTTCCTTGAGGTTTAACCTCTTCATATTCCCTTAAACTATTTCTACAGTTGGGAAAGACCAAAGTTTTCCTCAGGGCTGGTCAGATCGGTGTATTGGACTCTCAGCGTGCTGGAGTCTTGGATTCTGCTGCAAAGCGCATCCAGCTTCGAATTCGAACGTTTATTGCACACAAGGATTTTACATTGAAGCGAGCAGCTGCAATTTCTTTCCAAGCATACTGCAGAGGTTCTTTTCTTCATATGTTTAGTTGCTTTTTATCATACCCAATATTTTACAATGTAAATTTAGTTGCTTTTTAGATAAAGTTCTAGGTGCTTTTCTGTTTTTTAAACCTGTGTATTTTGTGGAGTATTGTCAAATTTTGTTATGTGATTCTTCATTTGGAGTAAGTTGTTGCTCAACCAAGGTTAATAATCTAGTGCTTTAGTTGGCCTAAGGAAACACATCAACCTATCTGATCTGAAACATAGTGTGAGCCCATATGACCATATTACATTCTTAAAACATCAGGTATTCATTATCGGCCTGAGTTTTGTGAAGCTCCTTATGATAACACTCTCATGAGCTGATAACCTTGTATATACTCTAAAGGGTTGATAACTTGATTCTCTGAAACAGGAAATGTTGCAATTTATTAGGACATTCCCGAAAGATCCCAACTTTTATGGGACGAAGAATAGTCGACATGTTTATGGTTTTCTCAGTTCCACCAGAGATAGTCTATGGGAAATGGAACTTATGTGGTTTTGTTGTTTTCAATTTGCTTAAAACTTAAAACAAGTTATAGTTTCTTTTCTTCGTTAGTCACCCCTATCTAGATTGTTTTATCAAAAGGTTTGGATCGACTGGGAAACCCTGACCCCAAGGACCTAGCCCCAGGTAATGAGTTGCGATTAAATCCATGACCGGTCAACCAGACATGTGTGGTGGGGGGAGTGATACCATTGTAGCAATGGCCCAATGGTATCTATGGTATCTGTTACTAGATTGTTACAGTAATTCCATAGCCATATAAACAGTATCATGTGAAAATCAGTTTAATCTTTGCTCAGTTTTTAAGTGGGAAGTGATGATTGTTTTTTTCTTGTTACTTGGTAAGTGGAGACAGAAAAGGCTCAACAATTGATGAATCTATATTATAGAAGTTCGCTTTGTACATTTGTAGGTTTTGTCTTGTAAGTTACTATTTTACAATAACTATGGCTTAGTAAAAAGTTTATACTATGATAAATCCTTGTCTTCCATCTAGTGGATTGTAAATATTAGTGGATTTCCATGGACAATTGTTTCAGGTAATAATTTTTATTTAAAACAGTGTTCTTGAGAACGAGTTCATTAATTTACAATCTCTATACTTACTGTAATAATCCAAATCATATAAAATTGTGTTGGGATTGTTTAACTTTCTACAAATCTGCTTAACCTGATTTAGTTGCTTGTAGTACTTCACTAATTGTTACTAATGTCCGGTGATGTTATTTCAGGCCATCTTGCTAGAATTATATATGCTGCAAAGCGAGAAGCTGCAGCTGCTATCTTGATACAAAAGTGTATTCGTGGATGGCTATTAAAGAATGCTTATAAGCAGCAGTATGTCTCTGTTTTGCTTTTGCAAGCAAGTATCCGTGGGTTTATTACACGCCAAAGATTTCTATACATAAGGGATCACAGAGCCGCCACTGTAATTCAGGTAAAGTTTTCATGTATAATTTGCACAATATGAACCTTTTATTTTGAAGGCGCAAACTATGGAACATTGATTTCACAATCTCATTGTTTTCTGATTTCACAGGCTCGATGGAGGATGTTTAAGGTTCATTCTGCCTTTCGACATCGTCAGCATGATATTACAACAATACAGTGTCTTTGGAGAAGAAAGTTGGCAAAGAGAGAGTTCAGGAAGCTTAAGAAGGTAAAGAACCTTGTTTTATGCTTGCTCGATAAACCTTAGATGATGATGCTGCTGTCAAATGATTATATAAAGGCTTAGCAGCTGCCTTGTCATCTCTTTTTTGATAAGCACTTTTGCAGAATAACTTATACAACTATTTGAAGCTAGTACTTGTAAAACACTTGTTTTCCTTCTCTTTATAAATTTGTCATATCTTGTTTCCTAGTTGTGTAGTAACATATCATTTTGATTTTACACTTGACAGGAGGCTAATGAGACTGGTGCCTTGCGTCTAGCAAAATCTAAGCTGGAAAAGCAGCTAGAGGATCTCACGTGGCGCTTGCAACTTGAGAAAAAAATGAGGGTATTGGTTTGGACTTCAGCTTTAATTTCCTAGCATATTTTATTCAAATACTGAGCCTACTCTTATGGACTTATCTTTTCTTGGATTGCAATAATCTTATGTGTGGTCAGGGGGTATTTGTCTTTGCTTATGGTTTGTACTTAGGCTTATATTTCATAGGTGCAGCTAATGGCTTATAAATAATAAGCTCATTACTCCTAAGCTTATGCTTAGTTTGGTTAGGTTATTATAGTTAGTGAGGTAAAATGACGATTGGTAGTACATCAAGTCAATTGTAATTGTTATATGAGGGTATACAAGTGTTTTTCTATAACACCCCTTAGATAAGCCTACCCTTCAAATAAGCCATAAAAGTTGAGCTTTTAAAACCCCCCTCATATAAGCTTATACCCCAACCTAATAAGCTTACCCAAAAACTTGTATGGGCTTATTTTGGCTGTATAAGCTAATACGCTCATATGCCCCTCCAAAAAGCTTTAACAAACAACCTCCCAAGTTTTGTAAATATTTGTGTATAATATTTCCAAGGGTTACTTGAGGTATCGTCTTATCCTGACTAAAACGTGTTTTTAACATTCATGTATGATGTTTTTGTTTTTCATAAATGGCCTAGTGGTTAGGTCCTTGGCTTTTAAACAAGAGGTCAAGGGTTCAAACCTTGCTAGGTGTGCACATTTGGGGGTGGCCAGGGAAGGGCCGGAAACGGTTCCGGGATAACCTGGTGAGGCCGCGTACATCTGAATCAAAAAGGCTCACCCTCCCCGGGTAACCTAACAGGGAAAACCACATCCGTTTACCCGTTTAGTCAAGTTTTCACCTAATTAACGAGCTCTTTTTTTTTAGTCGAACATCGAAAAAATCTCTGCCTTATGCGTTCTCACCTATCTTTTTTGCTAAAAACCATGACGTCTCTAATGTAACATGATCACTATTAAATTGCTAGAAAGGAAATGAGAATTCTTCTGATATGGAATCGTAGTTAATAGAATCTGATCTAAAGATATACATTAACCATAGTTACAAATAGAGACCTCAATTCATTAGAATTTGAATTTATTTAATACGTCAAATAGTAATCAGAAAAGAAAATACATTATTTCTTTTTGCAAACATGATAGAATTTTTTTAACAGTTTTTGTAAGAAAAATTCTCTTTATCCCCAGGAAAGATCCTGCTTTTACTATGATGAAATTTTATCACTATTTTATGCAGGGTTCAAATGACGAGTCTAAGTCTGTGGAAATTGCAAGACTTCAGAAAAAAGTGCAATCCTTGGTCCTTGAGTTAGATGCAGCGAAGTTGGCCACAGTGAATGAATGCAACAAGAATGAAGTGCTGCGTAACCAATTAGAAATGTCTGTGAAAGAAAAATCTTCACTGGAAAGAGAAATTGTAGGGATGGCCGACCTGAAAAACGAGAATTCATATTTGAAGGTATGCAAATTTTTACTTGCATCTTTCTGGTTCGAATAGTTAGATCTGAATTTGACTTTTACATATTTAAGTATGCAGCTTCAAAATGCTCTCATTTGATAGGAGAAAATAATATATAGAAAGTAGTATGCATGAAAAATGTCCTTTTGTTGCACTGTTGTTCCATTATCAAAGATGAGGATGTTGGTTCCATAAATCATAACATTGACACATTTTAACAAATTTCTGGTAAAAATCAAATAAAGGAGTACAACCGTGTAAGTTGAATGCAAGTTAACCACTCTATATCAAGAAAAAAAGATTAAAATATTTACAGTAATTGCACCATCTAGCATAATAATGTTTATCTCTAGAATTTCAACTGCAGGCATTAGAAACTTTCATGCAGGATTCTTTTTTAGGCTGAAACACTTTAACATCCCGTACATTGCATGATAACCAAGTAATAAGATAATACTTTGCTATACTTGATGCCAAGACATGCCGGAATCTCTATGTGCAAAGGGGAGTGCTAAGATAATGTAAAATAAAGTTTAAGCCTAGATGGAGGTGGCTTTTTGGATGGTGTACCACCTGCTGCTTTAAGACATATATGCCTTTTATATTTTGAGTTTTTATGCTATACTTTATCATTTATTTACTTTGCTATTTGCAGAGTTCATTGAGTACATTGGAAGAGAAGAATGCAGCACTACAGAGCCAACTTATTGAGGCTAAAGAAGATGCATCCAGTAACCTAAAAAAATTGAGAGAGGTTGAGAAAACTTGTTCACAATTTCAGCAGAGATTAAAAAGGTATAGCTCTCTAGGTTACTTAATGGATAGATTTGTACAGTCTATGTTTGTAGTCTGCAAGCTATATCTATACTTGCTCGTATCAGAAAGCCTTTTTTTATCTATGTTCATACACTTCATTTTTTTATGTGTGCTCCTATAGTCCTATTGTATTTACAATTGAGAATTTTAGAAACCTGTTCTAACTTCAACTTTCAGTTGATTTGCTTTGTTGAGAGTGTGATAATTGTTTACATCTGCTTGTTTTTCATATGTAGTTTTGAGGAGAAGCTATCAAGTTTGGATAGTGAAAACCATGTCTTAAGACAGAAGACATTAAGTACCCCTGTGAAAGGGAACTGGCCAAGTCATACCAAGCCTCTTCTTGAGGTATGTTTATGGATCAGCTTAGTTTCTTTTGTGAATGATTGCAAGAACCTACTATTCATCTCTAATTGATATGGCTTTGATCGCACTAATTTTGCTATGACTTTTTGTAAATATTGTTATTAAGTTCTGAGTTAAATTTACTACACATACCACACTTCCATTTTCCATTTGGACCATAGAGCCCTTTTACCCCGAATCCATATAAACCGCACACAATTTTTAGAATATTTTTCATTGGAAATTGTTGAGGAATAATAACGATTTGGAGTAGTTTTTTTAAATTTGATGTACAAGGACTCGGTGTTAGAAAAAAGTGAATATTCAAGACCATCAAGGGCATGTTTGTGACAGGGAGGGCACAATTTATTATCACATTTGTTTTTATTGACTGGGTTCTAGTTCCTGCGTGTGAGATGTTTTGATCACGTTGAATTAAACACGTTATAATGGATTGCGTTCTATAAGGCCTACCGAATCACAATGTTTCCTGATTATATAAGCTATTACTTGTGATGATATACATATAAAATGAGTGAGTGACAGTTATATACATTGTCAAATGGCTGTTATCTCAACATAGCAACCTGTTTTTTTCGTTTATAATTGGGTTGTCTAGAATCATATTTAGCCCTCTGATTCTGCTATATTATGAAGCATGGGTTTAGTTCCTTCTGAGCGGTAATGGTGATAAAGTACATACACATATATTTCTGTTGAATTAAATTTTTTCAGTAACTGCACATTCAAATCTTATGTTGTATTTATACCTTCAACAGTTGCATTCAAAGATTCAACATGTAATGTTTGAGAATACAGATAGTACAACACGTTGAATCACTTTATTTTAGTATAATACGATGAACAAACACAACATTGAATTTGTATGATCTAGCATGGCATATATGAATAGTCCATATTTTTGGCTAATGGGAGGAATTTCTGACTTGTGTTGGTTTATTTACACAGAGATTCTCTGGTGCACTTACTCTTCCTTTCTCAGACCGAAAATATGTAAGATCAGTGTGCCTAGTTTTCGCATTATTATACATATTTTTCTTTTGCTCATGGCTCATTTTTATTCTGGTGTAGGAAACACCTACTCCTACCAAAAGCACAATTGCCAATTCTGATTCACGTCAAAGGTCAAAGCTGACTACTGAAAGGCAACAGGTATGAATTTCCTCTACTCTGTTTGCTCAGTTATTGTAGATGTCCAAATGCAGGAAAAAGGTCTGTTTTTAAAACAAGAATGCCCTTATATACATTTACTGCAATATCTACGTGTATAGGAGAACTATGACATTCTCTCACGGTGCATACAAGAGAACATGGGATTCAAGGATGGGAAACCAGTGGCAGCCAGTGTTATATATAAATGTCTTCTTCATTGGCATGCCTTTGAGTCTGAAAGGACTGCTATATTTGATTTCATTATTGAGAATATCAACAGTGTGCTTAAGGTAATTTCTTTACTTTGAGTTTGTCATGTCTCTTTTTACATCCTTCTCCTTTTTTTTTTTCCTTTTGTTTTTTTTTTTTTTTTTTTTTTTTTTTTTTTTTTTTTCTTTTGGATTTACACATTCTATCTTTTTTCTTTTTTATGCTACGAGTAAGAGATCCTCATTAATTAAAGCATTTTTTTTTCAGGTTGGGGATGAGGGTGTTACATTGCCATACTGGTTATCTAATGCTTCAGCTCTTTTATGCTTGTTGCAAAGAAATTTCCGGTCCAATAGTTTCTTAACACCAATTTCTCAGCGTTCTGGTGCATCCACTTTGCTCAATGGGAGGGTTGCTCAAGTAAGCTTCATTTTTTACAACTAGTCATTCTTTATGATCTCTTCTATTCCTGATACCAGCACTCTTCATTTCTGCTGCTTGAGTATTAAAGAGTGGTTCTCTGGTAATTTGGCAGCTTAGGAAAACTGATTATTATAATACTAAAATTAATTCCCCTACTTCACATACCTAAAGATTTATTGTTTGGAGTATATGTTTTACGGTGGCACATTTTGAGTGGATGGTATGTTGTATTCACTTTTCAGGGCTACACTCCACATAAATACATTGGGCTTGATGATGGTGCCTCACCTATGGAAGCAAGGTATCCAGCTATATTGTTTAAACAACAATTAACAGCTTGCGTAGAGAAGATATTTGGCTTGATACGAGATAACTTGAAGAAGGAAATATCACCGCTTTTAAACTCATGCATTCAGGTTAGTGTTCTTTTTTAGCGAAACCTAATCAATTTTTTAGTCATGTGTGTTTCCTTACTTGTGTCGTATATCTTTTTCTTGGTGTTAATTCTTTTTGCATGTGTTCTATTTTCTCGTTTTTTAAGTTTAATATCTGCTAACTTTTTTTATCTCGTAACTTGCTTTATTTGTGAAGGCTCCCAAAAATCAACGAGTACATGGTGCTAAACCATCTAGGTCACCTAACGGTGTTCCACAGCAGGCTTCTAGTAGTCAGTGGGAGAAGATCATAGAGTTCCTTGATTCTCTTATGGATCGTCTACATGAAAATCATGTATACTCCCTTGCCATCTTCTATTTCAATTGTAACTACTGCTTAAATATATTTGTGTTTGTATGGTTCAACTTAAGTACACACATGCAGCTTATCTTTGGTCGCATATAATTAATTCATGCATAAATGGCTCATATCATTTTTTTTAACTTCATCTTACACATGCAGCTTATCTTGTGGTCGCACATAATTAATTACATATTACCATATCATTTTTTAATTTATTGAAGTGTGTTAAGATTTATTAAATTAATACGGTTATTTGTACATGGTAAACTTTATAAATTAAGCAGGTATTTGCTTCATCTGTATGCATGCAGGTACCATCATTTTCATTCGCAAGCTTATCACTTTTCAGGTCATCACACACTAACAGGTATGCTATCGCTCACTTTGTTGAATATTTTATCTATGATATATGATTGGATCCTATATTGAGTTCGCACTCTTTAAAAGTCTTCTATTACGACGAGAATGCTGCACATTTTCCAATGGGGAATATGTCAAATCTGGTCTAGCAGAACTGGAGAAATGGATAGCCAATGCAAAGGAGGAGGTGATTGTTTATTCTTTTATTGAACATGTAAATCTTTTTATAAAAACGTTTCTTCCTATCGAAGCTGACTGAACACTTAATGTAGTATGCAGGAACTTCTTGGCATGAACTAAATTATATCAGACAAGCGGTTGGGTTTTTGGTAATTTACTGCTTGCTACGATGATCTTTAGTACTAGTATTAAAAAACTGATTTTTCTATTATGCTTACAGTTCTTTTAATTCTGTTAGGTGATTCACCAGAAACGGAGAAAGTCTCTCGAGGAGATCAGAAAGGATCTCTGTCCGGTATAAATTATTTTAAGCTTAATCATGGCAGAATGCTTTTTGTTCTATCAGATATCACAATTTTAATTCATGAATTTGAACAGGTATTGACTGTTAGGCAAATATATCGTATAAGTACAATGTATTGGGACGACAAATATGGGACCCAGAGTGTATCAAACGAGGCTAGTATTTCTTTTAAATGTTAGTTATTTGTTCGTATGATATTATGCACGTGATTGTGAAAGTTTTCCTTTTGGTTTTTCTTTAGGTGGTTGCTGAGATGAGAGAAATGTTGAACAAGGATTCTCAGAATCTTACTTCCAATTCATTCTTGTTGGATGATGATCTGAGGTATGTTGCTTGTTTGTCATTTTCCATGAATTATGGTATGATTAGTTTGTTATGTGGTTGATGTTCTCAGCTCAAACAACCTTTCTACGTTTTTTTAATAGTAAAGGTGTGTTGGACTGTTTGGTTTCAAGGTTTAAATTTTTGTACGGTTTGTGTTAGGCTGACATGAAACACTTTTTGTCCAAAGTTTATAATTTTTCGACAGATATATAGCACTTAAGATATGATTACAAAAACTCTCATGTTTCAACAATAATCTAGTAATTAGGATTTTATACTTACATACATTTGGGCGTCTTTCGACCTTTTTTCTTTTTAAGCTAAGTTCTTTATTATTCCCAGACCCCAGTAGAGATAAATATATTCTAAATCGACCCATTCATTAAGTAAATGTATTATAGTTGCCAAATTTTATAGACAGAAATAATTGTTAAATAATATTCCTCATGATAACACGGTTTTGTGTATTGCAGCATCCCATTCTCTACTGAAGATATATCCATGACGATTCCCCTGATTGATCCTACAGATATAGAGGCCCCTGCATTCTTATCTGAATACCCTTCAGCACAGTTTCTACTTCAAAATCCCAAGTAAATGTGCATAATGTAAAAGCCGAGGTCTATATTTGATGGTCTGGCTTTGTGCGTGTAGGTGTAGTTGAAGTGGGAAATACATCGTTTCTGTGTTTGTGGTTTAGTTATTTAGGATATTATGTAGGACGGCAAGGCCATGTTTATGTAAAGGGCCAGGCTACCAGTCTTGCATATTATTAAATGGGAACTGATATCTTTTTTTATTCTTTTGTAAAGCTTGTAATCATCAGTTGTTCACGTTGTCAAATCTAGTGGATGTTCATTTACGATAGCATATCCTCTCAAAATCAGTTGTGCCAAAGTGTGCTAGTGGCAGCTTTCGTAACATGCGTCTTTTTATACACCGCATTCATGATCTTTTTAATCGTTTTATTAATAAGAATGCCACTTCAAGGCGTACGGTTAGCAGTTTGTTTTAGCATTTCTGCAAGTAGCATATGTGTTTCCAGAAACGACTATCAAGCCTAGAAAAGCAAATAGAACACAACTAATACGAGATTTACAATTTTTATGAAACCTTGGAAAAAGTAATTGACATAATAAAGGGACAAAAGGGTAGACTGGGTGTTCTTTGTGAGGTTAATGATGAAATGCACAACATAAAAAAGAGAACTATTTGTTAACAAATTGTTCTCTCAAAAACGATTACAAGTAATTTTTGATAAATTAGGCTTAGCGTCACTGCTTCACCAATTATCGAGTTAGCATATTGGAAGGTTAGATGTTTGTGCCAAAGCGTTTACATCATATAGCTTGGTTAACAATTTCCAATCTTAGTGGGATTGCATCGGTGCAAGTTAACCATTGAGAATGATCGCAAAGCCAATGATTTGTTGATTTGGGATTGTATACCATGCTTGACGAAGTTGGGATTGTTTCTTTCCAAAGTAAGGCGTAACATTGTGGTTTTGGGTTTCTTAGATATCCCTCCGGTGTTCATGTTTGACAGTTTAAAAGCTCCATAGTTTCTTCGTTTTCTTGTGTAAGCATTTTCTGGTTTTGCGATCTCTTGTATGGAAGATGTTGTGGAGGAAGTGGCATCAGCGAGGCTTGTGAAAGACTTTGATTTACCATTGTAAAATGTCGATATCCCTCTCCTATAACAAAACCCACATAAATGTTATTACATGATCTGTTAGTACTGTTACAATACTACAAAACAAATCACAAGTATTTTTGATAATATGAGACTCATGTCACAGAGCAACTTTGGAACATGTTTAAAAAGTGGTCCACATTGTATGCTAATGCAATGCACCATGTGTAAGTATGGGTTGAACAAAAGTTGCAGCTGTGTACATTAATCACTACAGTCCGTCAACGACATTGTTACTTATCTTACAGTCTTTACTGCCTCAATTCCGATATTTAATTCATACAACGCAAGTGGCAAATGTTTTAATACTAGTCATTTTTACGTATTTTTAATTTCTGATCATACCACAAAAACGCAATCATCAAAACAAACATAATGAAAAGATTACTGTTCCAATTCTGGTTATGCCTAATGCAAATAAATTGGGATAATCATGATTTCCAACATTTTGGCCGACTAATCAAAGGGCTTTTAGCCTACCACGACATAAACTCAAACAGGGTTAAGCCCTCTCCATTTGGGAGGTAGGCATGACCACTTTAGGGTTGTTTTCGCCAAGTAGAATTCGAACTTAAGACCTATCACATTTTAGTAACAATAGTCACAAGCTTTTTAACCACTTAAAAAAGAAGAAGGGGGAATTGAACATTTATGTCCCAAATATAATGTTCATTTTCAAATTCCGTACCAAATTATATGTCTGCTTTCAAACTGTATACAATTTAGGAAACATTGAACCATTACACTGGGCACTAATGTAAGTTTATATTAATGTTCGAAAACCATTTTGATCAGTTGTAGTAATATGGAACTAGACATTGTGTTGTGATGTGATAAAATACAAACAAATAAATATCTATCCTTGTATAATCAGAAGAAATTGTAACACAGACAACAAATCATGAGATGAAATAGAAAAAATGAAAGCAAACCTGATGGGCAAAGCTTGTTCAAGAGCTTGAATTGCATCATCAAATGATGAAGATGAAGATGATGATGATCCATTTTCATTATTATAGCTACTCTCAACTTCATCATCTTCTTCAAGATCACTATCTTCTCCAATGGATGATGATGATGATGAACTACTACTTGATTCATGTATCATCATCTCATTGACTTTTGGCATACTTGTTTTGCTGATGACGTCATCTTGTTCTTTTTCACACATTATGGTCTTCATTTGATCCGGATCTCCAACTTAGGAATCAACTGTTTTTATATTCGCTTTTTATATATGGAAGATTGGAAGGAGATATATACGAGGAATATTATTATTATTATTAAATTCAAGGATAAGGGAACAGGTGATTGATTGCTGAATAGGATATGAGTAGGATGATATACAAATGGATAAGTCATACCCTCCCCTTTTTTCACTCTTTCTTTTTATTTTATTTCTTTTCTGCACTTTTCACATTTTACATTAGTTTCCAAAATGTTGAGAATTGAGATATTATCATTTACCTGTTAGCAAAGTCAAACACTTTACATTGATAGTGATTAAAGTTGCAAATTTTTTCGCCATATATGCTAACGTTGAGTCTCAAGTAAGAGGTTTTTCGTCATTTTTAACCTGAACTTCTATAATCCCTGTTTAGGTGTCTACTCTACTAAAACCCAAATCAACTTACATTACAAACTATAAAACCCAAATCAATCTCACATGAGCAATATCAATTACACGCAAACTATAACTCAAAATCTATATTTTTAATCGACTCAACACATGTAGGGGCGGAGTCAAAACACTCGCCCAACACCCTCCCCACACACGCTCCCACAGCTACTATGCTGTCGGGACACATGGCAAATGTGAGGCTGCCACGTGGCAGATTTAGGCTAAGGGAGGGTAATCCTAGCTTTGTACCGTTGGAGATCAAGGACCAGTTTTGCAAAGTTATCTAACTTAAGGGCTGTCTAGAAAATATATAAAACCCTAACGAGTCCAGCGGTACCTTCCTCACCTTTTGAACCGGTCCAAAACTCCGCTTATTTGACCCTTTTTATTATTAAAAGATGACAGTTCAAAGAAGAGGATTAAGTATTAAACTTTGCATAATATTAATGAGAGTATTGCCCAGTCCACTGGGTAACACTCTCACCCCCACATAAAGGGCCAGAGTTTGAATCCGGGCGAGGCCTTTGGGGGGGTTATTTATCTGCCATGCCACGTGGCACCACCTCATTGGTCCACGTGGCAATTCGACCCGATACCAGACCTGAGATGTGGCACCTGATACGTCATCAGGTGGGACCCACAGCCGCCACAAGGACGATTTATGTAAATAACTCTAACCAAATGTTAAATTATGCATATAATAGAAGGGATTAGTAACTTGTTCGCATTGTTTAGAATTGTTTAAAAAAATTAAAAGATACATACACAACATTGTAAAAAATGAAAAATTCGTTACATTTAAAAACAATTATCCCTACAAAGAAATAGAAATTGTGCATTAAAGCATTCGGTTTCATAACATTGGCACCTGTGACACAACACATCACATTAGCTTTTGTATCATAACATCCCTTCATCACTCACATTGAAGAGAGAGAGACAAAAAAAAAAAAAAAAAAAAAAAAAAAAAAAAAAAAAAAAACATTACCTTAGGCTATGCATAGTGGTGACCCGGGTCACCAGCTGCCGTATCAGTTTTTTCTTTTCGGTTACCAGACATGACAAAGTTGCCATAGTGGTGACCAAGTTATTTTATTTTATTTTTTTAATTCATATATATATATATATATATATATATATATATATATATATATATATATATATATATATATATATATATATATATATATATATATATATATATATATATAACAGGATGTATATGACATCATCAATGACATGAAATACCACCTCATCATATTTTTATTCCATGTCATCACAATGAGGCCATGTAAGCATTATTTTGCCTTGCGAATTCCGGAATTTATTTGCTAAAAAATACATGGTGCTGGATTCGAACTTGGGACATTGCATAATATTAACAACATGCCAACCACTAGATCAACACCAGTTTTTGGTTTATAGTTTGCAAACAAAAATCTATAAACCTTTCAAACAAACATAACCCACTAAATTAGTAAAAAGCAAGCCCGGTATTCTACATCTCATAATATTATTCATACATATCTTTTTCTTAAAACCCTAATATCATTCATCCATCATCCTGCATAATGATCCAAAATTTTTATTTGCCCTTTAATGATTTATTGTGCTCATAATTTTTGTATAACTTTTGTTTTGTTATTTATGCAGGTACTGAATTTTTTTTTCACACCAAAGAGGCAAAGATGTATAAACTAAGAATAAAACTATCATGACTCTTCAACCGATAAACAAGGAACCACAAATAACCCATTATCTCTTCCTGTACCTAATAATATCAGATTCATCCTCAGTAACTTATAACACTTTGATTGTTTATTATAACACAGGTAATATCTTTATTCAAATTGTTAGGGTTTTTATTTATCTCTTTCAAATCATAGCAAGCATGTTTGATTTAAACCAAGAAAGAGTTTAATTCCTGCTTAATTTTTCGGGTTTCTAATTCTTGCTGATTCTTTACTTGATGCGATGAGCTTTCATGATCAATGATTCAGGTTTTTAATGATTGCCTATTACTTTTAGTGATGATAGTCACAACATATTTACCACTCATTTGTACTGTTGCGTTTATGTTACTAACGACTTAGTACTGCTCGGCTATTTTTAGTACTGCCAGTTGAGAGTTAAAGATCATTTGTACTGTTAATATTATTGTTGGGAATTAAACTAACAGTTGGTACTGCTCATACATAAATTAGTACTGCTGAAGATTGGTCAAGAATACACTATCAGTACTAAGTCAGTTAGTACTGACTTAGTACTGTTGGTATAAGAAGTTAGTACTGTTTATTAGATAAAGACTGAATCGTGCATGGATAAATATGGAATAGATATGATGTATATCTTATTAAGTTAGGATTATACGATTGATAGTTTACTTGTAAAGGACTCCTTGTCCTATAAAAGGAGATCATAGGTTAAGTTTTATATACATGCATGACTAATATAGCTTCACGATCTCATTGTAATTCATATAGTTATTGAAGCAAATCGTTTGGTTAAACTGTGTGTTATTATTCTTACTGTTACATTCATACGATCACATACAATCACCAAACACTAAATCTTCTAAGTACTTGGTGGTAAATTCCGCGTGCTACTAAGTATATACTCAAAGTATCTCCAACACAATTCGTGTGTTTAGATCCGGTCAATTATGTTTGTACTGCTCATTGATTTTTGATTGTGATGTTCATTCATTGTTCAGCTTCTACTCCTGATATAATTAGGATAAATCCTGAATGAGTTTTTGTACCAGTAGTTTTGGTAAATTTGTAGAGATCCAATTCGATAGACAAGGAAAGATATCCGGAGCTGCAGTCAGAACATACCTTCTAGAAAGATCACGTGTTTGTCAAGTCAATGACCCGGAGAGGAATTATCATTGTTTTTACATGCTATGTGCAGCACCACCCGAGGTGACTAAAATTTTTGCAGATGTTCTAAAATGTACAGTTTATTTTTATGTATTTTGAAGGTAGCTAAGGATATTAATGTCACAACTCGTAATTTCAGGTCATTTTCCAAACCTCGACAATTTACTATTCATGAGTTACTATTCATCAATCACTATTCATCGATCACTATTCATCGTTTTTGAAGTCAGTTTGAGACTTTGAGAAGTCGTCAAAAATTTTACTATTCACATGACACTATTCATTCCCGGAGGGAAATCACTATTCATGGGCATCATTCATCATGTCGTAAACTTGGTTTACGGGTATTCAAATGCGCGTAACCAGTTAAGTTTAGCTGCGTATTCATGCATCATCAGTAAAGACACATCATACAAACTAGGGTAGTCTGCATATCATCAGTAACATCATTATCATATCAGTTCATGCATGGGTTTGTGTGATTTTAATTAACGTATGCTTAATTGTTTAATTAACGTTACCACTCAGTCATTTCTATTAACGTTATACCCAATACTCCCGACAATGATCCTAATACATTTTCAAACTAATTATAATGATATAGAGATTATATTATTACTTTACCCGGTGTTTTTAAACCAATCGCTATATTTTTCGTTTGACGCTTATAACTCCGTCGGTTTACGAAATTTCAATCCGATAATCATTCTAACACCCGATTCTTGCAAGGAATATGATTTTACAATTTTTACAACTTCGTCGTATTTCATTTCACCTCGTCATGATTCATTTCTAGTTAACTCGGTACCCGATAACACTCAATGTATACACTAAAATATTCATTTAAATGGGGGACAAAGTCTTGCTTAAACATCAAATCCTCTTCCATTTTGCCCACATGTGCCCCCCCCTAACCCCCCATTTAGGCTAATGCTTCCAAAAATTCATTAATGAATTACTTTGATTTAATTTCCCTTCCACTAACAACATCACATAACACAAGATCATATTAGCTAACCAAGCAATTTCTCTCTTCTTTTTCTTCTTCCCCATTCGGCCAAACCAAGAACACCACCATAAATCCATAAATTTTCCAAGTTAAAATCATGATCAAGCTCCATTTACCTTCCTAGTTAAGGTTTTGTGGTTAAACCTCAAAGTTTCTTGCACATTTTCATCCAAATCAACTCAAATCATCAAGTAAGTTTCAAGAACACATTTTGATCATCTTATACTTTCATTTGATTCATATGTTTATGTATTTTCAAGTTATATTAGTTATTCATGCAAGTTACTTATGTTTTAGATACCACTTTTGCACATAAACTATCTTTAACACTAGATCTAAAAGTTTCACTAATGATCTCATGAAATCCACCAAGGTTGGTGATGTTTAGGACCCCATGACACCCTAAGAAGGTGTATGGTAGGATTTGCGAACTTGTGGAGTTGATTTGAAGTAGTATGATCAAGTTTAGAACCAAGAAAATGAGTTTTAACAAGTATAAATAAGGTTCTGTCCAAAATCGTGTAAACTGGAAAACTCAGTAACTTTTGGTATATTTTGGCCTTCATATTCAGAAAGTTCTTTCAAAAACGAAACCGTGGCCGCAAGAATCACTAAAAACCGACTTATAACGAAGGAGATATGATTTTTCAAAGTTAGACGACGAAAACTAATTTTCTGAAAATTTAGTTGCTGATCGCCGAGATTCAAAGGACAAAACGAGGCGTTAGACGTGATCTAGACAACCCGACCTACTGAGATTATGTTAGTTCATGTTTATACGAAGCCGTGGATGCAAAGAACGTAGAAAACGAGCTTATAACGGCCGAGTTATTCACGTTTGAAGCCCGACGTACCATGTTTATTTTGACAGCCACTAATAGAAAGTGTTTTAAGTATAAAAACTAGTGTTTTTGTGAGACATAACATTGTTAGCCGATTTTCTAATTGATCGAGGCGTGTACAATAAAAAGTTAAATGAAACGACATTAATACATTGTTACAAGGTTTTCAAAAACGTCGAGTTTGATCAACTAACACTTAACGTGCAATATTTCACGACTAGTTTCACGAAGCCATTTTGGGCATATTTTCACAAGTTAAGGAAAATATTAAATTGCGATGAAAACGCTACATTTTGCCGATAGAACACCAAACGAGGATCGTGGAGTACCATTTCAATGTATTTACACGAAAAGTAGTTTATAACTTAACGAGACGTCAAAAGTGTATTTTTAGTCGATAAACATTATTTTCAAAACTAACAAGTGGTATCGTTAACATACGTATTTGCATGTGTTGCATTGTATCATTGCTTACATTGGATCACATCATTCATAATAAGTCGCGGTTAGAGACCGAGCTTTATTTCATCATATCCATCATTGTCATTGTTGCAATATCATATCATGTGAGTTTTTATAGCCCCGTTTTAAATTGTTTATTAATTTCTAAACTCTCAGGGGAGAATACATTGCACCATTTTCATATTGATGAAGCGAAAAGTGTACCGCTTTTAAGGGGTCATTTAAGCCCTAAATCGTATTTATTTGATCAAATATCGCCCTAAATCGTTCCTTTTGTCATTTTAGGTACTTTTGAGGAGAAATCTGGAAAAGGAGACATTTTGGACGTTTTTGGAGCATAAAAGTGAAGAAAACGGCAAAGTCTCAAAAATCGGCTAAAAGTTACCTTTGACGGCGTCACAATTTACTCTGGACGGCGTCATGCCTTGGCAAGAAAAGTTGGACGTGAAATTTACTCATGATAAGCCAGTGAAAATAGCATGTGAATTCTGACGGCGTCACGCTTTAACTTGATCAAGGGCGTCACGGCTTAAATCAAAAGGGGACGGCGTCACGTTCAAGGTTCGACGGCGTCAAGCCTTGATAAGCCAGAATGGATTTTGGAAGAGCTAAAGAGGGACGGCGTCAAGAAGGTCATCCGGGAACCCTAGAAGCGGCGAGGTGACGGCGTCACACTCCATAACGTGACGCCGTCAGATCCAAAAATCTATATATAGTTTTCTAATTTTTTGTCATTAGTAGAGAACTTAGTGTGTGGAATTTTGGGAGAAAACCCTAAGACGATTTTAGCTTCTTTTTCAAGGCTTTTTGCCTTGAGATCTTTCATGTTACATTGAAGATAAGTTATCAATTCATCATTCAATATGTCTATGTGTTGTTTGATTTTATCTTATTCTTGTCTTTTGATTAACATGTTAGGCTAAATTTATCTTGTGTTTGCTTAGATCTAATGAAACCTAGCTATTGATTATTGGTTATTAGTGTGTTATTGGTTGTATTGGATGATTGTTTATCTATGTTAGGCTTAAGAAAACTGGCTAACTTCCTATTCGGTAACTTGCTTGAACGTCTTAAGAAACATGAACCAAATGCGTACTAAAGGTTTTTATGGTTGTATTTAATGCACAAGCGAATTCTAGTGATCCCATGTTAGGAGCTTCCTAGCCGGCTCGACATAGGAGTGAAGTAGGAGCTTGTAGAGTTGGGGAAGTACGTACGCCACCCCACAAATGGTATTAAGGAATACACCCGTCATCCACGCGACTAATACACACTAATTAACCGGTAAAAGATAGTTAGGGAGTAAGGAAATCTAAGTAAACACATTTCTCTACACATAAGTTTCTCACAACATTTTATTTTCAGTTATTTATTTTATTTGCATTTGTAGTTATTTGGGTTAGTTGACTAGCAACTAATTCCGCCCACTCTTTCAAAACCGAGATTTTACTTGCTTTCATAAAAAAATATAAAAACATAAAAAGAATCTTCCTCAACCCTTAGACCTATTAGAGTAGTCTTTCATACCTAACGAACACTATTCCCTGTGGAGAACGATCAATCCCCCGTACTTACCACTACACTATACTACATCGGTCAGGTACACTGCCTGGTGGGGTTGTAAGCCTCTTGAGATCCCTCGAGAGGTAAAACCTGTTGTAAGGTTACAAAACCACGCATCAAGTTTTTGGCGCCGCTGCCGGGGAATAGTTATTGTTTAGGTTGAATTTTTATTTCTATTAGGTCTACTCACTAAATTCCTTTCTAGTGAGATTTTTATTTTATTTTTCTAGGTTTTCTTTAGTCTATCTATTTTCTTCGTGTCTTTGTTCGTAACCATACCATCCGACATCATGGAAGATGGTAATATCCTTAATCACCACAACCCACCACCACAACAACCACCACCACCTCCTAGAGCCCGTACTTTAGGAGAGTATTCCCGTCCTAGCCACCACGGCTATCGAAACACCATTGAGCTCACTCAAGGAGCCAATATCACACCCTTGCGATCCGACACCATCCGGTTGGTGCAAAGCGGATGCGCATTCCATGGACTTCGTTCTGAAGATCCTAATCAACATCTCAAGGACTTTCTCAAAATCGTTGATTCTATAGACCTTGATGTTGCCACTCGAGAGACGACCCGATTGCGTCTCTTCCAATTCTCTTTGCGGGACCAAGCTAGTCAGTGGCTAGAACGTCAACCCGCAGGATCCATCACCTCTTGGGATGATCTCACTACTCGTTTCCTTGCTCAGTTTTTCCCACCGGGAAGAACTACCAAGCTAAGGAATGATATCTTGATGTTCCAACAACGTCAAGGCGAAACTCTCTGCGAGGCATGGACTCGATTCAAGGACTTACTCCAAAAAGTCCCTCACCATGGCATAGAACTTTGGCTCCAAGTCCAAATCTTCTATGACCATATCAATCTCTCCACGAGGCAAACCATTGACCAATCGGCCGGTGGCAAGCTACGTGATCTAAGTGCGGAACAATCATGGGCTCTCCTAGAGGATCTTGCTCTTTATGACAACGAATGTTGGAGTGATCCCCGTGATTTGAATAAAACGGTCAAGGCAATATCTTTGCCTTCGAACAATTCAAGCACTCCCGACCGTAGGATCATAGAACTTGAAGACCAAGTCAAGTTTCTCATGAAATCCTACGAGGCTCCTAAACCTTCAAGCTAAGTGAACAAAATCACTTCTTCATGTAAATTATGTAGTGGTCCCCACGACACTCATGATTGCATGGAACTTCCCAAACAAGCTTTCAAAGAATTCGCATCCTCGCGAATCGATAAGGCGGGAGATAAGTGGCTCACCACTAATTATGGGCCCAAAAATTCCGAAGATGGGTATGAGGCATGGAAGAATAAGCCAAATTTTAGTTGGAACCAAACTCGTAGCGTATCATTCAATGACTCTACCCCGCTCACCTGGTCTGAACATTATCCTCAGCGACACACGCATAAACAACAAAATCGCGAGGAATCACTGCAAAAATTCATTCTCTCTCAAGAAACACAGCTCTCCAAACTTGAGAATCAATTCAGACAACAGCAAGTTGATATGGACAACAAGGTTGATAACCTGTTAAAGGTTATCAATGATCGCCTTGCTGGCAGGTCAACTTGTGAGTTGGCATGAGTTAATGAGATCAAATCTGTTACGGTGACCCACCAAACACCCCCTCCTGTAAAAATCAAGCACCCTAGTAAACTCTTCAAATACATATCACAAAACGAAAAAAAAACAGGAGATACTCATACCCCTTCGAAACCTCTCCACTTCGTGAACACCATTACAACAATACCTGTTCCTAAACCAAATTTGGACCAACAAACAGCCAAGAATGTGGACAATGAAATGGAGGGTGAAGTTCCCGAAAAGAAACCCGAGGCGCCCGACGACTATCTAGACTCACCAAAGAACTCGAGTACAATAGAGGTGAGTGATGAGGAGGGCTCGGAAGAGAAATCCGAAATGCCTCATGGGCTCCCAGGACTGCTAGACCGCCCCCTGGTAGAGGAACTTGAGAGGGGCACAGCAAGGTCGCCCATGGGATTCGGAGAGAGAATAGAGGATGGCGCTCCTAGGGTCTTTAAGATATCTTGCACCACTAGGAAAAAGTTTATAAAAGATGCCTACATAAACCCCAACTCTTCTATGAGCGCAATATCCCTCTCTCTATATAACGAAGCCTTCACTGAACAAGTCAAATATGAAGGGTCTAATATCATCGGGGTAATAAGGAGGGTACCAATTGTGATAGAAAAGTTCCTCTTTCATATCGAGTTAACTGTAATTAATAACATGAACTCTATCATCAGCCCATCCTTAACTGGCCTTGTTCTAGGCAAACCATTCATAAAAGCAACGGGAGTGATACTCGATGAGGATGATAGGAGTGCATTATTTACCGATGGTGTCAGGAAAGTGATTTTTCGGGATGGCTGTGAAGAAGTGTATGAGTATCAACCATCAGCAAGTGGCAACACATGGGGGTTACACGATAGAAGGCCTGGCCGAATTAAGCGACATGATCCAAATAATCTCAAAATACCTTGCATGATTGGTCACAAGCATTTTTATAATGTTTACATTGACACATGTTTACCCAAAAATGTGATGTCCTTGTTTCATTATAACAACATTTGCAGATGGGGGATGATTCATAAAGGGAAGGACGACATCGGCATAGATGATGATATACAGGTGTTTGTAGGAAATATGACATTCACTATGAGCTTCGCAATCGTCGATAATATCGAAGAGTACATCGATCCCAGGTTATCACAAGTTGTTTTTGGGGCACCTTTTTGCCAGGCCACAAGCTTGGTTGTGGACGAGCTCAATGGGATCATGACTTTCACCGATGGGATTAGGGAAATCTCATACCAAACGCCTTACAAGATGAGAGAATTCAAGGAGATTGATTATAAAGGGCTCGATGGGTTAAGTTCCCAACTCGTGTTATGTGATGATGATGTGAGAAGGGGATGTAAGGATACTTTTGACCTGTCAAGCGGATTCTTTAAGCACGATAAGGAACTTGGTTCTAAATACCGAAACAATCCTTTTGATCACGTGGACCCGAAATACCTTTACTATGAAAGTGATTCTGATAGAGGATCAAAGGAGAATGGCCTAGGAACTGTGACTGAAGATGGAATCACGTAATGTACGTGACTTTGAGTCTAGCTACAAGACTCGTTAATAAAGAAAAGCGCTTCTTGGGAGGCAACCCAAGCTTTATTTGCTTTGTGTGTTTATTTATTTGTTTGTTTGATTTTATTTTCCGTATGTGTGTTTAATTTTTATCATTATTGATTCATGTTCAAAAGTAAATTGTGAAAATGCTTTATGTTGTTTTTAACTTCGTCTTAACTACATATAAAGGTATTTTGCAAAAGTTAAGTGTAAGGGAAATCTAAATCGGTTTATTAACACAAATGAACATGAATCGTAATAATAATAAATTAACATACATATTAGTATTTGTTTGAGTCAAATGCTTGTATCGAGTCATAATGATGTTTTGCAGGATTTCCAGGAAGTAAGGTAAAGGTTTTTCCAGAAATTTTCCGGAAACTTAAAATGAAAATTTTTGTCAGGTCATTTCTGACGGCGTCAGGGTTTATAACCTGACGGCGTCAGATTTAATTTTCAGAAATTTTTGAAAGTTTTGTTTTTAAAAAGTTTTTATTAAAATCTCTAACTTATAATCTCCAGGAATCTGCAAAATTATCATTCCACAAGCATTATATCCTTATATATAGATTTTATCCCGTCTATGTTATGCAGGTTTTCGTGTTTGTTTTCTCAGGTTTAACAGGTTATTTTGGACAAGGAAATGTTTTGAATCAAGCTTTTGGCGATGCATTAGTCATGGAGCTTCAACATTACCTTGGAGGAAGATCTAACCGTGTAATTTCACTATCCACCGAGCGAATCAGGGGAGTATTTGATTTCATTCCTTTACTTTTTTCTTTTACATCTTGTTATTTGAACATTGGGGACAATGTTCATCTTAAGTGTAAGGGGGGGGGGGTAAAAGTACGATTTTAGAGAATACAATTGCGCTTGATTTTTGTTTGTTTAATAGTAGATGTGTAATAAAACTGAGATAAATACCTGTTAGGGCAATTTTAGTGCCAAATTTAAAATTTTTTACAACATATAGGAGTGAAACTTTGGTCTTAATGAGCGTCTCACGGATAGGAGTTATATGACTAGCACAAAAACCGTACCACTAAAAAAAATTTTCCACCCCCAAATATGTGAGGTTCGCCCCTAGAATTGGTAGGAAAAGCATTTATGCTATGATGTGTGTACCGGTAGCACTTAGATTCTAGAACTTGCGTTAGGACCATTCCAAGGCCACAAGTGAGACTACATTCGTGTAGTTAGATTTACTACATGATAAGAGGCATTAGGATTAACCCATTGTTTTACACCTGTGTTTTTGTTATAATTACTTCGGCTACATTGGTCAAGTAATTCTCCCACACCCTTTGCGTTGTACTCATTTTTAGTACACGATACCCCTAGTACACCCCTCAGAGCCTATCTTTTCGTTTCGACCTTTAAGCATTTTACTTAAGGGAAGAATTTGTTACACCCCACTTAAATGTACACCCAAATCGCCTTAGCCTACCTTGTATGCACTCATTTTTTGTGCATTATTGTTACAACATTTGTTTAAACCCAAGTTAATTATCTAGTTGATTACATGGTTGCTAAGTCGAGTCATATCCTTGTACATATTGTTTTGGGACGATTGGGACTCATGGGTAAAGTACTAGTGTAATGGAGTAATGGGGAAGAACATCATTTATTACCCCCATATGTGCTAAATATTTTAAAAAGTACTCCAAGTTTTTCAATTATCTTAATCCGAGTCATTAGATTAGTTAATTGTAAAGTTATGTAAAAGTTCAAGTGTAAGGGGAATGCAATGCCCCTATGATGTATTATTTTGGATGGTAGGGCAAAAGTGTATGCAAAAAAAAAAAAAAAAAAAAAAAAAAAAAAAAAAAAAAAAAAATCGAAAAAATTAAGAAAAATACAAAAAAAAATGAGAAAAAGAAAAATAGAAAAAAACATACGGACTACCATCCCGTTTCATTTTATGTTTGTTTTATGTTTTTGTTTTTGTTTTTGTTATTTCATTTCTAGCTTAAGATCGAGTCTAGTCTTGGCTTAGCAACATTGTATAGTACATGTAATTGATCAAGATCTTTAACTCGCCACCAGTAAAATATCCCTTATCCAACAAAACCGTGTTTTCCTTTTCCCTACACCTAACGTTATAACCCATGTAAAAGCCCTCTTTGATAGTTTATCTTAGGTGCTTACGCCTAGTGGAGGAGGTTTTCGATCCTTTCCCAAGCCTATGGTAATCTATTTGCTATGACAGGTAGTGAGAGATATTATCCGTTTTCATTTATGAGATTTATTTTGATGACACCTGAGAGATGTGAGTATCTAAACACTACTTGTGAGGTGCTAGTATGTAATCTCCGTGCTTATTATGATTAAAGTGGAACGACTGTTTGTTGTAATTACTTTTATATTAGCCTTAAATGACCCCTAACTTGTATTTTAATTAGAATAAAAGCGCATTTGCTTGAGGACAAGCAAATCTCAAGTGTAAGGGTATTTGATGAAGCGAAAAGTGTACCGCTTTTAAGGGGTCATTTAAGCCCTAAATCGTATTTATTTGATCAAATATCGCCCTAAATCGTTCCTTTTGTCATTTTAGGTATTTTTGAGGAGAAATCTGGAAAAGGAGACATTTTGGACGTTTTTGGAGCATAAAAGTGAAGAAAACGGCAAAGTCTCAAAAATCGGCTAAAAGTTACCTTTGACGGCGTCACAATTTACTCTGGACGGCGTCATGCCTTGGCAAGAAAAGTTGGACGTGAAATTTACTCATGATAAGCCAGTGAAAATAGCATGTGAATTCTGACGGCGTCACGCTTTAACTTGATCAAGGGCGTCACGGCTTAAATCAAAAGGGGACGGCGTCACGTTCAAGGTTCGACGGCGTCAAGCCTTGATAAGCCAGAATGGATTTTGGAAGAGCTAAAGAGGGACGGCGTCAAGAAGGTCATCCGGGAACCCTAGAAGCGGCGAGGTGACGGCGTCACACTCCATAACGTGACGCCGTCAGATCCAAAAATCTATATATAGTTTTCTAATTTTTTGTCATTAGTAGAGAACTTAGTGTGTGGAATTTTGGGAGAAAACCCTAAGACGATTTTAGCTTCTTTTTCAAGGCTTTTTGCCTTGAGATCTTTCATGTTACATTGAAGATAAGTTATCAATTAATCATTTAATATGTCTATGTGTTGTTTGATTTTATCTTATTCTTGTCTTTTGATTAACATGTTAGGCTAAATTTATCTTGTGTTTGCTTAGATCTAATGAAACCTAGCTATTGATTATTGGTTATTAGTGTGTTATTAGTTGTATTGGATGATTGTTTATCTATGTTAGGCTTAAGAAAACTGGCTAACTTCCTATTCGGTAACTTGCTTGAACGTCTTAAGAAACATGAACCAAATGCGTACTAAAGGTTTTTATGGTTGTATTTAATGCACAAGCGAATTCTAGTGATCCCATGTTAGGAGCTTCCTAGCCGGCTCGACATAGGAGTGAAGTAGGAGCTTGTAGAGTTGGGGAAGTACGTACGCCACCCCACAAATGGTATTAAGGAATACACCCGTCATCCACGCGACTAATACACACTAATTAACCGGTAAAAGATAGTTAGGGAGTAAGGAAATCTAAGTAAACACATTTCTCTACACATAAGTTTCTCACAACATTTTATTTTCAGTTATTTATTTTATTTGCATTTGTAGTTATTTGGGTTAGTTGACTAGCAACTAATTCCGCCCACTCTTTCAAAACCGAGATTTTACTTGCTTTCATAAAAAAATATAAAAACATAAAAAGAATCTTCCTCAACCCTTAGACCTATTAGAGTAGTCTTTCATACCTAACGAACACTATTCCCTGTGGAGAACGATCAATCCCCCGTACTTACCACTACACTATACTACATCGGTCAGGTACACTGCCTGGTGGGGTTGTAAGCCTCTTGAGATCCCTCGAGAGGTAAAACCTGTTGTAAGGTTACAAAACCACGCATCACATATGCGGACCAAAGTATACAAACTCATTACATTGCTTAAGTTACATCATTGCCCAGATTAAAGTCCCTTTTTATTATCATGAACCGTTAATTGTTAGTAAGCGAGAGTGAGTGAATAGATCTATTGAGGGTGACTCCTCCGTTCGGGTTGGTAGCACAAACTGGTCAAACGAATGCATTTCATTTCTGTCATATTAGAGTGATTGGCAAACACTCGGTTGGGGCATTTCATTCAGTCTAGCTTCGGGGTCATGAGCTTAGAGCTAATGTATCATTTTTATGTGGCTTGGTTTTGTCATACACTTTATACTTGTGGTATCCGTACAACATTTCATTTACATAAACCTATGATCTCACCAACATTTTTGTTGACCATTTTTAGCAATGTATTTTCAGGTAATTAAGGTATCGTATGTTGGCTTGCATATGGACACATCATGGAGTCGCGGAGTCGACGCGTCTCACTTTATATTTTATGCACTTATCCATCGTTTGAATTGTATGAACTTGTTTTATGAAAACTTGTTTCACCTTTTGGGACCTAGCTTTGTAACTCTGAATGTTTTTAAATAATCAAACGATGTATTTTCTAAACGACACTTTAAGTCGTTCAATATAACTGCAACTTTGGTGCTATGACCAGTCGCGCCCCTGAATGCTTCATTCCGCTGCAAGTCACGAAATTTGGGGGTGTGACAATTAATGATAAATTTTCAGGATGCAAAGAGGTTCAAAGTAGGAGACCCGAGAACGTTTCACTATTTGAATCAAACTAATTGCTATGAAGTAGCAAACATCGATGATTAACCCAATTTGTTTAATTAATTAAATTTGAGGTATGTTCATTTTTATTATTTTCGTCTTATTTTCTGGGTTTTAGTTTTAATTTAGTAATGTTATAAAGATTATTGTGGAATAATTGTGCCTTGGTATACAGGGGGGGTGTTCGGGATTGCTTATTTTTTTCTGCGTATAAATAAGCACTTATAATCTGCTTAAAGATTTTTGGATTTGCTTATTATGTAATATAATGATATATTTGTAATGTTTAGGGTAAATATTTCATCTCGAATAAGCACTTCGGAGTAAGCATGTGTCAACCTGCTTATTTTGCCCCCAATTGAAAAATAACAGTGTTTTGTTATTAAGTGAATTTGAGGTGAGAAATTATTGTTCATGTTGTGTATTGTGTCATATCCTCATATTAGATGCCGATTTTGTGTTGAACAATTGTGCATTTTAGTATGTTTTGGTGAATTTTTGTTAAAATTGATTATATTTATTTGTAGAAATAGTATTTCTATGTTGAGAAAGATGTATAAAACTATAAAATGCTAAGAAACGAAGGGTGGAATATCTTTGATGATGGAATCATACAATGTTTTTATTGACTTTGGTTATTTGGACATATATGTATGATGATTATTGAAAAGACATTTTTTTTTTTTTTTTTAAGAATTTTTAATGGATCAAGTGGATGTTAAGATGGAGGATGCGGGAAAGGTTTTAGAAGATGAAGTGATGGGTGGTGAAGAAGGTGCAGAAAAGGAGCAGATAGATGTAAAAGAAGTGGAAGAGAAACAACCAGAGTCTGCTGGCTTGTTGAACGATGATGTTCAGATCTCAAATGACATCAGGGTAGAGCAAGAAGAGCAAAAAGTTGCACAAGAGCCAGAGAAACAAGAAGCTGAAGTTGAAGCAGAACCAGAAGAACGAGAAGCTGAAGAAGAGCCAGAAGAGCCAAATACGAAAGATACTAAGGAGATGCATGTTAATGAAAGTGAGCAGGAACTGCCAGTGGACGAGACTCAGGAGAATGAGAAAGAGGCTACAGTCACTGGTGATGATAAGCTTGATGATGCTAGGAACATTGCTACAGAGAATGGTGAGGATGATAAGATTGATGATCATAAGAATGATGCAACAGAAATTGGAGATGCCGATGACAATAAGAATGATGCTACAAAAGTTGGTGACGATGAAAAGATTGATGGTAGCAAGATTGATGATAGTAACAATGGTGCTACAGAAATAGGTCAGGATGATAAGACTGATGATAATAAGAATGAGGCTACAGAAACTGGTGCTGACGATAAGATCGATGACAGTAAGAAGGATGAAGCTACAGCAATGGATGATGATGATAGGATTCATGATGGTAAAAATGATGCTACTGATATGGATAATGACCATGGTGTATTAGATGATACTGAGAATGATGGTACTAAGAATATACATGAGAATGATGGTACCAAGATTGCTGAAATGAAAAGGATGGTAAACACAAGAACTTTGAAGAAAATGGCATTACTTACAATATGATAAGCGTTATCTCAATGTGATAAGATAATATAATGAGGTATTTGGATTATTTATTAGGACTGCTTATCTGTTTATTGTGGTTTTTATATAGTAGTGAGTAGTTTTTACTATTTGGATAGAAGCAACGTAGTATGTGTCACGAGGTTGTTCAAATAATGTATCTAAAACCTTTCTCAATTATATACCACGTTTCTTATTTATTGGTAAAAAGTTTTATTTGTATGACCAGGACTCAAAAAATTGCAGTATGCACATATCTGTTTCCTGGGATTGATTGCTTTTTTTATTGTTATCAGTTTCAGTTCTTCAGATAATTGTCGGTTGTTTCTAAAAATTGTTTATCTTATTTGCTAAAAGCGTCTTATGAGCTTTTTCCCACATTAAAATCTGCCCATAAGCTGAAATAAAAAGCTAATCCAAACACCCCTTTATAATCTGTTCATGATTCGTGTGTGTGGGGTTTTCATGCTTAAGATGGCTTATTATGTATTTGCAGGGTGCCTAAAAGCTCATTGACGAAGCTTTCCAGAACCGAACTGAAAAAAGATTTGCAAACCACACAAAAACAGTTCTGGGAGCGAACTATTCTCCCAAATGTCGTGGAAAGTGATGATATTGTATTACCATTTGATCAGAAATCCGTTGAATTTAGTCGACGGATCAAGCAAACGCTTGCAGAGTCAAGAGAAATGCAGAAGAATTTGGAAGATAATATTAGGAAAAGAATGAGAAGGTTTGGCGAAGAAAAACAAGTTATTTTGAACAGTCGGGGTTGATGAAATTTTAAAGGGTTATCCAGAAGAAAAACAAGTTAATTTGTAGGATGAGTGAAAAATTTAATGTTTGCTGTAGGAAAGAATTATTTTGGACCAAGATAGAGTGTTGTCGAAGACATGGTTTAATGAAGAAAGAAATATGTGGGAAATGGAACCAATAGCCGTCCCTTATGCAGTGTCCAGGAAACTTCTGGAGAACGCAAGGATCAGACATGATTGGGCTGCAATGTATATTACAATGAAGGGAGATGATAAGGAGTATTATGTTGATTTGAAGGTTATCTTGTGATTCATATTCTGATTATGCATCATTATTAGAGATGTATAAGGGGCATGTCGGGTGGGTTGTGTTAAAGTGTCAAAATAGGTCCGGGTCAGAACAGATGATTTTGGAACGGGTCGTGTAGACCCAAAACACCTTTTGTCCAGAGTTTTGATTTTCTAAGTTAATACTTAGTGCGTCAAGAATTTATATTATCTCAATAATAGTATAATTCTTCAAAAAAATTGGAGGGTTTGTGTACGGAAAATACGCTTTTGGTGTCTTTTGACCCGTTTCCTTTGAAGATAATTTTTTAAATATTTTACTCTCTTGACGCCCATTAGAGATCAAGCATACTTAAACCGACTGATTCACAAGCCCCAATTTTACCCATTTATAGTTAAATGAAATCGGAACCATTAATAATCTGTCGTGCAAAGTTTTAACTTTGATCCTGATTAATAGTTCTTATTTTAGGAATGTGACATGCTTTTTGAAGATTTTGGAAGAGTTGACGGGTTGTATCTGAAGATGCTTGCCTCGGATGTTCCAACTTTTGTTCAGTTGATGTGGATTCCTTTCTCAGAATTAGACATCCGCCAACAGTTCATGGTGCCATTACGTCTTGCCCGACAATTATTAGTTGGGTTATGGAATTCTAGAGATGTATCTACTGTTGATGGGATCATTAATTGGGTTAAAAGTATAAAGAAAGACATTATGGTGCTAATCATTAGTCCGCCTCTCGACTTTGTGATTCCTTCCAAGGTAATATTCAAATTACTACCACATCCTGTTAAGGGGAGGATCTTATATTTGCTCACGCCCTTGCAATATATTCACCAATTTCCTGTTACTTAGAACGAAAGGGGTGTTTGGATTTGTGTACTTATATCTACCATCTGAAGTCGCAATAACCAGTTTTTAATGTTTGGGTAAATTGATTCGGCTTCTGAATATCTGAGCTAAAAAAATGTGTTTCATGCCAGCTGCAACAAAATTGATTATTGAAGGGTAAAGTAAAGTATCCCAATTGCCCCTTTTTAACATAATTTGAGAGTCTTTGACTCCCATATCACAAGATGTATCTATTTCTTTCACAAAACACATCATATATTTTAATTTATGCAAATATGAGATGGAATGAAACTTATAGGCTCATTTGTGATATCAGGACACTTGAGGTCCCAAGCTCCCATATTGTTATAATTGAGGGCATCTATGCCTTAAGTGAGAAGTTGCGTCCGTTACTGGATCTTCGAGTATCTGTTACAGGTGGTGTTCACTTTGATCTTGTGAAAAGGGTTTTACGGGACATACAACGAGTTGGGCAGGAACCCGAAGAAATAATCTACCAGATATCTGAGACGGTTTGTTTTTGCTCATCTTAGTGTAGATTCTTTACTCAGAACAATATGAGTAAACATTACGTCTGATTGGGCAAATTGGGTACCGATTCAAAATGGATAATTGTTTATCCGGGCTGGGTAGATCAAGTTGGGTAACGGGTCAAAATGGATAATTTTTTGTACGGGTGGGTCGATCCATAGTTTTTTTTTGTCTTGAAGTTTTCCTAAACAAGCACTTTGTCTAATCTGATTTAAAAAAGTATCATATCGATAAAACCTACTTTTTTGTATAAAATAACTAGAGGTTTTATAATTTGAAAGTACAGATTGGACTACTTTTGACGCAATTCTCTTTAAACAGTGTTTTTATAGATTTATTTCACCCATTTGACGTGTTAAAGATAAAACATTAGTCAAAATAATCAGTTGCTTTGTTTATGCAGGTTTATTTAATGTACAAGGCATTTATAGAACCTGACCTAAAGACGGCTCATATAAGAATCATGAACAAATTTAATCCTTTCACAGGATTCCAGAGTCCAACTTATATTTTAAAGGTTTGAGCTTTTCCCTATGAAGTTCAAATATGAAACAATTTTGATCTCAACGTTTTCTTGATACCTGTTCAGTCATCAAGAAACCTAACTGTGGATCAAGTTAAGTCAGTGATGTCGGATGAACATACCCAAACTCTGGAGGAGACTTATGATATTTATCTTCTGCCACCTGGTGAAGATCCAGAAACTTGCCAATCGTATTTGAGGATGCGCAATAGAGAAGGAAGATATAGTCTCATGTTTGAGGTTTGATTTTTGATCTTTCAATAAGCGGTAGCATGTCTGCCTCATGTACATAACCGTGAGTCCCTGTGTATTACTTATATCTCTAAATCTTTAGTGGGTCAAATGGGTAAATAAAAAAACTAAGCGTAAGATGAAACTGGTCAAATGTGTCGGAAAGTACCCAAAGTGTTTTCAAATGTTTAACGGATAAATGTAAAACTTAGTTAAAATTGATACAGGTCAAATGGATTGAAATGGTTAAACGGGTCAAAAACTACCAAAAGTCTGTTCAAATGTTTACAACCTTCTAGCCACATCAGTATTTCAATAATATAATTTCTGTAATCATATTTCAGAATATAGCTATTCATATGATTAACAATTTGGATAAAAATATGTTGGCGGGACAATCCAATCCGATCCATTTTAGCCTGTTACTCAGTCCAAACTGTCCATTTTGACACACTGGTTACTATCATGCTTTTTGTGTGTACTTCCGGTTTTACTAACAAGAAATGTGAATTATTGAAAAATATACGAGAATTTTCATTATGATTTTTGATTTTTAGGAATGGGTGACAGATTCTCCATTCGTAATATCTCCAAGGATAACTTTTGAGGTTAGTGTGTGTCTCCTTGGTGGTCTTATGGAGTTGGGGTACACAATAGCATATATATTGAAAAGAACTAGCCATGTGTTTGTTGATGACAGAGTGTGCGTGAAAATAGACTGGCTAGAACAAATTGGTCGACATTATGTTCAGGTAAGCCAACTTTTTCCTTACTTTTTGCCATTATTTTTGCATTGGCATTTTAAACTTAATTAATGGTTACCTTCTATTTCTTTATTTTTTTTGCGAAAAGGTGCAAGGTAGAGACCGAGTTTCTATAAGATGTGTTGCTGGCAGCTGGGATTGGAAGGTTCGTACACTCCTGTGTTAACAGGTGAAGATGAAATTGAATAGAACTGCGGCCAACCATATTCAATTCCAGGTTTTTTATTATTTTTAGTTTTTGTTAGAATTGAATCCGAATTAGGTTACTTTTGTTTGAAAGGCATGTCAATAAAATCCCACATATGATCAGTGTGTTTTTTTATAAAAGTGAAGGCCAAACATCCGAGAGTTACATTGGTGAAGGCGTGTGAATGCCAGTTTACTATGTGGTATGTTGGTCTTTTAAAGTAGAAATGATGTTTCTTTTTTCTTTTCTTTTAAAAAAGTTTCGAAAACCAAACAATCAAGAGATCTAATATGGCTAAGTCTGGATCAATGGGTCAAAACAAAGTGGTCAGCGGTCATAGGAAATTCACAGGAGGCAGCTGTTGATCCGTTTAATTTAATGGCGAGTCTTTAGGATCAGGGTGAAGGAAGGGAGTAGAAATGCATAAAGAAGTGAGAGGCTTAATATTGATGGAGTGGCCTGTAGGTTTGACACTTAAGTTGGTGTTAGTGGATTAATGAGGAGGGGCACATCATTTGTGTTTTCTCCAAGCCATTAGGTGTGTGTGAAGTGTTAGGTGTGGAGATGTTTGCCATATTTGAGGAACTCTCATGGTAACGTTATTAGTATCAATCAGGTTCGGAAGTTTTGGTGATAATATATGATAATTGAGTCGGATTTAGTGGAGGTTGTCAATGTAGTGAACGGGTTGGTCGAATCTCCCTGGAAGATGGAGGACTGATATGTGTCTAATTGCACATATATTTTATATTGTTAAACCCACATAAACTGCCAAAAACACTTTGAAAGTCAAATAATACAGGAAATATCATTAAATTGTGTTTTTATGTGTTACAAATGCAAAAGGATTGAAAACTGATGAAAAACATGCAAAATACACATAATTTACAGTTTCAGTCCCTGATCTTTCACAAAATGGCAAAACTAGTCCCTGGATATTCAAATCATGTAAAATGTCATTTAAAGTCCCTAGGGATTCATGAGTTGTCAAACTTGGTCCTTGAAGTTTAAAATTGCAAAAATGGCAACTTAGGTCCCTGAAGTTTCAAAAATGGCAAAATAGGTCCTTGGAAATTTAAAATGGAAAATAATTACATTTATGGTCCTTGGTTTATAATATGTTGCAGGTTAGGTCCTTGAAGACACTTTGGAATAATTACATCTCAGCCCCTCAACAAATCAAAAATTACAAATTTGGTCCCTATGATTTAGAAAATAACCAAACCCAACCATTTACCAACCCAGCAATACACCAAGCCCAATCCAAAAATGAAATAACCCAGCCCACTTCACCCTTAGTTAATATCAGGGTCAAACTAAAAGTTTGACCCGTCTCCTTCCTTGTCACCCCGCCAAAACCAGATAGTCACCCCTCAGCCCACCATTTTCCACAATACCACCATCAATCCCTTATCCTGACACACCCACCATCACCCCCCTCATCTTAGCTATCCACTATCCCACATGCTCAGTATAAGCCAAAAATTCCACATGTCAGTTTTTCCCGCCAAAAATGCCATGAATGGCTGAGATCAATTCAAAACAATTAAATGGTGAGTATTTGCTCGGAATTCATCAAGGAAGCTAATGGGATGACTATAAAAGGAAGAGAAGCAACAATGAATAAATTGTCAGTAGATTAGGACCAAAAATAGTATAGAAATTAGTTAATGCTTAGTTTCTGTATCAAATTAAGTTGTTTTTATCATTTCAAGTTTGTTTCAAGTTGTTGTTCTTAATTTTCTGCTGTATTGTATAAATTTTCCAAGTTAATGAAAATTATATTTTCAAGTTATTTGTTTAAGTTCGAATTAAGTTGTGTGTTAATCTAGAAGCTTATTATCTGTTTATGTGAGCTCATTTAAGCTCTATATAGCTTATTGTGAGTTCATTTTAATTTACTTCAGCTCTGTATCAAGAAAAAACCAAAAAGTCAACAAAAAGTCAACATAGCTCAAAATAAGCAATTAGAAGGATTAAGCAGTTGTGATTAAGGTGATTGGGGTCTAAACTTGGTAAGTGACATTCCAAGTTCAGTTCTGATCCAAGTTCTATCCTGTTCTTAACCATTCAGTTGTAAGCTAATTTCCATTTTTGCATTTATTTCATTATTACTGTAGCAGTGCTTATTATTAGCTTATTGTTGTTATTTAATGCTTAATATTAGTTTTTGATCATATCTCAGTAGTTTAACAAGTATTTATTAGCTTGTCTTTTATTTTGCTTCAAAACTCTTAAAAAAGCCAAAAATAGCCTTAAGTAGTATAGTTGATCATAAGTGCTTATTTCTGTGCTATAAGTTGCTTATCTGTGTTCATATAAGTTAGTTAATACTTAAAATCAACTCTTTTAGTTTAAAATATTTGGTTTCCTTTGAAAAACCCAAATCAGTACCCATTAAGGGGTGTTTGGTTTAGGCAGTTACATAGGGCAAAAGCAGTTGTTACTGTTACATTACCATAAGTCCAACTTTGTTCCAGTCAAAATAAGCCATAATAAGCTCTTTCCAAGTTCAAAATAGTCAATTAGTTCAATATAGCAATTCTTAGCAGTCCTTGTTCATTTCAGACCCTAGTGAGCTCAAACAAGCCATAACAAGCTAGAGGCTTATTTGGCCTTCAACCTTGGCACTTTTGTACTCCTATTAGTCCCTTTAGTATGTGCCATAAGCCTTAGAACCTCAGTGCACTTGTGCACCAATTTGCAAACAACTTCAGTCAAACACAACACCACAGTAGACTCAGTGTTCTGAGTACCTGATCTAGCCTCCAATTGGACTCCAATTGGGATGTTATTGATTGGGCTTTTTAGGTTTTTAGATAGCCAGTAGTATCACCTTGATTTTTCCCCCATAATAATCCCACTTATCTGCTTATTGGACTCCTTAATCTGGTCTACAATATTGCCTGATTTCTGAGTTTCTGTCTTGGAATTCCCAAACAGCCAAGTGCTCATTTGCTTAATCTGTGGGATTGGTTGTTTGAATTAAGTTGTTTTGTGCTTATAATAGTGTATTAAGCCTGTCCTGATCAGTTGGTTAAGTTTTGTGCTTTTTAGCTTATTTTTGGGCTTATTCCAAACTGCTTATTAGCCCAAAAGTGCTTATCAGGCTTAGTGAACTTCTGTTTTTATTTTTCTTATCTTTTAAATAATATTTTAGATTTATCTGTAAATTTTCATAATTTTCTGAATAGTTTTGATATTTTTAATCTTTTTAATTAGTTTATAATAGTAATTAAATTATAATAAATAGAAAAATAATCAGAAAAATATAATTCTAATTTTCATAATTTTATTTTGTCAATTTTAATCTAGGAAAAATATAATATCATTTTTAAACCTTAAGAAAAACCAAAAATAGAAATAAAGTGATAGCTTCTATTTAATAGAATTTATCTTTTTAAATTTTAATTAAGTAATTTTCATTTTTATAATTTCTTAGTTTCTATTTACTTACTAATATTTTTAGAAAAAGTTTTAGATTTTTCTTTGTCCATTTAGTATTTTTTATAATTTAAATTAGTTTAATTAGTAATTAAATAAATAAATAATTAATAATAAATAAATAAAAAGTGTAAAAAAATATAATTTAAGTTTTTAAATAAGTTTTAAGTAATTTTACATTTTTAGGTTTTAATTTCATAAATTTCAGTTTTTGTCCCATTTTAGCTTTCTCGTTACGCGTTTTCTTAATTTAATTCGCGTTTAATTTTGTTGTGCATATCTGTTTTAAATTGTTATTTAGAATTGTTAATAAAGCAAAATAAAAAATATCATATCATCAATCACTCTAATCCTAGCTTTTCACAGTTGCCCATTCACACCTCGTTGGGAAACGATCCGGGTGATCACTTGCCTGGTTTCACACTACACACGAGCATTCGTTCTGAGGCTGTTTATATTTTATCATTTATTACGGTTGACCATTCACAAGTGGTTGACTTGTGTGATAGAGAAATAAAAGATAACTAGTTCAGGACGGATCAAGGACCCTGACTCTGAGACGAGTTAGGGCAATCATAAGTAAGTCCAGTGGATGGCAACTTAGATGGGTGCATGGTATCCCTAATTATTATAATCAATGTTCATAAGTAAATTATTTTGTTAGTGATACCTTAGTAATGCATTCACGTTAGAGGATGTTTTTAATTTATCACTTATACAGGTTTGCTGTTCATTGTATGCCCTTTAACAAACTGCGTACTTTTGTTGAAATAAGCTATATTTTGTTAAAGATTGAATGTTCTATGCTACGACAAAGATGGTAGCTACACTAATTGCACCAACAATGTTGTTCACAAAGTTCTTTATAGGCTTGAAATAATTTTAAGTTCAGGGGGTGTTTGGATATTGCTGCAACTATCAGCAGAGGGTGTTTTGG
This sequence comes from Artemisia tridentata subsp. tridentata, assembly GCA_021014915.2. Classification (NCBI taxonomy): domain Eukaryota; kingdom Viridiplantae; phylum Streptophyta; class Magnoliopsida; order Asterales; family Asteraceae; genus Artemisia; species Artemisia tridentata. The sequence goes on from CP139507.1 coordinate 197,493,787, forward strand.
CCTGGGTTTTATTTGGATGTTGTGGGCTATGTTTAGTTGTTTATTGTGGCCTGATTTAGGTGTGGATAATCATCCTTTGCAATATTCTGCCACGCCTACTTATTTAGATGGGCACATGATAGGAGAAAGGTATGTGTTATTCGCTTATTTTCGGTCATTTTACTTAGAGCTTAATTGTCTTAGTCGCATACAAAACTTGTCCGTTCAGTCATGTTTGGGTGCTTAATAGGGCCTTGACTATTTGTTATTGGCTTAGCAAACTTATTTTTATACAATTACAAAAGGGGTGTTGTCCCTGAAATGCATCGGTTGTATGAACCAAAAAAGCCAAATGATCGATATTCTTCAAATGGTATGACCAGATATCAAGCTTTAAAAATTATGGTTATTTATCATTCCTTTCATGCTTATAATACTTTATGCCCAAACATGTCATACTCCATAACAAGGGCCCAAATTTGTTCTTTGTAGGTACATGGCTCAATCAATACTTAGCATCGCCGACATATTCAAGGTTCTGCAAACAAGTATCTTTTTTTTTTTTTTTTTTTTTTTTTTTTTTTTTTTTTTTTTTTTTTTTTTTTTGTTTTTTAATCCATTCTTAAACTGTACATAATACTTTTTTTGGACCTTAATTAATTGGTTGTTACGCTTGTGCTGGGATAAGGAGAGACTTGATAGCAATTAATGCATCTGAAATCTACATGTCCTTAATGCTTTTGTGGTGAGAATTAAGACTGACTGATTAATTTCTCCCCAAATAATATGCTATGTTTATATATTATTTTTCGTTAACTAATTTTTTTCAACGATATTCGTAAGTCTAGCCCTATAATTATTCCTGGAAAGTGCATCAAGACTGTTCTCTTTGGTAAGAAATTGTTGAAATTCAAACTCTCGAAAGTAAGATAATAAATAATATTTATGAAATTTGTTGTTTCAGTACATGATCGTTGTGTTTTCAAAAAACGGATAAGTAGCGCCAAACCATTTATGTTTAATGTCAGCTATTTTATATTGTGATTGACAAAATAAGTTATGAATTCGTCCTGATGTCATGTCATGTTATTTCTTGAAGGATGTTATCCCAGACTTAAGGACATCCCTCATTAGTAAGGCACCATTAAAGGATTATGGTGCTGAGACTATGGTTATCTCCAACCCGGTGCGTCCTGTCATTGCTTCAAAGAAAGAGCATAAATAATTGCTGGAGAGCTCCTGTGGCAACTTGGTGCCTGATATAGCTAACGTTCAAAGAAATATTATGGAGTTATATGATGCAAATGTCGAGGAGTTAATCAAGCTAAAGCAAGCTGCCACGAAGGCAAAGGCTGCATTCCGGGGCTACTTGGTAATATTTTTTTAGCTTAATTAGATGCCTTTCCCACAGATTTTTTCGGTGGTGAAACACGCTGGCGAACATGGATGTAAATGGACCTCATTCAGGACCAATGAGAATGCAATGATCAACACCTTGGCTGGAAGGACATCTGCCATGAGAACATTGCCTTTGGTTGTCTTAACAAATGCATACCAGATGTCGAGGGAAGAGGCACAACAACTTAAGTACGGCAAGAACATCAGAAACTCTTTGAAAGCCATTAGCAGGAACTCGGTGACCAACATCAACCATCTGAAAGCTATTAGCAACTACATGAAACGTCATCAACAACTCAGTGTTGTGTGTATAAAATGCTTTTTAGATTGATAAATAAAGGGATAATTACTAAAATGCCCCGGTTGCCCAAGTGCTAAGACTATCCGACCCGATCTCACAAAATTCTCCCCTTAGACCAGGGCAACGAGTATAATATGTCGGCTTGCATGAGATGATGACACGTGGCAGTATTGCTTTTTGGGCAACCTTTATTTTTTGGGCAACCGTACACTATACGGATGGTTTTTTTGTCATTTCACATATTACTCAAACTAGTAAAAACCAGACGGACTGGACCAAAATCAAAAGCATTTCCGCGCCCACATTTCACTCACCAAAATCAAATCAAACCAAACACCACCCTTCACTTCACTCACTCACATCGCCGCCGTAAACTACCATGTCCTCCTCCTCCTCCTCCGACCACCGCGTCGGAGATCTAATAACCGAACTAATCCACCGTCTGACACCAAACCCTAACCCTAACACAATCAAATACGCCACACGTATCTTAACCAGCCGTATGTCCCCTTCAATAACCCCAGATGAATCCTCAATTTCTTTATCAATCAAATCCCTTTTAGTTAAACAAGGTAAATTATCCGATGCTTTATCTTTTGCAGATCTCTATTCCAAATTTAGTAATAAAACTGGTCCTGGGTCTGTTCAAAATAAGTGGGCCCTACTTTATTTGCTTAAAACCATCTCCCAGGATAGTAAGACAGTATCCGATGGCCTCCCAGTTTTATTCCACCCCGAAACGAGCTGAAAAAGTGAAAGGATGGGAATGTGGGTAATGGGGGAGGGGGAGGAGTTTTGCTTGTTTGTGCTACGATTTCTCAGACATGGAGACACTCCTAAACAAGAAATCTGTTAGACAAGCTCTTGGTGTTGGAGATATAGAGTTTGTATCATGTAGTACAACTGTGTACACAGCTATGCTTGTGGACTGGATGAGAAACCTTGAAGCTGGTATTCCCGAACTTCTTGAAGATGGGATTAAGATGCTTGTGTACGCTGGAGAATATGATGTCATCTGTAACTGGCTTGGTTAGTGCTCATCGGACAGTATATTTACTTTAAATTTTATATTGTGATTTTTATTTATTTTTGCTTGTAAATTTTTTGGGAGAATAGGTAATTCGAGATGGGTTCATGCTATGGAATGGAATGGTAAGGAACAGTTCAATGCATTGTCTGAAGCTCCCTTCGAAGTAGATGGATCTGAAGCAGGCTTACTTAAGAGCTATGGTCCACTCAGTTTCCTCCTACTATCAGAGGTTGAAAATGGGTGGGTGGGTAGAATTGAAGCACATCTTGTCTAAAAAATTATAAACTTAAATATCTTCTGTGAACTGTTAGCGTGCCAAATAGGATAAAATGCTGACTCGTTTTTTGATTTAGCTGTTTCATGTTACCCGTTAGAATAAAGCTTAACCTGTATCAACCCATTTATCGGTACATTTGCTGCCTCTAAAGTATCACTAGTTTCTTCAATTTTCTCACAACATAGTCAAGGAAAAAAACAAAAGCAAATCATGCTCCTGATATTTGAGACCAAAATATTATGAGTTTGTTTTAAAAGGGTACTAACACCAAAAATATCATCATTTAAGACATTCGTCATTGTACGCTGACGAAAATTGCATTATTTTTTCTCTGGGATTTCTTATGTCGGAGTTGCCTATTTATCCATCTTCTATTATTACTACAAATAATTGATGGCAGTAGTTTGGGTCCATGTTACAATATTTGTGGTATTTAGGCTAATATACTTTAGATGAATTAACCATATATTATAAACTATGTGTCAATAGATTAATTCGGTTTCGTGTAGAAAGCTACAATTAAAATCTGGAAAAGCGTCTAATGTTATATTGTTTAACATTTTTCTTTGAGATCTCTCGACCAAGTTTTATTCATCAAAAAGTCCCATTAAGTTATGCTGTACCCCTTCCATCTCATGTCACAAAAGATCTGATTAAATATCTGAATCTTGAAGTAATGCTTTCATATTCAAATTGTCTCCTCACTAGCAAATTCACTGATATTTGGAACTCTTTTTGTTTGGCTTTCTAATATGGAATCGAGAAACATGTCATTGATGGGTGTGTTGCAATGTCAAAACAGGTTCATGATGCTGGTCATATGGTTCCTATGGATCAACCCAAGGCTGCTCTGGAGATGCTAAAGAGGTGGATGGATGGCTCACTTTCCGAAACTCCAAGAGGGCCTAAATCTCTGGTTTCTTCCATGTAACATGTAGCGGCAATGTGCATGGTCCCTTTGTTTGTAAATAAGGTGGGATAACTGATGCGTGGTTTTTCGACCTTACAATAGGTTTTACCTCTCGAGGGATCTCAAGAGGCTTGCAATCCCCACCAGGCAGTGTACCTGACCGATGTAGTATAGTGAAGTGGCAAGTACCGGGGGATTGATCGTTCAACTCAAAGAATAGTGTTCGTTAGGATTGAAATTTATCTACTAGGTCTAGAGGTGAGGGATGATTCTTTTTGTATTTTTATATTTTATGGAAAGCAAGTAAAAATCTCTGGTTTTGGAAAAAGGGGCGGAATTAGTTGCTAATCAACTAACCCAAAAGCTACTAATTAAACTAATGTGCAGGAAAGTAAACTAGGGTTCTACAAGGGAAGTGAAGCGTATCTACCTATGATGTATTACTCCTTGCTAGCTATCCAATTCTGCCTATTGAATTGTCACACCTTGTTTTAATTGACGGGTTGTATTCCTTAATACCATTCGTGGGGTAGCGTACGTACTTCCCCAACTCTATAAGCTCCTACTTCACTCCTATGTCGAGCCGGCTAAGAAGCTCCTAACATGGGATCACTAGAATTCGCTCATGCATTAAATACAACCAAATAAACCTAGTACGCATTGGTTCATGTTTCTTAAGACGTTCAAGCAAGTTACCGTATAGGAGGTTAGCCAGTTTTCTTAAGCCTAACATCGATATCACCCAATCAAACAAGAGACAATAGGAAACAAGAATTATAAACTAAACCAACTAGATCTATTGAAGTGTCACACCTTTATTGATGACGATAGACACATACATAAACAAGGAATCAATAAGATCTAATTAATTATATACAAGTTTCACACAATCATAAGTAGACACAAGGTGAATTAGCAAAGCATGATCAATGAAGGGCAACCAACCACAATAATGAAAGACATAATTAAGTTAGAATCAACAAACCAATATTTGATGTTTATGAAATGATTTAAACCCTCTAAGTTGCTGGAAAAACACCTACCTAAACCCTAGAATCGGACTTAGGGTTTAGGGCTTACAAAAAGTGAAGTTGTGATGTTGTATTTATAGCTGATTTTCTGTCCGCATCGATCTGACGGCGTCAGCCTTTACAAGTGACGGCATCAGCTCCCCTTTTTCACCAAATTGTAGATCTTTTCGTCCCGATTCCGTGGCCTCTTGAATCACCTAAATCCGAGTTCGTATGAAGATTTTATGGCCAAAACAGTGACAGCTACTCCGCGCGCGAGTTGTGATTGTCTTGATTAACTTGTGGCGGTTTCACTAAGGTTCCTTCTCGTGTAAGAATACTTTGACGCCGTCACTCTATATCATCTGACGTCGTCAGGTCTATGATCCTGACGCCGTCACCTTCAAAAATCCTCTGGCCCGTCTCTCTTTAACTTAACACTTGACGGCCTACATCCATTAACACGTGACGCCGTCACAAAACCTTCTGGCGCGTCACGTGTAAATTCATATTCATCCTTTTGCCAGTACGTGACGCCGTCACCTACAAAGCGTGACGCCGTCAAGCTCTGTTTCCAGCTTGATTTTTGGAGACTTTGCCGTTTTCTTCACTTTTCGCTCCAAAAACATCCAAAATGCTTCATTTTCCAGATTTCTTCTCCAAAGTACCTAAAATGACAAAAGGAACGATTTAGGGCAATATTTGATCAAATAATCATGAATTAGGGCTTAAATGACCCCCTAAAAGCGGTACACTTTTCGTCTCATCAAATATCCCTACACTTGGGATTTGCTTGTCCTCAAGCAAATGAGCTTTCCCACCAATCAAAATACAAGTTAGGGGTCATTTAACATTAATATAAAAGTAATTACAACAAATGATCGTTCCACCTTAGTCAAAACAAGCACGAAAATTATACACTAGCACCTCACATTAAGTGTTTGGATACTCTCATCTCTCGGGTGTTGTAAATTTATATATGAAAATGGAGAAATATCACTCATTACCTGTCATAGCAAATAGATTACCATAGGCTTGGGGAAGGATCAAAACCTCCACCACATTGGCGTAAGCACCTAGGATAAACTATCAAAGAGGTCTTTACAAAGGGTTATAACGTTAGGTGTAGGGATAAGGAAAACACGGTTTGTTGGATAAGGATATTTTTACCGGCGGCAAGTCAATCATCTTGGTCAATTACATGTAGAATGAGGCGTTGCTAAGCCAAGACTCGACTCAACTTAAACTAATCACGAACTAATAAACATAGAACAAAACAAAACATAAATAAAAGATAGAGGCGGATGGTAGTCCGTATGCTTTTTCTTCACTTTTTCTTTTTTTCTTTTTTTTTTTTTTTTTTTTTTTTTTTTTTTTTTTTTTTTTTTCTGCATACACTCTTGCCCTACCATCCAAAACAATACATCACTAGGGATTCTTTGTACCATCCCTACACTTGAACTTTTACATACTTTACATAAAATTATTCTAATGACTCGAATCAAGATAATCAAAACATTTGGAGTACTTTAAAATATTAACGTACATATGGGGGTAATAAATGATGTTCTTCCCCATTACTCCATTACACTAGTACTTTACCCATAAGTCCCAATCGTCCCAAAACAATATGTACAAGGATATGACTCGACTTAGCAACCATGTAATCAATTAGATAATTAACTAAGGGTTTAAACAAATGTTGTCACAATAATGCACTAAAGATGAGTGCACACAAGGTAGGCTAAGGCGATTTGGGTGTACATTTAAGTGGGGTGTAAACAAATTCTTCCTTTAAGTAAAATGCTTAAAGGTCGAAACGAAAAGATAGACTCTGAGGGGTGTACTAGGGGTATCGTGTACCAAAAATGGGTACAACGCAAAGGGTGTGGGAGAATTACTTGACCAATGTAGCCAAAGTAATTATAACAAAAACACAGGTGTAAAACAATGGGTTAATCCTAATATCTCTTATCATGTAGTCAATCCTAACTACACGAATGTAGTCTCACTAGCGGTCTCGGTATGCATCACAAACGCAAGTTCTAGAATCTTTAAACTACCGGTACACTCATAAGCACCAACAATGAATGCTTTTTTCTAAAGATCTAAAGGCGAACCTCACATATTTGGGGTGGAAATTTTTGAGTGGTATGGTTTTTGTGCTAGTCATACAATTCCCTATCCATGAGACGCTTATTAAAATCAAAGTTTCACTCCTATATGTTGTAAAAAAATTTAAATTTGGTGCTAAAATTGCCCTAACCAATATTTCTCTTGGCTTTATTACACATTCACTATTAAACAAAACAAAAATCAAGCGAAGTTGTAGTTTCTAAGGCATCCTAATTTACCCTCCCTACACTTAATCCGAACATTGTCCCCAATGTTCTAGACAAAAGATGTAAAAGTAAAAATAAATGAGAATGGAAGAAACTAATACTCCCCTGATTCGCTCGGTATGGATGATGTGATAATATGGTTAAATCTCCCTCCAAGAGAATGAACATGATAAGCTTCACTCCAGAAATATAATCATCCTCTTGATGTGTTGCACGTACATCTTCTTATCCAATAATACCTGTAACCAACAAACACAAAAACCAAAGCATCAAACCGAACAAAGAAAAACCACAACTAGATGTATTTCCAGACTTAGAAATAAAAACAAAACAAAGCAATAAAAGGATAGGATACTTGCGGGATGACTTACAAATAGGGACTCATAAAACATGTCCACAAGTATTGACACATAAACAAGATAGTATATATGCTAATCATAAATTGTGAATTTTTCATGTTCGAATTTCGTCTTTTTTAACAAAATATAAGCTTCGCTACACTTATCTTTTTGTAAAATACCTTTATATGCAATTAAGACGAGGTTAAAAACAAGATAAAGCATTTTCACAAATTATTCGAAACATGAAAATTAAACAATTATGATTAAGCATATATGACACAAACAAACAAATAAAATAAAAACATCAAACAATTAAACAAATAAAGTTTGGGTTGCCTCCCAAGAAGCGCTTGTTTTTGTTCGAGTCACGAGCCTGACTCTACCCTTATTTAACAAAAATAGGGGAGGTTTTCCCTACACTTAGGATTAAGTGCGGGTGAAAGTAGCGATACACACCCTTAGGGTGGAAATATGCCACGTGAGGTGAAGGGGGTGAGTGAATGGCTTCCTTCATCCTAAAACTACCCGGATAATAAGGGTTGATGGGTGGGTCGGTTCCTCTTTTGTCTCCTAGATGTAAATCTAAGGATGGAAAGTTGTGTAAAGGTTGAGGTTCCGGTTCATCAACACTAGGAAATTCCCTGGAACTAAGAGTAAGGTCATCACTAAAAGTGTTCAAACCTATATCCTCTAGTTGTGCTTGGTCCAATGGTTCTACCTCCATTGGGATTCCTAAAGTCACTTCTACTTCTTCCGGGTAAGTCACGGGCGGTGTGTGTGCCTCAAATGATGGTAGGACTTGTGCGGTATTTAGCGGGCTTATGTTACTTACCTCATCATTCCTTGTGTCAAGATCACCTATGTGTTCATCCTGTATTATGGTAGTGCCTAACCATGACATGCAACTAGGTGGCTCAACTCTACCCTCATCCCCAAACAAACATGTTTCATGATCCTTGAAATTTGTGGTCAATTGACTTATACTAACGTTTGTTGGGTTGTCTACTCTATAATAATATTGGGCACAATCTTCTATGGTATCCCATGCTTCTTTAGCATTTAATTCCCTAAAGTCCCTATTGGCAAAATCGTTAATGCACATTTGGTCATATCGGTCGACACGATCGTAAAAGATTTGGGTTAGGGATGCTAAATCGAAGCTATGATGAGGGACTATTCGGAGTAAGTTTTTAAAACGAGTCCATGCATCATATATGGGTTCATCTCGATATTGGTTGAACATCAAGATGTCATTAGGGGCAAATGGATTTCGTGGTCGGTAGTATGGTGGGTTCGCGTACTCCATATTGGTGAACGGAAGAGTCAATGGAAAGGTTTTTACGAACAAACACACAAAGAAAATATAGACTACTAGAAAGCTAATAAAAAGAAAATAAAAATCTCACTAGATAGGAATCTAATGAGTAGACCAAATAAAAATAAATTTCAATCTAAGCAATAACTACTCCCCGGGCTGCGGCGCCAAAAACTTGATGCGTGGTTTTGCGACCTTACAACAAGTTTTACCTCTCGAGGGATCTCAAGAGGCTTGCAATCCCCACCAGGCAGTGTACCTGACCGATGTAGTATAGTGAAGTGGCAAGTACCGGGGGATTGATCGTTCAACTCAAAGAATAGTGTTCGTTAGGATTGAAATTTATCTACTAGGTCTAGAGGTGAGGGATGATTCTTTTTGTATTTTTATATTTTATGGAAAGCAAGTAAAAATCTCTGGTTTTGGAAAAAGGGGCGGAATTAGTTGCTAATCAACTAACCCAAAAGCTACTAATTAAACTAATGTGCAGGAAAGTAAACTAGGGTTCTACAAGGGAAGTGAAGCGTATCTACCTATGATGTATTACTCCTTGCTAGCTATCCAATTCTGCCTATTGAATTGTCACACCTTGTTTTAATTGACGGGTTGTATTCCTTAATACCATTCGTGGGGTGGCGTACGTACTTCCCCAACTCTATAAGCTCCTACTTCACTCCTATTTCGAGCCGGCTAAGAAGCTCCTAACATGGGATCACTAGAATTCGCTCATGCATTAAATACAACCAAATAAACCTAGTACGCATTGGTTCATGTTTCTTAAGACGTTCAAGCAAGTTACCGTATAGGAGGTTAGCCAGTTTTCTTAAGCCTAACATCGATATCACCCAATCAAACAAGAGACAATAGGAAACAAGAATTATAAGCTAAACCAATTAGATCTATTGAAGTGTCACACCTTTATTGATGACGATAGACACATACATCAACAAGGAATCAATAAGATCTAATTAATTATATACAAGTTTCACACAATCATAAGTAGACACAAGGTGAATTAGCAAAGCATGATCAATGAAGGGCAAACAACCATAATAATGAAAGACATAATTAAGTTAGAATCAACAAACCAATATTTGATGTTTATGAAGTGATTGAAACCCTCTAAGTTGCTGGAAAAACACCTACCTAAACCCTAGAATCGGACTTAGGGTTTAGGGCTTACAAAAAGTGAAGTTGTGATGTTGTATTTATAGCTGATTTTCTGTCCGCATCGATCTGACGGCGTCAGCTCCCCTTTTTCACCAAATTGTAGATCTTTTCGTCCCGATTCCGTGGCCTCTTGAATCACCTAAATCCGAGTTCGTATGAAGATTTTATGGCCAAAACAGTAACAGCTACTCCGCGCGCGAGTTGTGATTGTCTTGATTAACTTGTGGCGGTTTCACTAAGGTTCCTTCTCGTGTAAGAATACTTTGACGCCGTCACTCTATATCATCTGACGTCGTCAGGTCTATGATCCTGACGCCGTCACCTTCAAAAATCCTCTGGCCCGTCTCTCTTTAACTTAACACTTGACGGCCTACATCCATTAACACGTGACGCCGTCACAAAACCTTCTGGCGCGTCACGTGTAAATTCATATTCATTCTTTTGCCAGTACGTGACGCCATCACCTACAAAGCGTGACGCCGTCAAGCTCTGTTTCGAGCTTGATTTTTGGAGACTTTGCCGTTTTCTTCACTTTTCGCTCCAAAAACGTCCAAAATGCTTCCTTTTCCAGATTTCTTCTCCAAAGTACCTAAAATGACAAAAGGAACGATTTAGGGCAATATTTGATCAAATAATCACGAATTAGGGCTTAAATGACCCCCTAAAAGCGGTACACTTTTCGTCTCATCAATAACTTTCCTCGGAACTTTATATGCTTTAGCTAAACCTAGTTGCATCATAAGAGTAGAACACACAAACCATCTTTTAGGGTTTAGGGTTCCTGGAGTCCTGTTTGATTCAGCTCCAACGGGTTATCTGGCGAGATCCCGACTAATATTAACAAAGTTCGTGCATAGGATAGGACGAACTGGACGTGCCGGAGGAAAAGGGATTGCTGCTACATTTTTCACCCATTCAAATGCAAAGTATGCTAGAGAACTTGTTAAGATCCTTCAAGAAGCTGTGCAAGTTGTTCCTGTTGCTTTATCTTCTAGGACTCGCTCAATGGGTCCTGGAGGTACTTTCTTGCTAATGTGGAACCACTTATTTACTACAGAGTATTAAATTTGTAAGGTTATAAATTGATAGGCTATTAATTAGGTATTTTAGAATGTTAAAAACTAATATGGTAGAGGACTTTTTGGTTCAAATCTCAATGTCAGTTTAGTAACTTCATGACAATGATTTATGTGTGCTATTTTTAAATATGTGGCAGGTTCTTGTGGGAACTTCAGGTCAAGAGGTCGACGTGGGTTTGGCAACCGAGGTTCATTTTCAGGACCTAATATGGTTCCTCTTGGTTCAAAAGGACATTGGTAAATGGTAAATTTATTTAGCAGTACATGCTAGTAATACATGTTGATAGTAGAATGCAAAGAGTACGACTAGTTGAAACGTTTTATTCAATACTGTATTTCTTCAATAATTTCAAGTAGTTTTAAATTTAGGGGATTATGGTTTAGAAAACCATTACACAGCAGTGTTTCTCTTTTAGGTAGAACGTTGTTGTATCAATATATTTATTTGATGATACCTTTTTTCTGGTTATGTTTAGATTGTTATGCATTTGGCTTTCTTGAATTATTGATGCACATCTTCTGCGGATGCAAGCCGTAATTTTTGACTGCTCTCATATGTTTTAAACTGTAATGCATATGGTTTTATTGAAATATTGATGCACATCTCCTTCAGAAACATAAAAATTTAAAAAACCGATCTCGCCCTACTCTTGCTGCCATTCATTCTTCTGATTTCACTGTGTTTTTTGGGCATATGCGTTCTTTGCTATGTGATGCTTATGGTTTGTGAAGGAATGTTGATTGCTGCAGTTCATTCTTCTGATTTCACTGTGTTTTTCGAACTTTAGTAATCTTATGTGGTCTGATTGTATAGTTACAGATTACCACAAAAGAACCTAGATATCTCATGACTGAAATTGTCTAGTCTGAGAAATATGTTCAGATGTCTCACAGTTGGATTTTATATCGTGAGAAACCATATCTTTGTTTGAAAATGATGTCATGAGAAACTACAGCGCTTCTCTCTCATTCTTTTTATTCTTATAAGTTCCTAGCCGATGGCCACATTAAACAGAGAGACCAATGCAGTAATTTTTGTTCAAGAATATGGACTTATTAATTCAAGAAAGATTTGTATTTCTGTTATTTTTGACACTTCAACATCACTGATCAATATCACATGGGTTTCTTATCTATTGGTGTTGGTCAAAGTTGGAGCAGATCAGTATTCAGAATTTGTAACTGCTGCTACGCTATTTTGATTCTGTTGCTGCATTCATTGCTGCTGGTAGTGACACCATTGCTGCTGGTGATCCTGCTAGTTGCTCATTCATTGCTGCTGGTAGTGACACCATTGCTGCTGCATTCATTATTTTGATGCTCTCGGTAAAAAAAAAAAAAAAAAAAAAACTTGTTGTAAATTTTTCATCTTTTTCATTTTCTTTCTTTATTTTATTTTTATTTAGTTAAAAAAAAGGAAAAAAAAAAAGGCACCTGGGGTCATCATGGTGGTTCCGAGGGGGGCCTCATTATTGGTCGTGGTTCTTCTAATGCTTACGCCTCTTCGGAAGTTGATGGCGCCACTCTTAACCCGGATATCCCTCTTCTTACTTATGGTCAAGAGGTAGTAATTCTATCACATTGTATTTATACTTCTGTTTCGTGAATTAAGAAGATGAATCGAACAGATACTGGAAATTGTGCCAAGAAACAAGCTGGATGATATTACGGTTTTAATACCAAATCTAAATTTGTGTCTCGAGAATGTCATCACCAAGTAAGGATACAAGGCACTAATTATCTAATAAGCAGCATGGTGACCAGCTTATTACTTTGCAGATGATTTCCTATTGCTGCTGAACTATAGAGGTTGCTGCTGGAAGTTAAAGATGTTGCTGCTGGTTACTTACTGATGCTGCTGCTTCAATCCTCTACCTCTGGACTTCCAAGATCTATCAAGAAACTTGCACTTAACCTAGTCAAATGCAAGTTTAGGGGAGGATTGTTAGGAATTTTTGATTTTATGTAATAAACTCATTGCTGCTGGTAGTATTTAGTGGTTCCTGCTGGCAGTGTTAGTTGCTGCTGATGTTGGTTTTTGCTGGTAGCTTTGATTGTTGCTGTAAAATCAAAATAGAGTATGATAATCAAAATAGAGTATGATAATCAGAAGAAAAAACCAAAAAAAAGAGAGGTAAGTTTGAAAGATAGAAGAACAAATTCGAATAGTGTCATATAATAGTTAAGATGAATGAGAACATCTGGTTTGTGGTCAGGTCTTGTTTGTAACTATTGTACCCTTTTTACCATCTTATAATTTGAAAATGAGATCATATGTATTTTGATCGGCTTTTTGGCTATCTGGTTATCGGTTGTTTGTTTAAGCGGAATACAACAGTTGGTGTGTCATTTTGCTGGCATGTCAGAGGCACAATCGAGCTTATTGTAGAGAATGTTTTTGCGGTAGATGCGTTTAGTTGAGAGAATGACACTTGTTGGTCAAAAATACAAAAGTTGCCCAAAAATACAAACGTTGCCCAAAAAAATACAAAAGTTGCCCAAAAAATACAAACGTTGCCCAAAAAATACAAAAGTTGCCCAAAAAATACACAAGTTGCCCAAACAATATATAAGTTGTCCTAAAAAATACACAAGTTGCCCAAAAAGTACAATTAGTTGCCCAAAATATACAAAAGTTGCCCAAAAAAAATACACAAGTTGCCCAAAAAATACAAAAGTTGCCCAAAAAATACAATTAGTTGCCCAAAATACAAAAGTTGCCCAAAAAAAAAATACACAAGTTGCCCAAAAAAGTAGTCAGAAAATGACACTTGTCACTTGCAGAAAAGTGACGCTTGGCAGTTGCCCAAAAGTAACAGGGTTACAATATATTAATACGGTTACTCAAAAGTAACAGGGTTACAAAAACCTTGAAGTGATTCGACTTAACAAACAATACGTGTCTAACTCTAACCCTAGATCCTCCTTTTATAGATTAAGGAGTCTTAGTCGGTTACAATAGCTTTCTATACAAGATAAATCTTTTTGTATCTATTCTATAATTATCCAAACATACTATACATAATTATCTAATAAGTAGCAGAAAACTATCTCCAGCAGTAGTATCTTCTATGCCCATCAGTAGAATCTATTTGAAAAAGGATCACACCAACTACACTATTAAAATGAGAAGAAAAATCACAAATCTTTGAATTGGCTGATGTTCCGATTGCATTTTTTCTACTTAACAAACGTATTAAAGCAGAAACCAAAGATTTTTTGCATCCCTTTTATAGATATTGTGACACTGTTACTAATTTACAAACGGAACAGAAGTATAAATACAATGTGATAGAATTACTACCTCTTGACCATAAGTAAGAAGAGGGATATCCGGGTTAAGAGTGGCGCCATTAACTTCCGAAGAGGCGTAAGCATTAGAAGAACCACGACCAATAATGAGGCCCCCCTCGGAACCACCATGATGACCCCGGGTGCCTTTTTTTTTTCTTTAACTAAATAAAAATAAAATAAAGAAAGAAAATGAAAAAGATGAAAAATTTACAACAAGTTTTTTTTTTTTTTTTTTTTTTTTTTTTTTTTTTTTTTTTACCGAGAGCAGCAGAATAATGAATGCAGCAGCAATGGTGTCACTACCAGCAGCAATGAATGAGCGACCAGCAGGATCACCAGCAGCAATGGTGTCACTACCTATCTGATTGTTTTGACCCCAACTAGTTGAGTCTGAAAATGACAGTTTTGATCGTTAAAAATACATACTCTGCTAAAAAGCAGAATGATAGGAATGACTCACCCACAAAACCAAGTTCTCTTCTCCTGCGCCTCTTCGTGTTTCAATCGGCTTGCGTCTTGTTATAAGTTCTAAAAGAACCACCCCAAAGGCATAAACATCGGTTTTATCAGATAATTTCCCATGTTGGAAATATTCAGGAGCCAAATACCTGTAAAAAGAAATCATTTTTAGTCATTCCCACCAACCAAAACCAAAAGTTTATGCAAAATCTTGATCAAAATCTCACCCGAATGTTCCTTTGACAGTTTTGCAAAGAAAGGGAACCGACGGGGCAGAAGTCCATGTGGCTAATCCAAAATCACATAGTTGCAACCCAGACGGATAAAAAATCATTAACTCTCAATGACACCTTCAGATCAGGGTATACATATGATAACGTTAAAACAAATTTATTCCTCACCTTAGGTGATTTTCTTGAAGAAAGAAGAATGTTTGAAGGCTTAATGTCTCTATGAACCACACATCTTTCTGTTCCGTTATGCAAATACCTCACAGCCTCAGCAATTCCTTTAGCAATTTTATACCTTACTGACCATGGAGTTGTTAAAATATAAGGAACTTGTTATTCCCGAAAAATATTTGTTTCCGTGCTCCAATAAAATTTTTTCTAGCTTCGCCACTGGTTACATGAACTCCACTGTTCTATCATATACAAACGTGCAAGTGTAAACAAGACTCTGCTATTCATCGGCCACGCTACATGCTCCTGCCCTGGTTAGCTAGTATTAAACGGTAGAAACCGACCTTATAACGCACGATCAAACTATCCAAATGTCTAAATATTACAAGTTGATGGAAGAAAAATGCAAAGCCAAACCAAGACACGACCTTAAATGCTGCCAAACCCACATATTTCTGCCTTGAGCCGATTTTTAAACTCATTTAATCAGCTCGTGTTTGGTTAGTTCATTGAAAAAAACAACATTAGTTAGATTAAACTTCTTGGATAACGCCAATTAACAAATAATATAAAAGTGTGATAGCAGAATAGTAAACTTACAGCTAGGGGTTGTGAGCTTGAGGGTTCTGAAGCAAATATCATACAAAGCTTCGTTATCAACAACCATACACTCATCGACATTTTCCACAAGCTGGTGAACAGACAATGTGGCGTTGTAAGGCTCAACAACAGTGTCTGAAACCTTGGGTGATGGGAAAACAGAGAAGGTCATCATCATTCGGTCGGGGTATTCTTCCCTGATCTTTGAAATCAATAGTGTACCCATACCAGAAACTGTACCACCTCCTAGAGAATGGCATACCTGAAACCCTGCACATCAAAGACAAATATTAATATACGCAGTCCGAAAACAAAAATGATTATTACAAAATAGTGATCAAGCACTCATGTGACAACTACGTGAACTGATAAACATAATACAATAAGTGCATTGCTCAATATATAACTATGTATCCTCATTTAAGTTACAATTCAGCAGCAGAGAAAACAGCAAACACATACATGATGATACGAGAACAGCACAGTAAAACAAATAAAGCAGATGCTTATAAATTTTAAAACTCTACTTTCAGGTGTGCGCGGTGAATTTGATGGTGTAAAAATTACCTCTATTTACTTATGAATTATGATGGGTCGATTTGGGTTGAATATTATCGCAAAGGGGGTCAAATAGGGGATCAAATATAAAAGGCGACCGCTCAAACAGGTTGAAATTCATGCAAAGTAATTTTCAGCATACAACTGCCTAAGCTTCATTTTATTCAAAATATAATATATTACCAATGTAGCAATAAGTTTTTATATCATATTTAAATTACTTCAGAAAGGACAAAATAGTGTTGAAAGGTCAACCCGACCTGGACTAAATTGATATGTTTTGATCTATTACCCTGCCCATCTTGCCAACTCTGATACACACTATAAGACCTATAAGTATAACTACCGGTCAAGTAACTGAGTGAGACAGATGTGGAAGTAACGTACTCAATTTCAACTATTTTAGTTAGGCTGAACACTCGTGGATCAGATGTCGATCCTAGTTCCTCCATATACACCTTGCAAAGTGCCTTAACAAAGTCAACTAATGCCTCACTGTTAAGTTTCTGACTCCTTGTGAATACACGGTTCATTTCGCCAACTTGTTCCAATATGTTCAACTTAGAGACCAAATGATTAGCCTGCTCTGCTGTGATACCTGCAGAAGTATTTCCACCAATGCCAGCACTATCATATGAACCTCTTCTCTTTCCTGCAGCTGCTTGCTGAATCCTACCAGCTCCCTTCTTTTTGAGAACTGGAAGGATATTTGACTTTGTATGTTTCGATTTTTCAGATTCATTCTGATTAACAGAAAAAAAGGTTGCATCTGAAGGAGCCCCTGCTCCCAACAGATGCAGATGCTCAAAACGAGAAACACATGTCAGGATATGCTCCCATGCCTCATGTAGATAGTTACCATCTTCATCTGCAATGGTAACTATTGCCTGTGAATCAATAAAAAAATAGTAAGAATATATTGCCTGTGAAACAATGGAGAAAATATCATATTTCACAAGTTAAAATGAAAATGACATTCAGATGACAGTTTAAATCAAAACAATAACTTCTTCTGTTAGCAGGGATCTTTCTAGCTTCTCGTATGTTCAACATTTAAGATTCTTTCCTACCACTTCTGTTAGAAGGGATCTCCTTTTCGTAAAGCAATAGTTGATGCATAAAACACATTGCAAAACATATAAAAATCTTATACATTAATTATGTGTATAATAATAGCTTTGGAACATAGACACAAACCTTGATAACTTCTATGTTCTTCTATTTATATCAGCTGGTGAATGAAGGGAAGTAAACTTTGTCAGTGATGTCAAGAAAGCATCTCGCTGAGTCTTCATGGACATTGCTGCTGTAACATGGATAGCAGAATGAAAGCCTTCCGGACATTGAGCTATTACTATCTCATCATCACTTTGGTCAAGAAGAACACTAAAGGCAGCTAAGGGAGAATGAGTCTACTGTTTTGTACTTAATGGAGAATGAGTCTACTGTTTTGTTACATGTAAACTAAGGGAAAAGTGGTCAATTTCCAAATTATAATATTTCATCTTGAAACCACTAATATATTATGTACTTGCAGCCATATATATGTTATAAACCAACACTACTGTTAGATGGTTAGCAAAAAAGAATAACCATATCAAAAAAATGAGAAATTTGTATGAACCTTTTCAATAAGTTCTAGGACATCTTTATTATCTACAAATTCTATGTAGCTCCAGTCAATTTGCTCTTTGGTATATTCCTCTTGCTCCATCTTGAACACATGATGTATGATATTAAAAAGGAAAAAAAAAAAAAAAAAAACATCAGTGATAGGTTGATAAAATGAATAATGACCATTTATGTCATAAACTCCTGAAGTCGCACCTGATTGAAATGTTGTTGCAGCTTCTCATTAGTGAAATTAATACAAAATTGTTCAAAACTGCATAGACAACTCTTGTTGATCATTACAATCAAGTGACTGAAGAAGCTCTAAGAATAGTAACTGTTCTATTATATCAGATTTTACCTATTCAACTTAAAGCTCTCGAACCTATATATGTCAAGAACACCAATCAGAGATTTTGAATTCGGATCTTGCACAATAGACATATTAATTTTATTTACTAGCCTGCAGATATAAAATATTCATGCACATTCAGGACCACAGTAGTGATTGAAGTTGCAATAATAAATTCCCACTGATAAACATACTATGAAAAAAGGCTTGAGTACCAGTCAAATAAGTGGGAATATAATGTCTTAGCTAGACCATCCCTGCTAGTAGTTGCTGCTTCAGGATTAAGACTTCTTTTAATAACTTCTTCTGGTGTAATGTGCCATTCACCCATTCAAGGAGTCTGGTGGAGGTGGCGTCAGGTGGTGGTGGCGTCGGATGGTGGTGGCGTCGGGTGGTGAGATGGTTTATATGATTTGAATGTTGTGAAGGGTTGTGAGATCAGATGGTTTATATGAGTTGAATATAGGCGTAAAATGACCAAAATATCCTTTTGTTCATGTATTTGTTGCCCAAAAATCAAAAGTTGCCCAAAAAACAATACGTCCCATGTACATCGTAGCAACAGTAGTAGAGGTATTTTGGTCGGTGACGTGGCATCCTGTGGTCCGTCGGATCAGTTGCCCTGGTCTAAGGGGAGAATTTTGTGAAACCGGGGCGGATAGTCTTAGCACTTGGGCAACCGGGGCATTTTAATAATTATCCCATAAATAAATGGATGTCTTTCTTTACTAAGAGGTGATCAACAACAACGTTGTGTACAAAGAAGCTATATTTCGCATTTGAATTGAAAACGTATAGTTTGTTCTTGCGAATAATTTAATAACTTTTATGTTCTCATTTCAAATGATCATTATCTATTTTTGTTCTCAATATGTAAAATACATATATTGTTATTATGTAAGGTAAGCCTTTGAAACTCATAATACCTCATATGAATTATGGGGATTATACCTCATATGAATTACGGCAGGAACATCAGAAACTCTTTGCAAGCCATTAGCAGGAACTCGGTGACCAACATCAACCATCTGAAAGCTATAAGCAACTTCATGAAACGTCATCAACAACTCAGTGTTGTATGTATAAAATGCTTTTTAGATTGATAAATAAATGGACGTCTTTCTTTACTTAGAGGTAAATACACAAGATCAACAACAACGTTGTGTACAAAGAAGCTATATTTCATATATGAATTGACAACGTATACTTTGTTCTTGCGAACAATTTAATAACTTTTATGTTCTCATATCGAATGATCATTTATCTATTTTTGTTATCAATATGTAAAATACATATATTGTTATTATGTAAGGTAAACTTTTGAAACTCATAATACCTCATATGAATTATAGGGGTTATACCTTAAAAAAAAAAAAAAAAAATGTTTAGCTTGGGAAAAAACGAATACCCTGTCACGGTGTGTTTTCAAATAACTATTCATCTAAGAAAACATAAAACATAGTTATATTTCGTATATATAAATATATATCTTGCTATTCGTAACGTAATACATTAAAAAGATAATCACAAGTCAAAGAATAATCACAAGTCATGCCCCTCCAGTGTAACGGGTCAAAGTGCGTCAATGAAATTTGCCGGTTGTCAACGTTCTAAAATGAAGGTGTCAAACAGGCAACTTCCCCCATCTATGATTTAGCAAACGCAACATTCATGTAAATAAGTTTGTAAACGCAAAGGTTGTCAACCTTTATATCTTCTATCATATTCGATAAACGTATATTTCTTTTCGTTCTTAATCCATTCAGTATAAAATTTAGTATGTTAATATCTTTTTTTTGCTAACTTACTTTTTTCAACGATAATCATAAGTCTACCCCGCCCATCAGGCGGACCATGCAAATGATGATCATAAGTGTAGGCCGCCTTCCATTTAAAAACAACCAACAAAGTAACAACAAAAATAAAAACAAACATTTTCCTATTATAAATATAATTGATTTGTAGAACATAATTAAAATTGTTGATTCACTTATTTAAATATTATTTTCAAATTAAATAGTATAAATGTATCATTTCCTTAAATAATATGTAATCTAAATCTAAATCTTTTCATAATATATCTAAATCAACTATATTATTCACAACATCTTTCACATAATAATACGTGTTAATTATTACTAAAGAAACTAATAAATTGTAACACCCGGTAATTTTCCAAATCCTTTCTAGCCAATTATTTTAAAACTTTGCATTACCTGAGAACTTAAACTTTTTATTGAACTTGTTTGGGCTTGAGAAACGAGAATTATTGCGAGAAACGAGAATATTGTCCCTATTAGGAAACCGGCACAACCTAGAAAGCACGAAACGAATCGTATTTGTCAAAAATATTTATTTTTGAAAGTATTGCAAATTTATACTCGTTTTTATTGGAAAAATTATTTCGTGAACAATGGCGCAAGTTTCGTAAATTTTCGAGTTCGTTTGGTACGTCAAATGGGTCCCGCGGTGTTTTCATCAAAAGATTAGCTATGTTGGCAATTTTACCCCCTCCGCCCCCTATTTTCATTACACACCCTCACTTTTTAATTTTCATTTCACCTCCCTCCCTCAAAGTATAAATACCCCCTTTTATTAATAAAAATTCATTTACTATTCACTCCTCTCTCTCTTCCTTCTCTCTCTAGGTCGCCGGCGATCCTAAATTCCGGCCACCTTCATATTTTCCGACCACCGAAATATTTTCCGGCGAGAATTTTATTTGCCGAATCGTTAGATCGGCCACTTTTACGTGTTTCTGGAGATTTTGAGCTTTTGGCTCCCACCACAACCACCGTCACGCGCCACTACCGCCGCTGTGAACACCACCGAGCCACCACAGTCTTCCCCGCTGCCTTTTCTCTCGGTAAAACCCACCCACGCGCTTTATTTCTTCATTTTTCTTTAATATTTTTCAAACCCTAATTTCTACTTTCTTTTAAATCCGATTGAATAAATGTTTTATTAATAAAAATAGTTTTAAAAACTTGTTAACACCCTCGTGTGGACCCTCCCCTCTCTTCTTCTCGGCTGACTCGGTCAACTCACCGAGTCAACTCGGTTGACTCGGTGAGGGTTTGATTATTTTGATTGTTTTATTGTTCATGTGTTACTCCTATTGATATATTATTGTTTTGTTGAGTTGATATTCATTTTGAGGTCCGTTTGAGTTGGTTACTGTTTTGGCAGCCACACGGCAAAGCCGAGCCGTGACTCACGGCGAGTCACGGCGAGTTGAGGATTAACTAGGAATAATTTAGTGTTGGCGAATGGTGATGATTGTGTTTGGTTTTGAATTTGTGTTCAGATTCATATTTGTTTTGTGTTTCGGATTGCTTGTGTCGGTTTGGATGTTTTGATATAGAGTTAGTATAGGATTAGTGTTAGGATTAGATTTTAATAGATTTGTGTTGTGTTTGATTTGGTTTGCGTTAAGGTGATCATGTTGGCTGTTTCAAAATAATAAGAGTCGTTCGGATTTTTTTTTAAGGGTTAAAAGAGTTGGTATAAATTAGAGTAGGATTAAATAAGAAGTGAATGGTTGTGTTTGTGTTCGGATTGGTTAGCCGAGAGTCTCAACGACTCTGATTGAGTCGAGCCGTGACTCGTGGCGAGTCACGGCTAAGTTTTATAACTTGTCGAGTTGTTGTTTATTTATTTCGTATATCGAGTCGCTTATTTTATTTTGTCGTCGTTGAGTATTTATATTGTTGCGTCGTATTATATTAGTTAGTCGTTAGATATTATTGTTTGTTTGTAATCGATGGGAGTTTCGGATATTTATAAGCTTTGTGGGATAATATTGCAACACACATGGGATATATAATAATTGATTCAATTTACATGTTATTTGTAATATTGTAATGTTATGGACAAGGATTGGACGTATTGGATTTACGGTATTGGTTATTTGGACATTATGGACCCTTTGGTACACAAGACGGAAAGGTACGTTAGACTCATAAGAGCTTAACCTACCTGGACCCGAACAATACAAAATGGTCGATAAAACTAAACAACTAATATTCACGCGAATGATATGTCCAATTATATATTTAAACTTGTAAAACTTGTTAACAATTGGAATATTCAAATAAGTCGTATGACTTGGAAATGTTTTATAAACGGGCAATTCATGCCGAAATTTCGTGAAATGTTTTATAAAACTTAAACTATTTATGGTTTATTAAATATTCCAAAATCTTTTCAAAGCTCTTATGTTTTAACGATTATAACATCTATTTTGGGAAAACGGGGAAAAGCCGAAACTATCTATTGATGTCGTTTATTTGTTTCTTTATTCTTTCCTGATTTTATTCTTTCTTTATATTCTTTTCTCTCGTCCTTCGCGAGTGTTCATTCGTGTTCTCCGACTTGTTACCTTTCCACCTTTCTTGTCTTCCACACGAGACTTAAACGTATTTTCTTTCAAACGCCATTGAAACTAAAAACCTTTTATACGAGTATTATTTATTAAATCATTTTGGATATTATATCTGAGTTATGTCATTAATTGATTAGGTTGTGCTGAGGTTCATTTGCTATGCCGTACCATCTGATTGTTATCTCATTTTCTCTGTGACTAAGGTGTGATTCATAGCCCCACTTATGCACTTTTAATTATTTTTAAACCCATGGGGGAGATACATGCTACTTACTATTTTTTTCTGAGCACAATGGTTTATTGTATGCTATTCCTGATTGACGCTATATATGCTAAGTACCTTCCTTGCCAAAAGCAAGACCCTCGATCATGAACCATTAATCACCTGCGGGTGAGCGCAATTATAGTTTATAGGCCTATAGGATTGACCGTCCCATCCCTGTTGACCAGTTAGGCAACACGGGTGTACTGTATATCGAATACCTAGGCATTTGGCAAGATACCTACTGGAGGGCAAATGTTATGATTATGAAATTCTGCGGTTATTGTCGACTTATGCCAAAGTTACTGGTACCTCGGTTAACGCATTGTGTGTCATGAGCTTAGCAAAACAAACGAAAGATATCCTGATTGAATATGTGAAGCTTCCAGATTAAAATTCTTGTGCTCAAACTATTATTTTACTAAACCTATGAATTGCACTCAACCTTTGTGTTGACTTTTTAGCATGTTATCTCAGGTATTTGATTTATGAAGTGTGCACGAGGAAGGGCTGAAGGTTCCGGATGGCTATCTGTGGGTTGTGTTTTGTTATTTCTATCTAAATTTTCCACTGCAAACTACTTTATTTTTCCGCTGCAAACTATTTTATTATCCGCTGCTTAATGTGTTAAGAGTCTTTTGAACTCTAATGGTTGAACTTTGTATTTGAATGTGGTATTTTATTAAAACGTCTCGTTATGAGATCGTTTATCTATGATTTTGACTCACTACCCCTCGAGTAATACCCCTAACTATGTTCCGCTGCCATATTCCGAGTTGGGGGTGTTACAGAATGGTATCAAGAGCCAAGGTTTATAGAGAACGAGATCATACTCGACTATAAACATTTTTCGTGTGAGTCAAAGCATTTTTCGAAATCGATAGCCATCAGCCTTCCGTGCCACTTCACTCGTAAGTACTTTATTACTGTATGTTTGTATTTCACTACTATTTCATTTTTATATGAAACTATTTTATAAACATTTGGCTAGAAATTTTTATACTTGTCCCGATGCTCCATGGAGAGTATTACGGCTACATCAGTTCCCACCGGTCAATTATCAGTTGCACCCGTCGATCACCCATTGCACCACCTAGTCCAGAAATGGACCCACACCCTATTAATGTACCTCACCCGGATGATGAGAAGATGTATGATAATGATGAGAAGATAGGAGACCGTCAGTAGAGATTAGTGATCATCTTTATTATGGTAGTTAATTATTGTAGTAGTAGTTTACCTTGTACGTACTGAACTGACTAGTTTCGGTTAGTAGATTTGATAAGAAACTTGTAGTCGTTTTGCATATCTTGCAAGACTGATGACAAGTATCGAATCTACGATGTATTTTGGTGATGTACTATTATGACGTTGAATGGACGCTATATTATGATGTATCATTGTATTGTTTACTTTTGTGTTATGATTCTGGTGTCGATATGAGCTTCATTTCTTCTTAGATTTCACTGCTACTAAATCTCACCCCTACCACGCTAGACACTAACTATAGTATCGAACTAGCTAATGGAAACCTAGTTAATACTTGCACCGTAATCCGAGACTGTACTCTAGACCTTCTAGATCATCCGTTTAGCATCGATCTTATGCCCATAGAACTCGGAAGTTTTGACGTAGTTGTGGGAATGGATTGGTTGTCCAAACATCGAGCCAGCATTATTTACGGTGAACGAGTTATTCATATCCCTCTTGATAACGAGACTTTGGTTGTCCGCGGAGACCGTAGTGGAACCCGTCTGAACATCATTTCCTGCATTAAGACACTGAAGTATATCGAGAAAGGATGCCATGCGTTTTTAGCACAAGTATCCAAGAAAGAGTCTGGAGAAAAGCGACTCGAGGACGTCCCGATTGTGTGTGATTTCCCTGAGGTATTCCCTGAAGATCTACCTGGACTTCCACCGGCTCGACAGGTAGAATTCCTGATTGACTTAGTTCCAGGAGCTGCACCCGTGACTCATGCACCATATCGACTCGCTCCTACCGAAATGCAAGAACTGTCTAAGCAGTTGCAAGAGTTGTTAGATAAAGGTTTCATTCGACCTAGTTCATCACCGTGGGGAGCACCGGTGTTGTTCGTAAAGAAGAAAGATGGGTCGTTTAGAATGTGTATTGACTATCGCGAATTGAACAAGCTGACGGTGAAGAATCGCTACCCATTACCAAGAATTGATGATCTGTTTGACCAGCTGCAAGGGTCAGATTACTACTCAAAGATAGATTTGAGGTCAGGTTACCACCAACTTAGGGTCCCGGAAGAGGATATTCCCAAGACGGCGTTCAGGACTCGCTATGGCCACTATAAATTCAAAGTAATGCCATTTAGTTTGTCAAACGCACCAGCAGTATTCATGGACCTCATGAACCGAGTGTGTAAAGCATTAACTGCATTGACTCAGAAGAATAAGAAGTATGAGTGGGAAAACGATGAAGAAGAAGCATTCCAAATCCTGAAGCGAAAACTGTGTAGTGCACCAATTTTGGCATTGCAAGACGGAGTAGAAGATTTTGTGGTATACTGTGATGCATCATATCATGGTTTAGGAGCAGTTTTGGTGCAGAAAGGGAAAGTAATGGCTTATGCTTCCCGACAACTGAAGACCCACGAGGAGAAGTATACTACGCATGATTTGGAGATTGGGAGCAGTGGTTTTTGGCACTGAAGATATGGAGGCACTACCTATACGGAATGAAATGTGTCGTGTACACCGATCACAAGAGTCTTCAGCATATCTTAGATCAGAAGGAGCTGAATATGAGACGACGGAGATGGTTGGAAACTCTAAGCGATTACGACTGAATCAGATGTCACCCAGGAAAGGCAAACGTTGTGGCTGATGCCTTGAGCCGAAAGGAACGGTTGAAACCTCTACGAGTTCGAGCCTTGGTTATGACCATCAATTCGAATTTTCCCGCTCAAATCCTCCGTGCTCAAGAAGAAGCAGTGAAACAAGAACATATCCAGAGTGAGAATCTTTATGGAATGATACAGACGAAGTTTGAGAAGCGTTCAGATGGAACATTATGTTTCAAAGGAAGAAGCTTCAGGATTCCTTGGCACGAACCTCGACATGAGTACTGCATATCACCCGGAGACAGATGACCAGAGTGAAAGGACGATTCAATGGAAGATAAACTCCGGGCCTGCGTGATTGATTTTGGAAATGGGTGGGATACCCATTTGCCATTGGTTGAGTTTTCCTACAACAACAGCTATCACGCAAGTATTAAGGCTGCACCGTTTGAGGCATTGTATGGCCGAAAATGTCGATCACCTATTTGTTGGGCTGAAGTAGGGGAAGCTCAGCTCATTGGACCAGATCTTGTTCGTGAGACCACAGAGAAGATTGTGCAGATTAAAGACCGATTGAAGATCGCACGAGACCGACAGAAAAGTTATGCTGACGTAAGACGCAAACCGCTAGAGTTTCAGGTTGGAGACAGAGTTATGTTGAAAGTCTCACCATGGAAAGGTGTGATACAATTTGGCAAACGCGGAAAGCTGAACCCCAGATACATAGGACCGTTCAAGATTCTGAACCGAGCTGGTCCTGTAGCTTATAAGCTAGAATTACCACCAGAGCTCAGTAGGGTACATCCTGTATTCCACGTGTCTAATTTGAAGAAATGCTTGTCCGATGAGACAGCCGTGATTCCACTCGATGAGATTCAAGTTGATGAGCAACTGAACTTTATTGAAGAACCTGTAGAGATTATTGAGCGTGAGGTCAAACGATTAAAGAGGAGCAAAATTTCCCTTGTGAAAGTCCGCTGGAATTCCAAGAGAGGACCCGAATTCACCTGGGAACGCGAGGACCAGTTCAAACGCAAATACCCTCACCTCTTCGAAACCGGAACCGATAAGTTAAACTGAAATCCGGGACGGATTTCCCAATATGATGTATGTGCTGTAACACCCAGTAATTTTCCAAATCCTTTCTAGCCAATTATTTTAAAACTTTGCATTACCTGAGAACTTAAACTTTTTATTGAACTTGTTTGGGCTTGAGAAACGAGAATTATTGCGAGAAACGAGAATAGTGTCCCTATTAGGAAACCGGCACAACCTAGAAAGCACGAAACGAATCGTATTTGTCAAAAATATTTATTTTTGAAAGTATTGCAAATTTATACTCGTTTTTATTGGAAAAATTATTTCGTGAACAATGGCGCAAGTTTCGTAAATTTTCGAGTTCGTTTGGTACGTCAAATGGGTCCCGCGGGGTTTTCATCAAAAGATTAGCTATGTTGGCAATTTTACCCCCTCCGCCCCCTATTTTCATTACACACCCTCACTTTTTAATTTTCATTTCACCTCCCTCCCTCAAAGTATAAATACCCCCTTTTATTAATAAAAATTCATTTACTATTCACTCCTCTCTCTCTTCCTTCTCTCTCTAGGTCGCCGGCGATCCTAAATTCCGGCCACCTTCATATTTTTCGACCACCGAAATATTTTCCGGCGAGAATTTTATTTGCCGAATCGTTAGATCGGCCACTTTTACGTGTTTCTGGAGATTTTGAGCTTTTGGCTCCCACCACAACCACCGTCACGCGCCACTACCGCCGCTGTGAACACCACCGAGCCACCACAGTCTTCCCCGCTGCCTTTTCTCTCGGTAAAAACCCACCCACGCGCTTTATTTCTTCATTTTTCTTTAATATTTTTCAAACCCTAATTTCTACTTTCTTTTAAATCCGATTGAATAAATGTTTTATTAATAAAAATAGTTTTAAAAACTTGTTAACACCCTCGTGTGGACCCTCCCCTCTCTTTTTCTCGGCTGACTCGGTCAACTCACCGAGTCAACTCGGTTGACTCGGTGAGGGTTTGATTATTTTGATTGTTTTATTGTTCATGTGTTACTCCTATTGATATATTATTGTTTTGTTGAGTTGATATTCATTTTGAGGTCCGTTTGAGTTGGTTACTGTTTTGGCAGCCACATGGCAAAGCCGAGCCGTGACTCACGGCGAGTTGAGGATTAACTAGGAATAATTTAGTGTTGGCGAATGGTGATGATTGTGTTTGGTTTTGAATTTGTGTTCAGATTCATATTTGTTTTGTGTTGCGGATTGCTAGTGTCGGTTTGGATGTTTTGATATAGAGTTAGTATAGGATTAGTGTTAGGATTAGATTTTAATAGATTTGTGTTGTGTTTGATTTGGTTTGCGTTAAGGTGATCATGTTGGCTGTTTCAAAATAATAAGAGTCGTTCGGATTTTTTTTTAAGGGTTAAAAGAGTTGGTATAAATTAGAGTAGGATTAAATAAGAAGTGAATGGTTGTGTTTGTGTTCGGATTGGTTAGCCGAGAGTCTCAACGACTCTGATTGAGTCGAGCCGTGACTCGTGGCGAGTCACGGCTAAGTTTTATAACTTGTCGAGTTGTTGTTTATTTATTTCGTATATCGAGTCGCTTATTTTATTTTGTCGTCGTTGAGTATTTATATTGTTGCGTCGTATTATATTAGTTAGTCGTTAGATATTATTGTTTGTTTGTAATCGATGGGAGTTTCGGATATTTATAAGCTTTGTGGGATAATATTGCAACACACATGGGATATATAATAATTGATTCAATTTACATGTTATTTGTAATATTGTAATGTTATGGACAAGGATTGGACGTATTGGATTTACGGTATTGGTTATTTGGACATTATGGACCCTTTGGTACACAAGACGGAAGGGTACGTTAGACTCATAAGAGCTTAACCTACCTGTACCCGAACAATACAAAATGGTCGATAAAACTAAACAACTAATATTCACGTGAATGATATGTCCAATTATATATTTAAACTTGTAAAACTTGTTAACAATTGGAATATTCAAATAAGTCGTATGACTTGGAAATGTTTTATAAACGGGCAATTCATGCCGAAATTTCGTGAAATGTTTTATAAAACTTAAACTATTTATGGTTTATTAAATATTCCAAAATCTTTTCAAAGCTCTTATGTTTTAGTGATTATAACATCTATTTTGGGAAAACGGGGAAAAGCCGAAACTATCTATTGATGTCGTTTATTTGTTTCTTTATTCTTTCCTGATTTTATTCTTTCTTTATATTCTTTTCTCTCGTCCTTCGCGAGTGTTCATTCGTATTCTCCGACTTGTTACCTTTCTACCTTTCTTGTCTTCCACACGAGACTTAAACGTATTTTCTTTCAAATGCCATTGAAACTAAAAACCTTTTATACGAGTATTATTTATTAAATCATTTTGGATATTATATCTGAGTTATGTCATTAATTGATTAGGTTGTGCTGAGGTTCATTTGCTGTGCCGTACCATCTGATTGTTATCTCGTTTTCTCTGTGACTAAGGTGTGATTCATAGCCCCACTTGTGCACTTTTAATTATTTTTAAACCCATGGGGGAGATACATGCTACTTACTATTTTTTTCTGAGCACAATGGTTTATTGTATGCTATTCCTGATTGACGCTATATATGCTAAGTACCTTCCTTGCCAAAAGCAAGACCCTCGATCATGAACCATTAATCACCTGCGGGTGAGCGCGATTATAGTTTATAGGCCTATAGGATTGACCGTCCCATCCCTGTTGACCAGTTAGGCAACACGGGTGTACTGTATATCGAATACCTAGGCATTTGGCAAGATACCTACTGGAGGGCAAATGTTATGATTATGAAATTCCGCGGTTATTGTCGACTTATGCCAGAGTTACTGGTACCTCGGTTAACGCATTGTGTGTCATGAGCTTAGCGAAACAAACGAAAGATATCCTGATTGAATATGTGAAGCTTCCAGATTAAAATTCTTGTGCTCAAACTATTATTTTACTAAACCTATGAATTGCACTCAACCTTTGTGTTGACTTTTTAGCATGTTATCTCAGGTATTTGATTTATGAAGTGTGCACGAGGAAGGGCTGAAGGTTCCGGATGGCTATCTGTGGGTTGTGTTTTGTTATTTCTATCTAAATTTTCCGCTGCAAACTACTTTATTTTTCCGCTGCAAACTATTTTATTATCCGCTGCTTAATGTGTTAAGAGTCTTTTGAACTCTAATGGTTGAACTTTGTATTTTAATGTGGTATTTTATTAAAACGTCTCGTTATGAGATCGTTTATCTATGATTTTGACTCACTACCCCTCGAGTAATACCCCTAACTATGTTCCGCTGCCATATTCCGAGTTGGGGGTGTTACATAAATAGACAACAACATGAATACACAACAACATACTAAAATATATAATTAACAACATCTTTTACAAATCATTACATAATTCATATATCAAACTAAACACATATAATTAACAATTGATATAAACTGCCTAAGTAATTATTTACACACAAATACAACCTTTCCATACATATGTCGCATTATTCAAACTTATTACGCTAAAAATAAACAACATCGACAATTGCTAATCGCTAAATAATCCAAGATTCGTTTTTTATGTGTCTCAGTAATTAACAATTATAATAAAGAGCTTGAAAATTACAAAAGAAAAAATTACAAAGCATTAATATAAAGAACGTGGACAATTGCTAATCGCTAAATAATCCAAGATTCGTTTTTTATGTGTCTCATTAATTAACAATTGCAAGTAACACAAAACAAAATATATATATATATATATATATAGGGTCCGGTTCTAGAGAAAAGTATAATTAGATAGAAAAGTGAGAAAAAAAGTTATAGGGTAGATTTTGAAAATATTTAAAAGTTAAGGGTAAAAACAGAAAACAACACAAACAAATAGGTGGAACATCCATTATCACGATCATTTTCATTAGCCATTTTCTCCCTTCCAAGTTCCAAACGAATCACCGCCATTTTCATACCAGATTGATCGTATTTTCATCACTGCCGGTAACCACCATTACAACCACCATCACCGCCTAGAATAATTATCATTTTCATCACCGTTGGTAACCACCATTACAACCACCGCTGGCACCACCACCATTGAAACGCCACCAACAGTCGTCAAATCATTGACATCAATTACCGGCCACCTTTGTTTGCTCTCATGAATAGTCCATCGTCGATGACACTCGCCGGAAATACATACAACAGTAAGTGCACTAAATTCAGCAACTAGAATAAGTTTTTAATTATGTAAGCTTTTAATTGTGTACAACCTGAAAGTATTTAATTACATTTTTTTTAATTTTTATCTTATTTTAGTTTTCTACTAGATATGGAACAAATTTGACGAAAAAAATGCATGAAAAATGTGTTTATTGAAAGTTGCACACGAGGTGTTTGATAAAATGTCTGAGTAAGATTTATAACTGCGATGCACTAATTTGCTGCATATGTGTTTAATATTGAATGATATGACATCTTAGAGCATCTGTGTGTAAATTTGTTGCATCAGATTACACATTAGGGAACCAGGTTGTATTAGTGCATCTGTGTTTGTAGTTGTTGCATCAGGTTAAAGGTTTGTATGTTTAGTGCATCAATGAATATATTATTGCATTAGTGAGTATGATTAGTGCATCGTCAGATATTTAATGCATTATTAAGATTGTATTACGGCATCAGTGATTGTTATTAGTGCATCGTGCGATTCATTACGGCATCCCATTGATTATGATTAGGCAATGTGATTAATAAGTCAAACATTGAAATATATTAGAGCCTTTTGTGTGTTTGATTAGTGCTTCAAATTCTCATGACAAGAGCATCTGTTTGTTAGATAAAAGCATAATGAAATTATTTAAGGCATATGTTTGTTTGACTGTTTGATTAGTGCATAAGGATATCATGCAAAAAAAGTAGCACCTGTTTTAAGACTGTATTGGGGCATCAGTTTGTTTGTTTAATTCATTTGTTTTAAGAATGTATTAGGGCATCAACTTGTTTGTTTGAGGCATATGTTTTAAAACTGTATGAGGGCATTAATTTTAAGACTCTATTAGGTCATCAGGGTATAATGAAAAGAGCTTTTTTTTTTTTTTCGGATTTGATTAATGCATAAGGTTATCATGAGAGCATCTGTTTCTTAAATATAGAGCATATCAAAATAAGTGAAGGTATGTGTTTGGTTAATTATTTGATTAGTGCATCAGGGTTTCATGAAAGAGCATAGGTTTGTTTGATAATAACATAATGAAATGATTTTAGGATTCTCTTAGTTTAATTGTTTAATTATTGAGTATGAAATAAAACATTAGTGCATCAGGGTATCAAGAAAGAGCATCTCTTTGTTACACAAAGAGCATATTGAAATAATTTAAGGCATCTGTTTGGTTAATTGTTTGATTAGTGCATTAGGGTATCATGAAATATCATCTGTTTGTCATTATACCTTGTTGGACGCTGACTTCTTGGTTTGCATTATACCTTGGACGGTACAACGTTGATCCCTTAGGAGTTGCAATTGTAGGTGCACATTGTACGACAACGGTGCATCTGTTTGTTAACATATGTGTTAACAGATTGGTGCATCTGTTTGTTAACATATGTGTTAACAGATTGGTGAATCTGTGTTAACAGATTGGTGCATCTGTTTGTTAACAGATTGGTGCATCTGTTTGTTAACAGATTGGTGCATCTGTTTGTTAACAGATTGGTGCATATGTGTTAACAGATTGGTGCATCTGTTTGTTAACAGATTGGTGCATCTGTGTTAACAGATTGGTGCATCTGTTTGTTAACAGATTGGTGCATCTGTGTTAACAGATTGGTGCATATGTGTTAACAGATTGGTGCGTTTGTTAACAGATTGGTGCGTTTGTTAACAGACACTAGGTAAAGAGAAAAAGTTGTTACGGATGCTCTTGCATCCACTAGCCGGTAGAGCATGACCTTAGCCTACTGTATCTCATTGTTACTATGTCAATTGTTCCTGACATTATTAAATGAAAACCATTTTTGAGCAATCGATCCCAAGGTTATGTTCCATAGGAATTATGAACGAAACCTTGGTGTTTTGACATCATCTATGAGCCTGTTTGTTGCTTTAGTATCCAATAACCATGACGCATACTGGAGTTGTCTTCCAAAGTGTGTTAAAGTTTTGGAAAGGCTTGCTAGGAATCAAGATGTTCCTCAAGAATACACGTATTATGGTATTCCTTCTCCTTGGCTTCAGGTTTGTCCACTTTTTCTTTAAACTTTAGCAAGTATTACTTAGTCATATCTCTGCGCAACAACTTTATAACCGTAATTGGTATATGCAGGTCAAAACATTGAGAGCTCTACAATATTTCCCAACTGTTGAAGATCCTAATGCAAGAAGAGCATTGTTTGAGGTTCTACAGCGAATACTCATGGGAACATATGTCGTAAAAAATGTTGATAAGAACAATGCATCTCATGCTGTCTTATTTGAAGCTCTTGCTCTTGTAAGTGTGTATCTCAATATCATTCCTATAAAAAAAATTGCATTATATTAAACTGGATCTTATTTTCTCTCCAACCATCGTATAACAGGTAATGCATCTTGATGCTGAAAAAGAGATGATGTCTCAATGTGTAGCGTTATTGGGGAAATTTATTGCTGTTCGTGAGCCAAATATCCATTATCTTGGTCTGGTAAGTAGTTGAAAGTAATGAAATATATTTATCAACCTTCTTTGTTATTCTTCTTGTGGGTCTAATGATTTAAATTGCTGATAGTGTTATTTGGTCAACATGGTTCATGCAGGAGAATATGACTCGAATGCTGATGGTTACAGATGTTCAGGAAATTAATAAGAGACATCAAACTCAAATTATCACCTCGCTGAAGGATCCTGACATCAGGTGAGACTTACGTGCTCTTGATTGATTCATCATTGTGGTGGTGTTTTTTTTTTTTTTTTTTTTTTTTTTTTTTTTTTTTTTTTTTTTTTTTTTTTAAATCTATGTTCATTGTGTTAACAAGAGCACCTTTTGTTGTATGAGACTTGGAACTTTTGTATCTACGTTTCTTTTTTACTTTATTTCTTGAATACAGCATTCGGAGACGGGCATTGGATCTTCTTTATGGTATGTGCGATGTTTCAAATGCTAAAGATATCGTTGAAGAACTATTGCAGGTAAAACGGTTGCTAAATATGAACTCTCCTTTCCATATAGCCTGATCTAACAAAGTTTTTCAAATTTTTGCGAAAGCGAGTTTATGATGCCACTAATACACATCTACTTTCAGTATCTTGGAACAGCGGACTTCACAATGCGTGAAGAGTTGGCACTTAAGGCTTCTATTCTTGTAGAGAAATTTAATCCTGATTTATCATGGTATGCTGTTTTCATTTAACAAAACTACACTTGTGATTGCTGACCCAAAGTTTATTTCCTGAGCACCTTTTCTATCTATTTCTTTTTCACTTATATTTCAGGTATGTGGATGTTATTCTCCAGCTAATTGACAAGGCAGGAGACTTCGTCAGTGATGACATTTGGTTTCGTGTTGTGCAATTTGTAACTAATAACTAGGACCTTCAGGTTAGTACTTGATAAAGTTGCATCCGTTTAAGGTACTTTAGTGCATCCGTTTGTACTTTAGTGCCTTCGATGTAATATTAACTCGAAGTTTCTATCTTTTCTATATGGCCTAATGGAATAAAACGTCTTGTATTCCCAGGGCCACACTCTTTCAAGACATCTCAAATCAGATGGTCAAGTGGATTCAATGCAAACGTTGCACAACATCAACGAAGGTATATCTGTTTTGTATCTTGTTATGTCGTCTCAGAAGATTTAACGGATTTTAATAAAAGGTCATTAATATAAAAGGTCATTAATATGGTTATCAGATGAGTTTACTGCTTTGTCAATCACTTGCCTTTATGCTGCAACAATAGGAATTCTATATGAATATCGTGCATTAATGTTGTTTTTTTCGACAGCGTTATCACGCATACTTCATGGATGAGATTGAATCGTGGACTGTGATTGCTGCAGGTCAGTTCACTCGAATTTAAATGCTGCTATCTTTTTCTTCCCTGTGATCTGCATAGCCAATACTGTATAATCTGGACCATCTTGCTAGAACTCCAATACATTTTATGGAATATGAACCCATTATAATGTAATCTCTTTTCTATACTATAGCTTTGATATCATCCGTAATTGTTTTTGCCATTAAATATTAGGTTGTGTTAGTGATCTTGATCATGTACAAGTTTTACCTTCCATTGCCGAAATTGCTGCCTTTTAGGAACATAGATATTTGCTAAGCGTACTTGTTTAATAGACAAAGGTCATCGTACATGTTTAATAGACATAAATTATTAGGTTGTGTTATTGACTTATTGATCTGGATGACTGGCTCATGTATCAGTTTTACCTTCCATTGCCATAACTGCTTTCTCTTTGGAACATAGAAATTTAATAAGTGTACATCTGCAGTACACAAAATTTACATAAAGTATTTCACCATTCTCGTGTAACATTACAAATGTTTGCATGATTATCACATCTGCCTTTTCTCCCTGGGAATCAGTCTTTTGATCTGCATATGACCAAGAACAGTATTTGAAGTTTTAAAATGTGCCTTCATTCCATATACGATGCCACCAGCATTATCCTTTTATGAGATTCTCTACTAAAACAGCTGAGTAGACTATGCACGTTGCATGATGCATGATTACAGTAGACTTCACGCATCAATTCATATTGAGATTGGTGAAGAAAAATATCACATTTAATTGCCTATCCATTTATTCACTAAAATATAGAAGCTGTTTTATGTTAGTCAAATTGTATAGTGACGAGGGTATTCTATCAACAAAATTAAGCACTCTTTTTCAAAATATAACATTTAAACATCTGTTTGTGGAGTTCATGTGTATCAAAATCATTATACACTTATTCGCGTGGTATAATCACTTCGGTTATGTTACTGTTTGCTATTTGAGCATTATACACTTAGTGCATCCGTTTGAGAACCTTAGTGCATCCGTTTGAGGACCTTTAGTGCATCCATTTAAGGTACTTTAGTGCATCCATTTGTATCATATAGTTATTAGTTGATGTTTTGTTATATTTTGACACTCAGATTTATCCAATTTTGATGTTTTTAGTTGATGTATCTGTGTATTATAGGTCCCAGCATCAGTACGGGTGAGGAGAGAGTCGGCTGCACCAAAGACAAAAACCGAAGCCATCTGTTTCATCAGCATCAGTAGCTTCCCAGCCTGCACTAACTCCAACTGTTCTGAAACAGCCAACAGTAAAACCGCCATCTTCATCGGCAGCGAAACCTGCAAGTGTAGATGATTCATACATGGCATTCTTGGAGGACATGAAAGCTCTTGGTGCTATTGACAGCTAATAGGACAGTTAGAAGGGAATGGGTACAGGATATAGCATTGTTGGCCTGTGGGGTTAATGGTAGTTTTAGGGAATGGGTACAGGACACTTGAAGTGATGTTTGGTAACAGCAACCTTGTATGTTAAAAAATGTTGTATCTTATATTGCATAAATAACCCTTGTTATTTTATCATGATATATGTATAATGCAAATGTATATATTTTTTTCCAGAAATAATTTAGTTAAAGATATGGAATTCCCACTGATTCACTTATCAGTCATGGTATCTTCATATATGTCTTTGTCTATTGCAACTTTTCTTCTCATTCAATGTAGCATTCTTAAATCTTTATATATCCACATACAAAGAAAATACTTTATAGCAATTTGTTAACTTATTGAACTAAAGTTTATACAAACAAAACATAAGTCATGATTTTGCTCGGGAGGTATTTTAGTGCATCCGTTTTAGGTTCCTAGTGCATCCATTTGAGGAACTTTAGTGCATCCATTTGAGGTAATTTAGTGCATCCGTTTGAGTTAATTTAGTGCATCCATTTGATATTTGTTCATTTCAAATGTATTATAATTGGCTGTCGGTATAAACATTTAGCAGATTACCATCATTTTCAGCTAGTATAAAAGCGATAAAATATTTAAAACTCAGGATTTTGCATTTCTAAAGATGATTGCGACAGAAAATAACAATGCACAAAGCAACACACAACAAAGATAACAACAGATAAATCATAACTTTCAAAGCTTTTACTGATTTGATGTTTAGAAAATACATATCAAAACGCAAAAAACCACATCAGTGCTTGTGATACATTCACAGGTTTTAAGAGGTGCATATAACCCTTAATATATAATCGCAACTTTACTTTTCTCCAAACTTGTTGATGAGTGACTTGTGGATATGAGGGGTGACGCCACCACCAGCAATAGTTCCTTTAATAAGAGTGTCAAGTTCTTCATCTCCTCTGATAGCAAGCTGTAGATGGCGTGGCGTTATACGCTTCACCTTAAAATCTTTACTTGTACTGACAGCCAATTCCAATCTTTACTTGTATTGACAGCCAATTCCAACACTTCGGCTGTTAGGCACTCTAGTATTGCTGTTGTGTACACTGCAGCAGTTGCTCCAACTCTTCCACTAGCAGAAGCCCTTTTATTCAAAAAATGATGAACACGACCCACAGGAAACTAATTAGAACACTTTAAGTAACAATCAGATAAAGATGAAAAGCTATCAGCAAGATGCATAAAAGCTTTGATATCAAATGTTCAACAACGTATTCTTGCAAGGAAAAATACATACTTTTCCAACTAAAATAATTGGATGAGCTACGGCCGGGCTTACTGTAATCCAGATCTAAATGGGATGAGGAATAGTGATATATACCAGCCAAATGATAAGAATCAAGTAGAAATAATAAAAGAACATGTTATAAGCTTGCAGTTGGAGACATACTTTGAATATTCCATTGCCTCTTCTGTCGGATTCCATGTCAAAGCGAGGTCCTTAATCTCCATTGACCTATTCCTTTCCATTCTCCTTCCATGTCTCTTGGGTTGCTTTGACATGGTGACTCTTTTATCAACTTGAACATCCGTGACTTCCACTCCAGCAGAATGGTGGCTCCGATGATCCATCGCTGAAGCTATTAGTAAAGGAGAGGTAGACATCACTGGCCTTCCCTTTGGAGAGGACTCTGGACTTTCCACTGGGCTCATTTGGGTAGCCATATCTCGTCGAGAAACATCATAGGTAACATTGTCCTCATCAATCTTTTCATCTGCATATTAGTTTATGAGTTACCACCAAACAACAAATAGATTAAAGGAGATGAAGATAAGCTCTATGACAACAAAATAACGCAGCAATTGGATGGATAATAATCTATCAATGTATACAAAGACCCAACAGCTGTTTCCGAGAGGATAACATAATTCAACCACAAGCATAGAGTATACATAACAAAAATACATAGAGTATACATAACAAAATAGCATAGGAGCCACAAGCATCATATAAATATCACTTGTAATAGCAAGTCTGATCGGGAAGCTATGTGAATATGATACTAGAATGCATTCTATAAACACGGTCAAACAGATCAATAAAGCAAAATTATACCTTCAGAATCAGGATAT
This sequence comes from Artemisia tridentata subsp. tridentata, assembly GCA_021014915.2. Classification (NCBI taxonomy): domain Eukaryota; kingdom Viridiplantae; phylum Streptophyta; class Magnoliopsida; order Asterales; family Asteraceae; genus Artemisia; species Artemisia tridentata. Next base: position 197,532,264 of record CP139507.1, read on the forward strand.
GGTGACTCGAGAAACAATCGAGACGTAGCCACTCTATACTCATTGTGAGCTTTCTATAAACACGGTCAATCACAATGTAAAATTAGTGCATCAAAGCTATAAAATTTCGTTGAGACATTTTATCAAACACCTTGTGTGCTGCCTTCTTAAACATGATCTCTATGTATTTTTGCTCAACTTTTTTTCAGATTTAGAAGTAAATTCTCGAATATAACATATTTAGACCAACAATAACAAAAAATAAACAAACAAATTAATCAACGGTAATAGGAAAAAATTAATTAAAAAAACATACTTTCAAACTTGAATGATGAATCTGATTACATATTGGGTGCGGAATGGTGGAAAACGATGGTGAACGGTGGGGAATGGTGGTTAACGATGAGGAATGATGGTGACCGACGGAGAATACTGTTGAACGATGGGGAACGGTTGTGAAGGCTGGTGGATGTGAACGGTGGTGGATGTGAAGGCCGTGGATATTAGAGAAAGAATAAAAAAGAGGAGAAAGAAAAAATGAAAAAAATTAGGCATTATATATCAAAGCACGAATTTACAAAACCTTCCCTTAAAGAATGAAGAAAGATACAATAAGGTCCTTGTAGTTGATGAAAAAAAGGAGGTGGGAAGGGAGGGGGTAATTTGCACTATTTTTCTACTTTTTCACCAAAGTGTATTTTTTTCAAGAACCAATATCTATATATATATATATATATATATATATATATATATATATATATATGGGGATAGTTTGGCTACAATTATATGTAGCCAATTGGCTACAATTCCTTCACAAAAAACACACTAGCAATAAATCAGTAACCCACAGAAAAGAATCAGGACCCACAAAAAAATTTAGGGGCCCACATTTTTAGCACAAAATTGTAGCCAATTGGCTACAATTAATTGTAGCTAATATATTCCCATATATATATATATATATATATTTATATACTCCCTCCGTCCCAAAATTATTGTCACCTGACAAAAAACACATTCTTTTAGAAAAATGTCACTATCATTACTTTCTCTCTCTTATTTTTTTGCCAAATGACAAGTTTATCCTTAACCAATTAATTAACACTTTTTTAAAGTTTGCAATATTAATTTCAACCAAGGGTAATATAGTAAACTTTACCAAACTCCACTATCTATTCACTTTCTATTTTGGGTATGTGACAATAATTTTGGGACGTCCGAAAAATGAATAAGTGATAATAAAATTGGGACGGAGGGAGTATAAAACATTATAACTTACGTCGAAATTCAGGGTCCGGGCAAAAACCGCAAGCATCATGGATGGTTACGATAAAATGATGCCCAACCATAAAATAGACAACAAGAGTTTGACTACCGTCAATCATGTGTTTTTCGCAATATTTCTCCCATTCAGGACCACAAAAACCAGTCGGTTTGTTCTCATCAAAATCCAAATACACCCTCATCCACCCATCAAAAGTTCTAACACAATACAACGTATGTTTCTTAAATTGATATCCTTCAAAAAAAACTTTTTGGCAGCACCTGCACACAAATAATACAAAATTATCTAATTTGATTAATAAAAATCGAAAATACATACTCTGTTAACTCTTAAACAGACAACAATGGAATTTACAATGTACCTGTCTTAAAGAACTCATCTTCGACGTCGGTGCAACACAACAAGACATTTGAATTCCAACCGCAAACGTGGTAAATCCATTACCGCTATTACCGTGCTCATCAAAATGACTAACAAGAACATACTGAGCATTCCTAATGTCAAATAAAACAGACCAACCCTGCTTAAGCCCACTCTCTTCTGCATACTTTTTCTATTCCTCTCCATATATCACTCCAACATTACCATCAACGCTACGGATCTTAAACTCATACACTTTATTCACAATCTTTGCATGTAACGATTCACAATCTTTACTGTCAATTAATTTAAACAATTTTATTGGAATTTTGAAACCGTTTTCAGCACCATTCTCAAACTTAACTAGAAATGCCATCTGTAAGATTTAACAAATTTAATATTACTCATTTGCAATGCTATTTAAGTACAAAATTCGTTAAAAAAAAACGATATCATATTATTAACAAACTCAAACACAATAAAAACTTTTCAAAAATAACATAACATAAGACTTAGTACCGTTCCTTTAAACTAAGTATTGTTAGAGCGTTTTATCAACATTTAGATTCCATCAGTACTAATTGTCACATTAATACTGCTCCTTTAAACTTAGTAATGTTAAAGATTTTTAGCAACTGAATAAGCGCTATAAAATCTAACAAACTAATCAACTCTAATATACCACACTTAAAAAGCGCTAGAGATCCTCATTAGACCAAAATGAAATACAACTAAACGAACATTGTCTGTAATTTTTGATATATAAAAAGATAAATAAAATTCCAGAAATAAAATGATGCCCATCACAATCTATAACCATTCACCTTATGCAACGTAATGTTACACACATATAAAAATGAGTTAAATGCATAAACAAATCACTTACCATGTATAAAAAATGCCTAATTTCACGTTTAACTGACCCACTACAACATTTGGGGTTTTTTAAACCAAGCAACATATCCAACATGCAATATTAAAATCTTACAATTAAACAATAAATCTAATTACAACCAATACATGATCTGACGAAACACCTTATTTTAATTACATTATTATACTATATTAACTAACAACTTAAAACTTAAAAAAATAATCTACAAACACATACTCTTAAAGTAACTCAATATTCATACTTTAGTTTATAAATGTTCGAAAAAAAAAGAAGCCTTTTATGAACGCAGGAAATTATCGGATGATGATGATGCGTGTGTTTGTTTTTTTACTAACCGGAAGATTAAAAACCAAATTGCCTTATTAAACGGTTATAAATTAAATAAGTGTAAAAAAAAGTACATGTAATGATTACCTATTAATGCAACACTCTATACATATTTAACATGCATTGAAAATGTGTATCATGTATAATTCATGTAAACATATTGTACAAAATTTCAAAGGTGGATGGTTACATGCAGCTGATACATTGGTAACTAAATTAGATATAAACAAACCTTTTGAAATTCATAACCCCTCTTAAGAATTATGTGCATTATGGCTTTTGAAAAAAAAAAAAAAAAAAAAAAACCAGTATACAATCACGTTCAAAAATACCAACAATTAACCAATCAAAAAAATAAAAAATAAAAACCTTTTGAAAGTCATGCCGGCCTATTGGGTTTGAGGGTCGTAAGATTTAGTTTTTCCTTCAATCGGAATATTAATAATGTTCACAATAGTCGATATAACCTCATAAACCCTCATTACCACCTTCACATTCATTGTCACCTTCTTCTTTGGATACTCCTCTAACCGATTTAATGAAGTTGCACACGTCTATTCCATCTTTCTTATACATTCGTTTAACATCTCGTGAACAACCATATCATCTTGGCATTCACAATAATAGTTTGTCCAAGAACTACAAATACACTAATAATGACAACGTAAAACAAAATAAAACCAAATATAAAGAATATGAACAATTTCTACAATACATAACGTGTAAATTACAAAAGGAATATTACAAAGCGTGCCCGCCCATTGGGCGGGCTTCGACAACTAGTATATATATATATATATATATATATATATATATATATATATATATAGTGGGACTTTCTTTTCAGAACCACATTATCTACGAGAACTGCGAGAACCAATATTGACCATTAGATGAGTTGATCAATGGCTATAATTGATTGTGCCATTAATGTAATTTACTGAAAGATTAGGACAATATTTGCATAGTTAAAAGGGTAATTATGGGATTTTCAATCAAAAATTAAACCACAAAATTAGGAGCAGTTAATATCAGATATTATCTTTTTTTCCAAATCACTTTTCATGTTTCATCTTCTTCTCCACAACCCTAGCCGCCCCCTCCTCTCTTAATTAGTCGTTCAAAGCCTTCAACCACTTCCAACGCCATCAACAACATCATCTAATTAACTACCATAAACATCATGATCAGAATAGATCACCAGGTGGTATCAATCTCAAAAACATCATGCTCCGGCCACCTCACCACCACACGCCGCCACCATCAACCGCCAAACCCACCATTTATTTGAGTAGATCTTGTCGTTTTGAAGGTATTTGGAGATAGATCGAAGGTGTTTTGCTCGTGTTTGTTCCTCCACCGCCACCACTTCTTCTCATTTCTTTCTTGGTATGTTATCTTGAACGAATCTCATTTAAAAGATTGGTGAAAATAACGATTCACACATGTTTGTTTCTTTCAGCAAATAATAAAAACGATTAATGGAAGGTATGATGACCATTGTTATTTTTAATTTAAACTGGAGTATTGTGCGACTAGTGTATGTGAACGCATGCCTGTTATATTAATAAATTTTTGTTCATGTTGAAGATGATAAAATGAAGTAAATAATCGAAAAAACAAGAATGTTAATGCAGGAGTAGGTGATTTTGTTCCTTCATTTTTAATTTTTCTTTTTAAATTATAATTATTAGTATTATTTTTAGTACTGTTAGTTACAGGGTGTTTGGAAACAGGGTATGCGATAAACATTAAGGTGTTTGCTTAAATGTCATGTGATATAAATAACATATGTGTGGAAACATGTATGTTAGCTCATGTTGAATAACATAGTTGATTGAATAACATAGTTGTTTGACTATTTTCGTAGAAAAACATAGCTGTTTGAATAACATACTTGTTTGAATAACATACTTGTTTGACTATGTTTGATTATGTTAGAAGAGTAACATAGTTGATTGAATAACATAGTTATTTGACGAATGTGGAGATGTTGGCTGCGCGTGGAGGGAAGCGGCATATGCCCAATGATGTTGACATTGTAAGTAAACTACTTATTAGGAGTTAGTATGTGTAACGTATGATTAGTCAGTATGTGTTAATTAGGACATGTGTGTTTGGGTGTGTTTGTTATACGGACAGAAGTGTTTCTGTTTATAAACTACTTTGCATATGTGTTTTAGTAGTATTATATGTAAATATATAATTGGGATAAAGAAAAATGAATATATTGTTTTATAGAAAATAATTTTCATGACCTGGTGGTTTTGTTTATTTTATAAAAATGTAGGTTACAGGGTGTTTGGAAACAGAGTATGCGACAAACATTAAGGTGTTTGCTTAAATGTCATGTGATATAAATAACATATGTGTGGAAACATGTATGTTAGCTCATGTTGAATAACAGAGTTGATTGAATAACATAGTTGTTTGACTATTTTTGTAGAAAAACATAGCTGTTTGAATAACATAGTTGTTTGAATAACATACTTGTTTGACTATGTTTGAATAACATAATTGTGCAAAACATGTATGTTCAAAATGGGGGAATTTAAATTATGTAGTTTATTGAACTTAAAACTTATGATTTATAGTATCTACTTGTAGAGGTGGTTGATTTAAATTATGTAGTTTATTGAACTTAAAACTTATGATTTCTAGTATCCACTTGTAGAGGTGGTTGAACATGCTTGTGTGATGAACTCAAATAAGTACATTTTATTACTATCATTTATCCTATTAATTTGACTTGTTTTACTATATTATGTATGAGGATTGATACTTAATTGTTTACTTTTGTAATTCTCAGGTAAAAACAAGCATTTGGTGAAACTTAGCGATTATGGACTAATAATGGAGCAAAACGTACATAAAGTGGAAGTCTACTGACATGGACAAGATCAAGTCAATTCTGCTCCAGATGCGCCGCATCTCACTATCAACATGCGCCGCATCTCTATCAAGATATCACCAGATACGATCCAAGATACAAGCGGACATGCGCCGCATCTAATAAAGAGTTACGCCGCATCTTCTGGCGGTGTACGAATATTCCTGAATATTATAATCTTGGACCCCACGCGAAGTTAAGTACATGCGCCGCATCTACTTAAGTAGATGCGCCGCATCTTTCCTCAGACACAAACTATAAATACCCCGTAGACCAGACGCATTAAAGAGATTCGGAAGTTCGAAAACCTAAAGACCGAACAGAAGAGAAGGACGAATTCAGTCAAGAGGCAGCACAAGACACACCCAAATCTAAGATACAAGAGCTGTAAGAAGGTGCTGCATACGTTTAATTCATTAAGTAGTTTTGTTTTATTGTTTTAGCAAACTTTAATTCATCAGGATTGGTGGCTTGTGTAATGTGACAACGGAAAGATTGCACTCCCTTTAATACTTGCTTTCCCATTAATTAAAGTTTATATGTTGATGTCTTTGGTTACTACTTATTAGTGCATTGACCACCTCTGTGTTTATTAGTGGCTTGCGGGCACCCGACTGCGGGACAAGGTGTGGCTCCCACGGTTGTTTCTAAATTGATCACTTAGGAATAACTTTTAGACATAAGTCGTCATTAAGGGTTTACTCGCCGATAAGAATAGGACCAACGAGAAAGGGTTAATTACATACACTTCATATAAAGCTATCAATAAAACAAGTGACAATCTACTTAATCATAAGGACAGCCCTCTTATTGTCTCTAGTATCTATCTGTGTACGTGTGTGCTACTTGCTGATTCGTGCCTATTTGTTTATTTTATTATTTAATTGCAAACAAAACTGTGCCAGTCTCTCAGGCTGAAACCCCCTTGCGTTAGGATATTAAAATACTGATTAGAATAACGAGATAATACGTTCCACTCTTAGTGATCGACACTCTACTTACCATTATCTTCATACTGACCGGGTACACTGCTCGTTAAGTGTGTGTGTTATTGATAAGTCGGCTAAATATAAATTTAAAACTTGAGTAGGCATTAAAACTGCTAAACCGCAACGACACATCACGCGCATCAAGTTTTTGGCGCCGCTGCCGGGGAGTGAATTGTTATTATCTGTTAATTTGATTAGTATTTTAATTAGGTTTTTCTTTTTGTTAGATTAAATTGCATCATTGTACTATTTTGCATATTTGTTGTATTGTGTGTTATTTGTTTGCTTTTGTTTTTATTTTTGTGTGTTTTATTTTTTTGTTTCGTGTGTTTAATTTTTATTTTTATTTTTCGTATTTTTCTGTTCTGCTATCGTTGTACTGTGCTAAATCGAACGATACGGCGCATCTGATCTCTCAGATACGGCGTATTGCGTTTATTTTTTTATATACAACGCGTTTAATTAATTCGATACGACGCATCTTTTCCCCAAGATACGGCGTATCTGTTTTTAATAAGAAATTTTTTTTTTTCTAAGCGATAAAATAATACGACGCATCTGCTTTTGCAGATACGGCGTATCTGTTTTTGATAAAAATTTTTCTAAAACATTAACGCCATACGACGCATCTTCTTTTGAAGATACGGCGTATCTATTATTTTAATTAAAAACAGTTTGCGAATTATTAAACAGATACGGCGTATCGATCTCTGTCGATACGGCGCATCTTACTGAATCAAAAATCTTTTATTTTTAAACGTAACGAAAATACGGCGCATTAACTTTCGTTAATACGACGCATTTAATTTTAATTAGATAAATTGATTTTTGATTGATTAATTCGATACGGCGCATTCATAAATTTAAAGCGGCGTATCTATTTTCTGAATAAAAGTCTGATTAAATTTTAACGTATTAAGATACGGCGTATCCAACTTTTTGGATACGGCGCATCGTCTGCAGATATCAGTAACTTTAATTTTTCGTATTCCGTTTTCGTTATTAATTACCTGATATATTACTTTCTCGAGCATACCCTACTGATGCTTTTGTGATTGATTTCAGGAAGTGCATGACCAGGAGTTCTACGAGGAACTTGATTCAACCTTTCGAAGATCCTGAACGAGCCCTACATTCGCTTAAAAGGCTTTTCAACACAAGAAGCTTTGATCTTTCAAGTTCACTCGAGCTTGATTACTTTTCTGAAGAAAAAGAGGAAGTTGAAACAGAAATAATGGGCGAAAACACTACTATGGAGGAATACATGAACAATACCCGTGCTGATTACACTTCAGGAGTTGCTAGACCTAAGTTTGATGACAAGTCAAAATTTGAGTTGAAGGGACAATTTCTCAAAGAGCTCAGAGAGAATGCTTTCAGTGGGACGGAACAAGAGGATGCTAATGAGCATGTTGAAAAGGTCCTGGAGATTGCAGATTTGTTTACTACAGAAAGTGTCAATACCGATCAACTCATGCTAAGAATCTTCCCAATCTCACTAAAAGGAGCTGCTAACAAGTGGCTAAGGAATGAACCTGCTAGTTCAATCACTACGTGGGAAGGTTTGAAGAGCAAATTCCTGAAGAGATATTGTCCACCTGCTAAGACTGCTAAGAAGATGGAGGCTATCAATAGTTTCAAGCAAGAGCCTGATGAAACCCTTTATCAAGCTTGGGAACGATTTAAAGATTTATTGATAAAATGTCCTCAACACTATCTAACCCCTATGCAGGAAATAATATTGTTTTATCAGGGATTGGACGTGCCTACAAGACAGATTTTGGATGCTAAGGGAGCTGTACCTCAGATGAGTGCAACTAATGCTAGGAAAGCGATCCAAGAAGCTGCTGATCATTCTCAGAAATGGCACGATGGGACCTCTACTAGATCTAAGAGCAGCACTAATTTTGATGGAATTGCTGCTATTCAAGCTCAATTGGATAAAATTAGTAGAGAGATGAAGAAGCGAGATGAAAGAGCATATGCTGCCCAAGTTGGATGTGAAAAATGCGAAGGACCTCACTACACTAAAGATTGCCCGAACAAGAATGAAAGTGAGACGTTTGAAGAAGCTTATTACACCCAATTTGGACAACCATTCCGACCTTCAGCAAGATTTAGGGAAGCTAGTCCGGGATTCTATCAAAAGAACAACTTCAATCCCGCTTATCAAGAGAGGAGGCAGACTTTAGATGATACTTTAAAGCAAATTATGGCCGATGCTGCTAAAAGACATGAAGAGAATACTGCTATGATCAAGGAAATTCGAGCTTCAACGGACACTACTACAAGAAATCAAGGAGCTTCGATCAAAGCATTGGAACAACAAATTGGTCAAATGAGCAAAGTTCTTCAAGAAAGGGGATATGGAAGCTTACCGAGCTCGACTGAAACAAATCCAAGGGATCATGTCAAGGCCATAAGCACTACTGAAGAAGTCACTCCTAATATACCTAGAAGATCGATGAATGGTAATGATGGTGCAAGACCCGAATTTTTCTTTAACTCTTCAATCAGCTTAAGGAGACTACTAAAAAAGAAGACAAAAATTGAAGAGGAGATCAAGGCAACAATGAAAGAAGAGAGCCCTGCAACCGATTCAAATGCCTTGCCTCATAAAGAAAGAGACCCAGGAAGTTTTACTCTACCTTGTTCTATTAATAATATATCTTTCAATAATGTGTTGGCTGACTTAGGAGCTAGTGTTAGTGTTATGCCTCTTAAGACATTCACTACACTAGGACTAGGAAAATTAGCACCAACTAAATTACTTATTGAATTGGCTGATAAAACAGTAAAACGACCTGAAGGGATTGCTAATAATGTGCTAGTTAAAATTGAGCAGTTTATTTTTCCCGTAGACTTTATTATACTAGACATGCCCGAGGATGTTAAGATTCCTTTAATCCTCGGAAGACCTTTCTTGTCTACTGCCCATGCTAAGATTGATGTGTTTAAGAGAAAAATTTCATTAAGGGTAGGGAATAATAAACTAGTCTATAAGTGCCAAGATCCAGTTAAAAGCATAATCAGAGATGTTTATGTGCTAGGATTAAGAGAGCGTATGGACCTCGATCTTGAAGCTAGACTTATGGGAGAAACATTGATTCAAAACAACTCAGCTAATCCTAATCATGAAGACTTTGAGGAATTCATTAACCTTAATGTACCTACGGAACTTAGACGCAATATTGTTAGTGATTCTGATGATGAGTGGTATGATTGTGTAGTAATTAATAAACGTAGGAGAGTAGTTGAGAAAACGAATTTGAACAATGATGTGTTTATTGAACTACCACCCCACCTTGCTTATTTGTGCCTGTATGATAATAAGAATTTCCCGTCTATCATTTTGTCATCTCTGCCCGAAAGGGACAGGACTTTGTTTATACAGATATTAAAGAAGAACGGCGTGGAAATTAAGGACGAGCAAGGAGTGTTCAATATTACTAAATTGGGGATGAAGGAGCGTGATGTTTCCGACTCCTTCAATGATCGATACTAAAGTGCTGAACGTGAGTCTAACTTGAAGACTCTGGAATAAAGACAAGTGCTTACCGGGAGACAACCCGGATTTATCTTTTATTATTCTGTTTTCTGAGTCGAGTCAGTCCAGGCCGCACGAAGATACGGCGCATCTCAGTCCTGAGATGCGACGCATCCTCTGCAATGGTCATATCTTATTTTATTTTTCTGCATTTTTATTTTTCGACTCTAAAACTATTTATCAGTTTATTTTAATGCGGCGCATCCCTGGTTAAGGATGCGGCGCATCTTTATTCTGATCCGTATTTATTCCAGGCTCGATACGGCGTATCTTCTTCAATAAGATACGGCGCATCGACTGACCTGATGATTTTCAGTTTTAATTTTTTTTTTTTTTTTTTTAAGTTTTATTTTACCTAACTACTAATGTATTATGCAAGTTGAACCTTTCTTATCTTAGGTGTGTTTTAAAAGTGTTGGTGGTATTATAGTTTCCTGGATTTCCTGTGGATAAATCAAGTATGAAGCTTTAACGTTCTAATCCACAAGAAGTTGATTTTTGCTCATATACAAATGGAGGATCATACCGAGCAAATCTCAGGGGAGTTTTTCCGTTCTAATTCTTTTATTTCCAGTTTTTAACCTTTTATACAAACAACGAGGACGTTGTTTAACTTAAGTGGGGGGATAGGAGAATTAGAACACTTAACACTTACTTGTCCTAAACTTTTTCAAAAATTATGCTTAAAATGTGCTTAATATATCAAACTTAAAAATTTTTTAGCATGTTTTTGTTTAAGATCTAAGTTGCATAGCTGCACACATGACGTTATTTTCAAAAATTGTGATTTTTCCAAAATTCACAAATCTATGAGTGTGCCGGTGACTTGTAGACTTTAGAACTTGGCTTGTATACTATTCGAGACCACCATAATGAGTATTATTTATTTAATTGGAATGACTTGTCTAACTTGGTAAAATTTCTAGGATTACACCAAATAGCCTTTATATGTTATGTGTTATTAACTAGCTACACTGGCTAGTTAACCCCCGTATAAACCCTTTTGTTACTCTCACTTTTAGAGTAAGATACCCCTAGAAAAACCCTCAGAGCCATTCCTTTCGTTTCTTACACCTATGTTTAAAATGTTTCGTTACACCCTTAAACCTTAGCCTACCCTGTAGATTAGAATCCGTGGTTGGTTAATTGCTATAGGCAGAGTGTGTTTCCTTACATTACCTGTGTTCGCGTGCGTAATTCATTATCTATGGTTAGGTCGGGAAATTGCACAATGCAAATTGGAGTGAAAGTAAATATTGTATATCTTTTGAGTTTATTTTTCGTGTGTTTACTACTTTCACTATTAGCGTTATTTCTGAAAGTATGAAAAGTATGAATAAAAATTATCCGGAAAGAAAGTTATAGTGATGTGGTGAAATTTTACACATCTATGTTTATGTTTCAAGTAAAAAAAAAAAAAAAAAAAAAAAAAAAAAAAAAAAAAAAAAAAAAAAAAAATCGAAAAAAAATAAGAAAAGAAAAAGAAAGAAAGAAAAGTTGGAAGTCTGTTTTAAGCCAACGATGTAGAGTTATGTAAGTGGTCGATATCACCACTATTTGTTGTATTATATCTATGGATTGAATGGGAATTGGCAGTTATGGGAATGCCAATTAAGGATTATTCTTTGATTAAGATTTTGTTGAGTATAATTCGTGTCTACCTAAAGCGTGTGTTTCAAGTGTTAAAGCGTGAGTTATTCAATGATATGAGTCTTATTCATGGGATGGTTGGGATAGTGATTAACCACACTTAGGATTTTAATTTATTTGTTTTGTTTATTTTTATTTTTTACACCAATTTATATCCCAAATGTTATCCATACCCTGTATTGTTCTTTATCCAACCAAACCTTTGATTTATTGAGATTAGGGATTTGAGCAATCTTAAGTATCGTAGTCGTGGATTCGGCTATGTATTTATGATTTTGTCGCCCTTTTTGATATATTATTATTGGTGAAGTTTGGACCTATCTTTAGCCTATTCGAGTTAAGGATTTGAGCAATTGCAAGTATCGTGTTCGTGGATTCGATCATGTATTTGTGATTTTGTCGCCTTTTCTGGAATTTGAGATCGATAGTGAAAAGAGAATAATTAACCCTTAAGCCTAAAAACCCTTTTTACCGCTTTAGACTTGTTATTCCTTAGCTTTAGTGGTGGAGATGTGTATACTTGCCAAGCTTATGATAGAATATTCGTCGCGACTGGACAGTTAAACGATTAGATTTGCTTTTATCGACTTATTTTATTTTACTTCTAATTCGTTAAGTGTTTAGTTGTGTGATTATGAAATAAACGAATACATGCTTAAATATAAAAATAAATCCTAACATCTTTTAGGATACATTTTTCATAAATGAAATTCTAAGGTTTACTTGGGGACAAGTAAAGTTCAAGTGGGGGGATATTTGATGAACTCAAATAAGTACATTTTATTACTATCATTTATCCTATTAATTTGACTTGTTTTACTATATTATGTATGAGGATTGATACTTAATTGTTTACTTTTGTAATTCTCAGGTAAAAACAAGCATTTGGTGAAACTTAGCGATTATGGACTAATAATGGAGCAAAACGTACATAAAGTGGAAGTCTACTGACATGGACAAGATCAAGTCAATTCTGCTCCAGATGCGCCGCATCTCACTATCAACATGCGCCGCATCTCTATCAAGATATCACCAGATACGATCCAAGATACAAGCGGACATGCGCCGCATCTAATAAAGAGTTACGCCGCATCTTCTGGCGGTGTACGAATATTCCTGAATATTATAATCTTGGACCCCACGCGAAGTTAAGTACATGCGCCGCATCTACTTAAGTAGATGCGCCGCATCTTTCCTCAGACACAAACTATAAATACCCCGTAGACCAGACGCATTAAAGAGATTCGGAAGTTCGAAAACCTAAAGACCGAACAGAAGAGAAGGACGAATTCAGTCAAGAGGCAGCACAAGACACACCCAAATCTAAGATACAAGAGCTGTAAGAAGGTGCTGCATACGTTTAATTCATTAAGTAGTTTTGTTTTATTGTTTTAGCAAACTTTAATTCATCAGGATTGGTGGCTTGTGTAATGTGACAACGGAAAGATTGCACTCCCTTTAATACTTGCTTTCCCATTAATTAAAGTTTATATGTTGATGTCTTTGGTTACTACTTATTAGTGCATTGACCACCTCTGTGTTTATTAGTGGCTTGCGGGCACCCGACTGCGGGACAAGGTGTGGCTCCCACGGTTGTTTCTAAATTGATCACTTAGGAATAACTTTTAGACATAAGTCGTCATTAAGGGTTTACTCGCCGATAAGAATAGGACCAACGAGAAAGGGTTAATTACATACACTTCATATAAAGCTATCAATAAAACAAGTGACAATCTACTTAATCATAAGGACAGCCCTCTTATTGTCTCTAGTATCTATCTGTGTACGTGTGTGCTACTTGCTGATTCGTGCCTATTTGTTTATTTTATTATTTAATTGCAAACAAAACTGTGCCAGTCTCTTAGGCTGAAACCCCCTTGCGTTAGGATATTAAAATACTGATTAGAATAACGAGATAATACGTTCCACTCTTAGTGATCGACACTCTACTTACCATTATCTTCATACTGACCGGGTACACTGCTCGTTAAGTGTGTGTGTTATTGATAAGTCGGCTAAATATAAATTTAAAACTTGAGTAGGCATTAAAACTGCTAAACCGCAACGACACATCACGCGCATCATTGAACATGCTTGTGGGATGACGTCTCTTCAGATGGGGGAATTTGTTTCAAATATTCGAAGTGGAGTAGATAGCTACAGCCTGAGGGAACCCCTTGGTGTTTGTCCTGGAATATGCCCGTCCACCTTTCCAGCATTAGTTCCTTTGTTGGTAAAGCTTTTTATTCATATGTTATAACTTGTAAGAATGTCATTTTTATGGCGGCATAGATGAATGAACTTTATTATTCATCCATTCTAATTGCATCTGATATAATGCACAGATGTTTCCTATTGCAGTGGCGTGCGGTAATACGTTTATTCTTAAGCCATCAGAGAAAGATCCAGGTAATTATGTTTTCATAATATCATCCTGCTGCTGATATGTGCAAGTTTCAAAAAATTCTATTTCATAAACTCTAGTTATTCTAGTAGCAGTGTTTAATTATCAATATGACCTGTGAGAAAGCTGGTCACTTTGTTTAACTTTTTGCTCATTTATACGTTCGTGAATATATCTATATTATATACTGGGAGTACCTAAGATCATTTATGATAAAGTTTATTCCGAGCATGGTTGTTGGGGGTCGCCTTTTTCTCCTTTTTGGAGCATGAAGCTGTTTATTCCGAGCATGGTTGTTAGTGGGATCTAATTAATGAAAACCATATATGTTTGAGAAGATGATGTTTTTAAACATGTATGTTCTGTTCAAAACATGTATGTTTTAAAACATGTATGTTTTAGAAAATGATTACTTATAAACAGAATGCTTAAAACATGTATGTTTTATTAAAATTATTGTTGCTAATTTTTGTACTTTTCTTTGTATCAGGTGTAATTACAAGAATGTTCACTGCTACGGGTGTGCATATATGTCTGACTTTTGATAAAATGTTGACGGCTACGCGTGTGCATATATCTACGACTTCTAAAAATGATGATAACATTTGCGTGTGCACATATGTCCATTTTGTGTTGAATATTTATTAGTGCTCACGTGTATAGATCGATTAGATTCATGTATTTATGCTTTTGAGAAATTTGTATTTTAATTGTGTTTCAATCGATATCGAAGTTTGTGTATGACATTTCTGTTCTTGGTTTGTGATAAATTTCATTATATTAAAAAACCCATATGCACATAAGTATTTCTGAAATCATATATTGTAGCACTAAATCTACAAATATGCCTTCTTAAAGAAAACATATATGCACTAAACATGCTAGCTTAAAAACATGTATGCACTAAATCTGGAAAATAACAATTCTTAAAAAAAAAAAAAAAAAAAAAAAAAAAAAAAAAAAAAAAAAAAAAAAACTTCTTTTACTATTATACCCTTTCGGATTAAATAAAAAAGGTTAATATTAAAAAAAGGTCATTTTGCATTGATATGTTGCACACTATGCATTATTAGAAGTACATAAGTGGTTCTCGCAGTTCTCGTAAATAAGGTGGTTCTCGCAAGAAAGGGACTACATATATATATATATATATATATATATATACACTCGTGTACATGCATGCAAATACGTGTTGTACATGCAAAGCTCATTCCTCCCACATATTGTCTTACTGTTCCATTCCTCCCACAGCTTCCCATCTTTTCTTAAACTCTTGAAACTTAAAAGGTTTCTCTAAAAAGCTATTCTACACAAGCTTTCAACACAAGAAATAATGAAAATTCTACAGGTGACTTCCTATTTAAGTGCTTTAGAAAATCTTCTTCAAGAATGATTCAAAGCTCTTGTTCTTTTTGAAAGTGTCTATAATCGGTCGAAATTGCGACCGATTGTTTTTTTTTTTGGACATCGACCGATCTGTGACCGAATGCACACAATGGCCATGACTGAGAGAGATATCGGTCGACCAAAGGTTTTGACCGATTAATTTCGGTCCACTATGGTTAGCCTTATAACATGTCATAATATCATTTTTTAGGCTGCATTTTTTTCTATTTATTTTAAAAATCATAACTTTTCATTACGAAAATAAGATTATAAATTACATAAAATTATGTTACATAAAAAACAAAAAATGTCAATGAATTTGGATTAAAAATGCGTTTTTTACACTAAATAAACTTTTCAAGCTGTAGAGGTTTAAAGTAAAAGATCACATTTGCAAAAGTCTAAAAAAAACATAAAAAACATAAAAAACAAAGGGCTTGTGTCCCAATGGTACGCCATGTTGTGTGAGAAGCTCCCAAACCAAATGATTGTGGGTTCAAGTCCTGCTTAGAGCGTGCGAGATAGATTGTGGTATATATTGTGTGAGATAAATAATTGTCATTCTTAAAATTAAAAAAAAAAAGGGTAAGAAATTAAAAATAAAAGTGAAGTCTGCTTCACTTCATCTTCTTCCCTTCTCCGCACAAAACTCTCACACCAAATAAAAGAAGAAAACACACACACACATAATATAAACTCACTAGCGTGGCAAACACACACACAAAATATAAACTCACTAGCGTGGCGCCGGTTGTGGTGTTAAAAATAAAAGTGAAGTCTGCTTCACTACCATGGCACTGCTGCTTGGCGCCGGTTGCGGTGTTATGACACATGTAACATCAGCTTTAGCACCCGCCACATTAGCTTTGACTCCGAGTTTGCGTTATGGTACCTAATGGTTTTATGTGAAGCAATTTGAGTTTTATAAAAGAACTAGGTTCTTCCTCCGCAAACGTTGAGTGATACCATTCCTCCATCACAAACGCTCAGTTGACCGGTCATAGAGGGTAATTTGGAGATTGACTTGGGTTCGAACCCAACTTTTGGCTAATGAGGTTGCTGGGTCAGAACTCATTGCTTGGGGTGGGTTTTTGGGTAAAGGTACGGTTGACATCAAAAAGGGCATGAGATTGAGATGTTATCACCGATTTACACATTTTGAAGAAACAAACTAGGTTCTCCATATTGCAACACGTGTCGATTCACAACTAGTAACCACACAATTAAATATGAACCAATCATTATATAAAAGTACGTAGCTTATTAAAACTTATTTACTTCAATTATATATGTTGAAATCGTATATTTGAATAACGAGTATTAGCTTGAAAATATTTTCAAATGTGACTAGCTTTACACTATGTTGTCAAGTTATATTGAAAAAGAAAAAGAAAGTAAAGGAAAACAAAGTAAAAGAAAAGAGGAGGTGAACTTGTATATATGTTTTATCAAGTTGTACAAGAATGAAAAAAAATAAATAAATAAATAAATATGTCATTTTTACAATAGTGCCCTAGTAAATAAATATGCCATTTTTAACTATATTAACACTTTTCTTTGAAAAAAACAAAATAATTATATATGTCATTTTTAATAAGGAGATAAATTAATAAAGTTAAAAGGACAATTAGTTAAAACAACAAATATCATCTTTACTTACCTTTCACCCTACAAATGAGAAGAAAGTTTTGAAACAAAAAACCCACCACTTTCCATCTCTTTTTTCATACTTTAATTTCATTTTCACTTTTAAAAAAACTTAAGAAGACATCCTTATTTTTGTTTTCTTTACCTTCTTTCAATTTTCACAAAAAATCAAAACTTCAAAGAAAAGTGTTAATATAGTTACTAGACGACTACCCGTGCAGGAATTCGTAACGGCAAATAATTAACGATTTGTGATATTGTGGTGAGTGTTTTGTGTAGCGTTCAAAATAGAACGTGAACCGATCAGAATGTAATTGCAAACGGTTGTACTACACGATAACTAAAGTCTAGAAAAAATTCTTAACATCTATCAAACAACATATAAAAACATTTAATGAAACTGAACAAATTCTTGCACATTGCTATCATAACGAACACAAACATATACAAATTTTAGTGTGTGGAATGACACCATACTCTTTTCTGTGCCGGAACTTTGGTTTTGCAACGGGTGCTAAGATATCCACAAGAATTTGTCCCCCAAAAACGTCTGACCAGGCCTCTTCTTTCACAGTTGATAATGAATAAAGCATCACAATGGTTAACAAACAGTTAGATTCATCTTTATACAGTTAATCCGATATGAGAAATCAAAATTGAAATTTTATAGAGGAAAATAAAAAGTATCAAAAGAAAGAAGGGGAACATTACATCATGTGTTCTTGCACTACTCAGATATAGAAATTTAGAAACATACTCGAACAATGGTGAATGTGCATTTATTGATCATTGACAACCAAATATAAGAATTTATATAAGCAACTGTCAACATGTCTTGTATATCAAAACATGAGTTCAACATAAAATTGATTATACATTTTATTAGAAGTACCATACAATAATCATATAGATGAATTATCATAGTACTTGAACCAGCTCGTCTAACTTTTTTTAACTTTGTCTGAAAATCAAAGCACGCAGAAGACACACCATTTCGTATATTAAGCTCAGATAGCAGAGCCAGATAAGCGACGCCTTGTTGCATTGGAGATTGACAGCTGTCCAAGCTTATCTACTACAGCTCCAGTTGATGACATGCGTTCTTAGGCAGGAATGTAATGGCGCATCCATACACCTGTGTAGACCTGAGCAAAAGGTGACAGCAAAAATATATGATAAGATCTGAATAAGGGGATCCCTGCCTACAATCGAGAAAACTTCCTCTGCTAACTTTTTGATAACCTTGGCTCTGGGATCATAGTTCTTGTACACGCGATGCCCAAAACCCGACATTTTTCGTTTCCTGTAGACATGAAATCGAAAACCGCCATCATCATTATCATTACATTTTTCTTATTAACATGTCAGATATAAATCAGACACGAGAACAGACCTGTTTTTCACACCTTCAATGAACTCTGGGATATTGTCAACAGTCCCGATCTCATTCAGCATCTTTAGGACCGCCTAAGACACCAAGAGAAATAAATGAAAACTTAGTCCTATTCATTCACTTCCTCTAACATTGGATAAATCCCGTTTTGACCCATGATTCAATAGCCTACCTCATTTGCTCCACCGTGGAGTGGACCGTACAGTGCTCCAACTGCTCCAGAAAGAGCTGTGTATACATCAACACCAATGCAATGCACATATTAGGTCATTTGTTGACATAACACAAGGCTGGTGACTTTATTCAGTCATAAAAAGAAATGAAATGGTTACCTTGATGCAAGATGTCTTGCTGCTGCTGTGGAGCAGTTCATCTCATGTTCTGCATGTAATATAAAGAGAATATCGAGTACTCGAGCAAGTCTAGGATTTGGTTTGTAAGACTTATCACCACTGCAAGTATAGAAAGCGAATATCACAATCATACCAAAGTTGGTTACCTTTTCATGAAATTAGCCGAATAGTATAACAGCAGTTGATATTGTTGGATAATCAGTAACACAAAATCAGAACATGACATACAGTGAATCGAGCATGTATAAGAAATTTTCTGAGTAAGAAAGTGTGCTGGAAGGAAGAACAGGAGGCCTTCCTGCCATCCTCAGATAAGCTGCTGCTGCGATAGTTGGAGCCTGACCATTAATCAATAGTTTGCATAAGCTCAATTGACTAACAAAATAGTATGCAAGAAATATTGGATACAGGTGAACTGGTCAATAATCGAACCTTCCCAAGTATGCGCACAATTTGCTTGTCTCGCACAGGCTTTGATTTGTATAGATCTTGACCCTATATAAAAAAGTAAAGATTCAAAGGATTTTCACAAGCATGTCCTCTATAATGAGATTTGGGGTTAAAGCAAAACTGTAAATGTGTTTCTAAAGAGAGATATCTTACTCTAAGCGCAGGGTTTGTATCGGGATGGAATACAGAAAGGGCACTCATTGCACTGACGAGAACACCCATTGGATGAGCATCATGCGGCATGGCATGTATGATATCCTGTACGTTTTATGTTTTTAGATAGATAATTAATACGTTTCCTAAATATTTATCATAAACAAAACATTAATATGTTCTATAAGAATAGAGTAACCATCAGTACATATGCAAAGTCTACATTTGTCACACTTGGAGCAACTAAATATATTCTATCCACCAAAACAGGACACCACAAATTGTCATCTGCACACTGTATATCAGTATATATCATCTGTCATCTGCACACTGTATATCAGTATATATCATCTACATAAACGGTGATATTTTACCTCAGATAAATGTGTGTCTCCATAGTCTCTTGCATTCTCCACATTCATTGTATTCTCCACATATGTGCTTGCATCAGGGTTATAATTATCAATTTTCTTACTACAAATGAGAGAAAAATTAATTAAGGGCTACCATGAATTACCTCCATGAAGAGAATGCCAAAAAAAAATTAATTAAGGGCTACCATGAATTACCTCCACAGTCATTGTCCGTAGTCTCTAGCAAGAAGTAATTCCAGCGAGGCACCCGTCTATAATACACCCAGAAAAACCCCGATGACGGTGAGTGTGTATCCAGCCATCCTTATTACCTACCAAAATTTACAAAATAAACTTCACAACAAAATTTAAACCATATATTTTATAACAAAATTTACATATCTTCACAAAACATTACCAAACGTTTCTTATTATGTATAAATCTAATAAAATAACACAAAGAAAAATACTCAAAACCTGAAAAAACTTGAAGAACAAAGTATACTATTCCGACCATTTACAGCGGCGGATGTATATTTCCGGCGACAACATTAAAATTTCCGGCGGCGGCAGCAGTGTTTCTGGCGACAACAGTTTTTCCCGGAGAGGTGACGTCTGCGACGGAGGCGCCTGTAACAAAAAAATACCAAAAATAGATTTATATAAAAAAACCAATAGATCTAAAATAAATCTATAGATCTACAAATAAAAACTATAGATCTATAGAAAAAACCTTAAAACCTTGATAAATGTACAGAGATCTATTAAAAAAACTCAACAAAATACCTCAAAACATGAAAAACTCAAAACGGTGGTCGTGGGTCTTGGTGCCTCGTCCGGTGGTGGTGTTCCGTGGCATATGGTTATGGCGGTGGAGGGTTATAGCGTGATGGTGTTTCGGCTGGGCTTTTGGTGGTGGTGGATGAGAATGTTTAGTTAGATGCGAAGACAGAGAGTTTTTTTTTTAGGTGAAACTGTGTGTTTTTTTAGGTCAGAGAAATAGGTTGAAGTAAATGGAATGGGGAAGTGAAAGGATCAGAATATGGGGTTGTTTCAAAGGGCATTTTGGGGAATACATTAATTTCAACATTCCACAATATTGACTTTTCACTTTTTCACCTTTGACCATTCCTCCATTATAGATAGTTAAGATAAGACTATGGTTAGCATAACTCTATAGAAGTATATTTGGTGATTGTAAACATGAGATGATTACAACGAAAATGAGATATGATAGTCAAAGGGCTATGGATTAAGCTACTATGATTATCCAAATCTCTTTTAATAAATCTAGTATTACCATGTTAACACCTATCGAAAGTTATGTATTTGTAGACTGTTGTCTTTAGGTTTTGTCTAACCAAGTGCTATTATGGCATTGATTTATATGATTAAACAAGAAAATTTTACGTTTATTAAATTAAAAATTATAATTAATTAAAATAATTTATAAGTTTAATAAACGTGTATTAAATACATTTTTTCTTTTATTTTAAAAAAAAGTTCAGGATCAATTATTGTACGTTAATCGATTCATGAGGGCACTTGTTAGACAATCCTTTATGACAATAGCATAATATTACGATCCTAAATCGTCCAAGTATAAGATTGGTTGATGACTTATAAAGTCTAGGTGACCCCTCCTCTTTTGAGCTAGTTTATTCAAGTGATTTCTACACCTAACTTATGGCATGATGCGGGCCTAGTATGTGATGGATTCATATCAATTGGTATCAAAGTTAGCCTTACCTTTCGAGGTTCCAACACTCGGAGTGGTGGCTTGGACCAGGAAAAGAGGGGTGCCAATCGTGACCAACATAGCCGTGACCAACGAGCTCAGAGTGGTGGCATATGGAGTGGTGGCTTGGACCCCAAAAAAGAGGTGCCAAACGTAACCAACATAGCCGTGAGCCCGTAACCAACGAGGACGTTGGTTCTTTTGTTACGATACCACATCGGCCTAGTATGAGATTTAAAGTCTTGATGACCCCTCCTCCTTTGAGTTAGCCTTTTGGAGTGAGTTCTACACCCAACTTATGGCATGATGCGGGCCTAGTAGGAGATGGATTCTTATCACATAAGAAAACTCTAAAAACACCCACCATCTAATATATTATTTACGTCTCAAGAAAAAAAGCACACTTTAATAAGTGACATAACTATACTCTTCAACCAATCAAATATCATCTCTATTTACTAAATTCTTTTTCAACTCATTGAAATAAAAAGTAAATAGTTATTTTAACACATTTTAAAATCGAAAATTGAACAATAATTTTAGTTTAAGACAAGAAAGAAGTACGTTTCATATAAATTTTGCTAAGAAAAGTAGCCATTCTAATAAAATACGGGTAATTACCAAAAGAGTAGGTGAAAAAAACTTTTTTCAAATTGTGGTACCCAAATAGTGGCCTTTCCCAAAAGAGTCATGTGCGAATGTGCGAACGTGCGAATCCACAAAAAATGTGACACGTGGCCAGACAAAATGGTACCAAACCATTAATTCATCCCACCAATAACCCCACGTGCACAGTTGACTTTTTAAAACAAATGTGCGAACGACGGTGTGCGAATGTGCGAACGACGGATATAAAATCTTCCAATATCTTTATAAAATCTTACTTTTGTACTTATATCTTTCTTGAGAAAGATCAATACTATTTTAAAAATATTTAAAATTGTACTCATCTATAACTTCTATTATTATCATAATTGTATTAACAAACACTGTTTGGATCAAAGAAACTCAAACACACATAAAACTAACACACAGACCGATCAAAGAAACACAAACACACGTTCAAAAACACGATAAAAAAGACGACAAAAAAACATCAATCAAAAACACCGATCAAAAAAATGGCCATAACTCAAGTAAGTTATATTTCTTCTTTTTTATTCTTGATTGTAGTCGCTTTTGGGTCGATACCCAGTTAGGGTTTAGACTAATGTTAGGGTTTGTATGGAAATGACTGTGTAGGTCTTGGATATGGATTATTAGGGTTTTTCGAGTTTTTCGATCTTGATTGTTAGCGTATTCTGTTGTTTAGATTTAATTTTTAGTGGTTTGACTGTTTAGGACTTGGAGTTTGATTATTGATTTTTAGGGTTTTTCTTATTTAGGACTTGGAGTTTGATTCTTGATTGTTAGCGGTTAGATTGTTAGGTTTTTCAATTTTTTCGAGTTTGATTGTTAGCGTATTCTTGTGTTTAGCTTTAGCTTTTAGCTGTTAGACTGTTTAGGTCTTGGATTATGTTTAAACGCTGCTATTTAAAATTATTGTTTGTAAATGAGTGTTTAGCTTTTACGTCGGTTAAACACTTAGTAGTATATATATTTTGTACTCGTGTTTCATATGATATGTTGATAGTTTCACTTAAATTGACTCGTGTGGATACTGATTATGTGTTAGGACTTGAGATATATTGTTGATATGTGTTAAGACTTGAGGTAATTATATAAGGATCAAGGATACAATGTATGGAGTTAAGACTTGAGGTAGTTATATAATCAGTAATGATAAGCAAGTATGGAGATGCTAATATCAAATGTTTATCTGCTTAGATGAATTTGTATGAGTATATTTGCCTTTTTTATAGACCACGAAAATCCAAGCACTAGCAAAACAGAATAACCAATCCCAAACACCCTCATAAAGTAGTACTTAGGTGTGCATTTTGTAAGTGATTAGCTGAATACTAGCATCAAAACTAGACTTTGATTATTGTATGTTTACTTGTTGGCATTAATGTTGTTTAGCTTAATAATCTTGTCAGATTCAATAATTGATTGCTAGTGAACAAGATGAATATTTTGTCATAGAAAGAAAGCGTATTGGAATTACTTATGTTTTACTTCTTAATATTAACTTGTTTATTAATTTTTTGTAGGTTGTTAATGCGAGGGTAGCGGTTAGAACTAATTTAAAGCTACTGACAACCATAAGAGATCGTCCATCCAGAAAGGGGCAACGTTGTTACAATTTGTTTAGGCGTAGTGTTTTTGGTCCCTGGTTAGACATTAGAACTTGTGATCATGATAACCATATTTTGAACTTCCTTCTTTTTCACCAAAGGTCTGTTGAGCAGCCAACTTTTGATAACCCGTTTATTTTTTATGTTGGGCAACACACCATACAGTTGGGGAGGAGAGAGTTTTGTCTAATAACGGGTTTTCGATTTGGCAAAATTGAGTTAGACAGTTTGGATGGTGTGGAGTCTAGCTTTATGAAGAGGGTTTTCCCTGGGTTTAAGTGTTTGAAGGGGGAATACCTTAAATGCATGCTTGATAGTCAACAATTTGAGCACCTATCGGATGATGATGTTGTGCGCGTGTGCCTTCTACTAGCGTTGATTTTGTTTTCATGGGTCAAGAGTTGCGACATGTGATTGTGAATGAGATTGTGGTGCTAGCTGATGATTTGGAGGCATGGAATGCTTTTCCTTGGGGGGAGCATATATGGCAGGAATTCCATGAACGGGATTACATGTTGGTCACTAGGAAAAGGGAGAAGTATATGGAAAAGTATGCCAGAAAGGGAAAAGCATACCAGGCTGTGTATAACTTATACGGTTTTGCTTTCGCGTTGAAGGTTAGTATAATTTCTTATATGAATGTGTCAATTTGAGAGTTTAAGAATGGTTTTACATATGTGGTGGTTATTTCATTGTTCGATTTTTTATCTGCTTGTTGTGAAATTCAAGTACACTTAATATAGGTTTCTAGTGTGTTCGGCTATATATAAGTGGTTATGATCTTAAGTTTTATATTGCATTTTGATATTTGAAGGATATATATCTTTGTTTATGGAAATACTTGTGAGTGAATGATTGATAAACAGAAATGCATCTAAACCCTTTTGTTCCATCTAACTGAAATGTTGTTTACATTACAGATTTTTGTTCTTGAAACATTTCCTCAGTCCAGGCTATGGTGGAAGAAAGATGAGCAGGCTATTCCACGGGGGGTTGCTTGGGCTAATGTGACCGGGTTTAACAAATCTGATTATGAGAAACTTTTTTATGTAACAACACCCGTACAATCCTTGATTCCAACAGATGCCGAGAAGGCATCACCCTGGTTCATCTCAAGCGTAAAATATTTTGATGTAGCTGGTGGATCAAGTTCAAGTACATTCAAACCAGCTAAAAGGGATAAGATCAAGGCCAGGGTTGCTCGAAAGACTTGTCGAAAAGAAGTTCTCACGGAGGTACGTATCCGTACTGAGGTGCATACGAGTTTGTTGAAGGGTTTTCTGATGATGGTGAATCAAGTGATGTGGATTTGGATGAAGAGACTAAGAGGCTGACCAAGAAACAACTGGTAAAGAAGGTGGTTGGTCTGGAAGGTCGTTTAGCTTCTCTAGAGCGGTTATTCCAATCAGGTAAGATTCCGACTGCTGTTGCGGGTTCCAGTGAGGGTACGGATGTTGTTCAGGATTCATAGGTATGTTTTTACTATTAAGGAGCCTATGGAAGGCTCATGCTGTCTTACTATTAAACCAATTAAACATGTTACTTTTTTTATTGTTAGGTTTTGGTAATTAATACCTGAATAGTATATCGTAAACTTTTATTTGACTGCTAGTATAAACTGTTACATATTAAGAAAACTGTTTTGGGAAATAAAAGTTCACATAATTTTACCAAACAATTTTCAAGTGCGATCGTTGGAAACCTTTTGCTTTTGTCTTTGCAATCGATCCAAGTGTTGTATCATTCCAGTGGTAATCGGCTATTCTATGGGAAACAACTAGGGTAAACGGATCAAGGAGTGATTCCGGGCGACCTTGAACCATAGATGGTCGTTTACTTAACCCTGTAGAGTTGGGCTCAAATATCGGGCCTCAGATTAATCATCCTGCTTGTGATTAATCCACGGCGGAGGTAGTCTGTACTCCCGATCAGGTTCGAACTACACGGGCAACTATTTTGACAGCTTGTGATCTTGCGAAGACTTAGTGCATGGCGGTACACACAATCTTGTAAATTCTTTTGCAGAATTTTGTGATCTTTAATTTTCCACTTACGGTATGGATATGATAAACTAGTTGGAAAGTTTAATATACTTTGAATTCAAAGTTGTGTGTTTACCTTTTTCCGGTCTTAAGCCCCACAATGTCTTACATATGATCTCTTATAACTATGGTTTTTTAGGGTTAGGGTTTTTGTAAGTGCATGTAAGGTTTTTTTAGGGTTAGGGTTAGGGTTATTGTATCGTTATCTATTATTTGATTTCTATTGATTTGAATAAACTGTTACATAGTTAGATGGCTGTTTTGGGAAATAAAAGTTCACATAATTTTACAAAACAATTTTCAAGTGCGATCGTTGGAAACCTTTTGCTTTTGTCTTTTCAATCGATCCAAGTGTTGTATCATTCCGGTGGTAATCGGCTATTCTATGGGAAACAACTAGGGTAAACGGATCAAGGGGTGATTCCGGGCGACCTTGAACCATAGATGGTCGTTTAATTAACCCTGTAGAGTTGGGCTCAGATATCGGGCCTCAGATTAATCATCCTGCTTGTGATTAAGCCACGGCGGAGGTAGTCTGTACTCCCGATCAGGTTCGAACTACACGGGCAACTGTTTTGACAGCTTGTGATCTTACGAAGACTTAGTGCATGGCGGTACACACAATCTTGTAAATTCTTTTGCAGAATTTTGTGATCTTTAATTTTCCACTAACGGAAACCTTTGTTTTTGTCTTTGCGATAAAGTATTTGGAAAGTTTAGTTTACCTTGAATTTAAAGTTTGGTGTTAAGGCGCCTATGGTAGAGCAGCCAAATGTTGCTGATAAGGAGACTATGGTAGAGCCTGTTTTAAAGTCATCTGGAAAGGAGCCAAATGTTCAAGATGTTGACGTTGAGGTTGATGATGTTGATGCTGGAGTTGATGTTGATGTTGAGGTGGCTGATGTTGATGTTGAGCAGCCAAATGTTGAGCAGCCAAATGTTGATAATGTTGATATTGATGTTGAGCAGCCAAAGGTGTGTGTTTTTATAGTCGTTAACATATATGATTTGTTTATTTATGTATTTACAGTTTTTTTCCTTTTTTAAAGTAATCCGTTAAGGAACCGATTGTAACACCCGTTTCCCAGGTGTTGGGACCCCACCCTAGAAGAAAATGGATAAAGACCTAATGCTATTATTGGTCAACAAAGTTACGTGGAAGTCAAACCCAATAGTCAAACTAATAGTCAAAGTATGACTAATGTAGTAATACAACATATGGTGTATAACTAAAGGGACCTAAGTTGCCATTTTGGTAAAGATGTTATAGTAAGTATTGTGGCTTAAATAGAAAGAATAGGACTTGAGGGGCTTAATGTGCCAAGGGACCAAAGTTACCACCTAACTATTATATCTAGGATACTCTAGAGTTTTCCACAATTATTGAGAGGGTGTGAGGACCGGATTTTAGAGAGAAGAAAAGAGAGGGAAAAGTTGGTGATGCCTTAAGAAGAAGAAGATGATGAAGAGATTATGCTAAGGGTCCTTCCTAGTTAGGATCATCACAAGTAAGTAACTATGCTCTTGATGTTAATGAGGTTATAGATTAAGGATAAAGTGGGATTTCATCATATGATCAAGATATGATCATATGATGATGTAGGAAGATAGATGAGTGTGTTTAATGGGTTATGTTAACCCTTGTTATGTTATTGATTGTTATGTTATTAGGGTTTGATATGTTGTAGAAGATTGATGATGATGATGATGATAGTGGTGATGATGATGACTTTGATGTTGTTAGCTTGGACTAAGGTAAGTAACTCTCCCTAAAACATATGTTATGTATGTATTATCATGTATGTATTATGATGGTATAAGAACATAGGACTTGGATTTGGATGGTTGAAAGTTAGAAATTGGTGGCTAGTGAGTTTGAATAAGAGTATTTTAGCTTATGGACTTGAGACTAATTAAGGTATGTAGTTAGTTATGGTTGTTGTGTTTTGATATTAGTTATGTTATAAGGATGTGTGAAATGTGGCTTGGATGATGTAGCTTAGAGGCTTTTATGTGATTATAATGCTTATGTGGAAGTATGTGTATAATATATGTTTTATGTTGGGTTACTTACTAAGCGTAAGCTTATCCTTTTAGTTGTTAATGTTTTGTAGGTTCATGTGCGGCGGAAGGAAGGCTTATGGGTCATAGCATAAGGATTTGGAAGTGGATTTGGAAGATATTAAGTATTAGGAGCTAGGTAGAATACCGAGCTCGAGACAAGGTTGTACCCCCGAGAGTCTTTCTTTTGGTTTGTATAATGTGTGTCGAGGTCGTTGTAAAGTTTGGATGGTCAACGGTGTGTCTAAGTGTGCTAAATGGTTTACGGTCAATGTTTAAAGGGGTGTTTGGTTTAAGTGTGTTGTACCCATTTTGGGATTGTAATCGGGTCAAGTATCGTTGGAACGTGTTTGATATGTTAAATAAATGAAGTTGGTCAAGTTTGGTGTAAAACGGAAGTCATATGGGTCGGTTATAGCGAAAACGGAATGTAAACGAAGTGTATTTTGAAAGTTGCAGGCCTCGGCCGGAGGTCTGGAGGCCAAACCCACGGCCAGGAAGATTTGGGAAAATTCCCCGATGACCAGAATGTCTGGGCCGCCCGGTCGGGGCTGGGGCCGGCGGCCAGACTTGTTTTTTTTGGGGCTGGGCCGGCGGTCCGGGCCATTTTCCAGATTTTGCCGATTTTCAAAAATTCATATCTTTTAATCCGTAAGTCGTCACGGGTCGTACAACCTATCGTTTCGAAGGTAATTGAATTTACTTTCATTTAAAAATAGCCTCAAGGGCTAAATGTTTATACATTTTTTCAGTCATCAAAAGAGTGGTCGGATGTCCATAAAAGTCAATCGTTTTTGTGTAAAAAGTTTAAAATTTTAGTCTAAACGGGCACGGGGCGTAACAACTTGGTATCAGAGCTTCGGTTTAAGTGAATTAGGTTTCCACTATAGGTTGCCTAGACTTAAACCCCTCGTAGACTCATTAAGTTTAAGTTCAAGAAATGCGGGTAAATATTATGTAATTTATAGGATGTGAATATTGAGTTTTGAAATGAATTATGTGATTGCTATATGAGTATAATGATGGGGACTTATGGATGTGTTTTATGTGATATATGTTGTGGGAGACTTGATGTGGGAGTGATAGGATTACCGTGCACCTCGAGTTGTATTGGTAATTATTATATGAATATGTGAATGTAGCGAAATATAGAATTAATGAATTAGACGCGAAAAATAGATACCTTAGGTTTGCGATGTGAAAATGCTTATAGCAATAGTGGGATTTGGCTTTGGTTGGATATAATGTGAATATTGAGAATGTGGACTTACTAATGGTAGAAGTAATGAGTTAGTAATGGGTTATGGATTGTTTAGATTATGAGACGGAATACATGTTATGTATATGTATGCTACGTAAGTGAATGGTAGTTTTGGTATTGTGTAGATTCAAGATTTAGTTATGTGATAGCATATTATAGGAGGATAATAATGGTAAGGCGTGGAAGGGATTAGTAATTGGTATTAGAGATGGGTTAGTGAGTAACTTAAGATATTAGCGCTTAAATAAGGGGTTGTAGTGATGAAAAGTGTGCTAAAATATGAGGTGCAATAATAAAATAAATGAATGAGATTAAGGAATGACGATAGGTGACAATATCATAGAATGTGTGATGTTAAAGAGCGTGCTAAAATAATGATTTAGGGAAGGCGAGACAGAAAGAAGTTGCTTAAACATATGAAAAATAAAAGAGGAGAGATAAGATACGAGAATAAGAATGTGATGAATTAAAAAAGGTAAGAAAGAATGAGAGGAGTGTGTATGAGATAAAGGCGTTGTCTTGAAATTATCATATTACGGCTAAGGCGATTAGCGGTAATTACTATAATGAATGTATGAGTTACGGTTGGTAAAATGTGAGAAGTCTAGATGTAAATGAGTCGAGTGGACTAAAATGTAAAGTAAGAATGTGAAAATGATTAATGTAGGCTAAGAATACAAGAGGTAAAGTAAAGATGTGAAAATAACTAAAGCGGATTAAGAATGTAGGATGGTAAAACACATAGAAGTGTGTAAATATAATAAGCAGGCTCATATGCTCTATGCGCTTGCATTTCACTAAAATAAATGAATGTAATTATGTGTGTGCAGTGCTTATGACTTGGATCCATTGTTAATGTGATAAAGTGTGAATATTAATGATCCTTCGGGATGAATGTTAAAGGTGGTATCCTTCAGGATGACCAAGTAAATGAATGTTAAGGAATCCTTCGGGATGAATGTTAAAGATCCTTCGGGATGAAAAGTATTGCTTTCATCGGCAAATGGGGTTGCCTATATCCTTGGCAATAAAAATATCCCCGTAACGAATGTGATAATGATATGGATCCAAGTCTAAAAAGAAAATATGAAGTATAAACAGGATGAAATAATAAAAGTTAGATTGGGAATTAGGAGTAGTAGTGTTATGTCGGGAGTACATAACCATGAGTTTATATTTCTTGATTTACATCGATTGGGACGCCTCTCCATGTAAATGAGGAATTATAAATGAGTGGGCTTATGTGTTGCCGACACGACACGAGTAGGGCTAGAGAAGTAGAAAGCGGGAGTTTAGAATTAGTTAGAAATTATAAGGACTAAGATAGGAGGATTAGAATTAGAGCATGGCTTTTAATGGAGACTTAGGAGAATCTTGATGGGATGGAGAAATTGTAATGAGGATATAATGTGCCTTGCGGCGTAGTACTAAAAATGATGAATGAAAATAATAGAACGTGAACGTATTAGTCGAGTGTGATTATGTAAAGTCAAATAGTACGAGTTTGTTAAGTATCAAGTAGTCAAGGAATGAGATTAGAGGATAAAGTGAGTGAGACGGTGATGTAACGGTAATAGAGTGGATTAGAATGACGACTAGTGGTAATAAGTATGCCTTGTATTATGTAAAATCTAAGCAAGAGTTGTATGGTATAGAAGTAAGCGGGAGTAATGTGGATTAGGGCATGTGATATGTTATTGTATGCATAGAGTTGCAAGATCACTTGGATCGTTGCACTAAATAAACTAGGAATTAAGATGTTAGGAATGAGATGAATTATGAGACTAAGTTTTGGTTAGAAATAGACGAAAGATTTCGGGGACGAAATCTAAATAAGGGGGATAGAATTGTAACACCCGTTTCCCAGGTGTTGGGACCTCACCCAAGAAGAAAATGGATAAAGACCTAATGCTATTATTGGTCAACAAAGTTACGTGGAAGTCAAACCCAATAGTCAAACTAATAGTCAAAGTATGACTAATGTAGTAATACAACATATGGTGTATAACTAAAGGGACCTAAGTTGCCATTGTGGTAAAGATGTTATAGTAAGTATTGTGGCTTAAATAGAAAGAATAGGACTTGAGGGGCTTAATGTGCCAAGGGACCAAAGTTACCACCTAACTATTATATCTAGGATACTCTAGAGTTTTCCACAATTATTGAGAGGGTGTGAGGACCGGATTCTAGAGAAAAGAAAAGAGAGGGAAAAATTGGTGATGCCTTAAGAAGAAGAAGATGATGAAGAGATTATGATAAGGGTCTTTCCTAGTTAGGATCGTCACAAGTAAGTAACTATGCTCTTGATGTTAATGAGGTTATAGATTAAGGATAAAGTGGGATTTCATCATATGATCAAGATATGATCATATGATGATGTAGGAAGATAGATGAGTGTGTTTAATGGGTTATGTTAACCTTTGTTATGTTATTGATTGTTATGTTATTAGGGTTTGATATGTTGTAGAAGATTGATGATGATGATGATGATAGTGGTGATGATGATGACTTTGATGTTGTTAGCTTGGACTAAGGTAAGTAACTCTCCCTAAAACATGTGTTATGTATGTATTATCATGTATGTATTATGATGGTGTAAGAACATGAGACTTGGATTTGGATGGTTGAAAGTTAGAAATTGGTGGTTAGTGAGTTTGACTAAGAGTATGTTAGCTTATGGACTTGAGACTAATTAAGGTATGTAGTTAGTTATGGTTGTTGTGTTTTGATATTAGTTATGTTATAAGGATGTGTGAAATGTGGCTTGGATGATGTAGCTTAGAGGCTTTTATGTGATTATAATGCTTATGTGGAAGTATGTGTATGATATATGTTTTATGTTGGGTTACTTACTAAGCGTAAGCTTATCTTTTTAGTTGTTAATGTTTTGTAGGTTCATGTGCGGCGGAAGGAAGGCTTATGGGTCATAGCATAAGGATTTGGAAGTAGATTTGGAAGATATTAAGTATTAGGAGCTAGGTAGAATACCGAGCTCGAGACAAGGTTGTACCCCCGAGAGTCTTTCTTTTGGTTTGTATAATGTGTGTCGAGGTCGTTGTAAAGTTTGGATGGTCAACGGTATGTCTAAGTGTGCTAAATGGTTTACGGTCAATGTTTAAAGGGGTGTTTGGTTTAAGTGTGTTGTACCCATTTTGGGATTGTAATCGGGTCAAGTGTCGTTGGAACGTGTTTGATATGTTAAATAAATGAAGTTGGTCAAGTTTGGTGTAAAACGGAAGTCATATGGGTCGGTTATAGCGAAAACGGAATGTAAACGAAGTGTATTTTGAAAGTTGCAGGCCTCGGCCGGAGGTCTGGAGGCCAAACCCACGGCCGGGAAGATTTGGGAAAATTCCCCGATGACCAGAATGTTTGGGCCGCCCGGTCGGGGCTGGGGCCGGCGGCCAGACTTGTTTTTTTTGGGGCTGGGCCGGCGGCCAGGACCCTTGGCCGGCGGTCCGGGCCATTTTCCAGATTTTGCCAATTTTCAAAAATTCATATCTTTTAATCCGTAAGTCGTCACGGGTCGTACCACCTATCGTTTCGAAGGTAATTGAATGTACTTTCATTTAAAAATAGCCTCAAGGGCTGAATGTTTATACATTTTTGTCAGTCATCAAAAGAGTGGTCGGATGTCCATAAAAGTCAATCGTTTTTGTGTAAAAAGTTTAAAATTTTAGTCTAAACGGGCATGGGGCGTTACACCGATGGAAGGGGATCCTCCTTTTGAAGCTGAAGCAAAGGAGAAAGACATACTTGTGTCGCAATATCCAAAGGTAAATATTTTGCAGTTTTTGTATGTGTGTAAGTTTTACCAATTGATGTAGTTTGATAAAGCAAATGATATTGAGTGGAATTGTTCATGTTTCAGGAATCAGCAAATGAGTTCTTGGATTTGATTGATTTTTCCTCTCTTCCGAATAATTTGGTATGCACAATTTTCATATTGCTTCATCTATAGATTTTTGTTGTATCTCAGTTATAGGAAAAATGTAGTGGTTACTTACCTTTGGTTACTTCTCAGTATCAGGATACTCAGCAGATGGATGCTGCTGGTGTGACAATTGTTGATGTTGACCAAGAATTTGATAAAACCATAAGGGTGCCATTCGGACGGGAGAGAAAGAAGAGCAAACATGTGTCTTCTCCTTACGTAGAACCTCCATCTACTACACCAAGAAGGACCAGAAAGTCTCGTCCTAGCTCTAGGATCTATAAATCCAAGATAAAGTCTTGGATTGGACAAGATGGATCTGAGCAGGTTCTTGAAGAGTGGAAAGAGGTATGTATACGTTTCTATGGTTAGCTTACATATATTCGACCTGATTGTAGTAGTTCAGCTTAGTAACCAATTTGTTTCGCATCGAAATGTTTCGCAGCAATTGAATCGTCCTGAAGGCTCCCCGGTCGCCCAAGTGAATAATCATTCAAACATAAACGTGTTCTTGCGGTCAAGGAAGGAGATGACATTTAATCTTCCATGGTTTGATGGAGACCTCCAAAGCAATTTTTGGGTTGCTTTAGTGGCCAAGGATGGGAACAGAAAAGGTTGGCTGTCTGATTCGGTACGTATTTAAATACTTATTTATTTAGAAAAGTTTAATTTCTACATGTCATGCAGAGAAAAAATCATTATTGACTCAAAAATGATTATAATTAAGCAATGATTAAATGCTTATATATTTTGAGTGTACATGTTATGTTGTGTTAGTTATCAATTAGTATACCCTTAAAACTAGTAGCTCCCATCTTATGAAAAAAGTTTATGGTTTTATGTTGGGTACTTGGGTTGTGATTCTTTCTACACGTCATTTTGCTAATGTAATTTTTTTTATACTTTGATATCGTAGCACATTGATGCATGGGTCTGGTAACTGTGGAACTTTAGACCTGCTGATGCGGACTGGGTAATGGTCGGCCCATTTTTAATTCAACAGCTTCTTCGAGATAATAGTCTGTATGATTATTATGAAAATGGTGTTCTTTTTGGTGTGCCTTGGTTTTCCGAAAATGTTGAAAAGGTAAGATGTTAAGTTCTAACATTTATCATTATGTTGTCTAGCTGTTCTAGTACACTAATATTATATGTAGTTATGAAGCCTAGTTTACACGATATTTGGTATACATTAAGGTTAACATAGTCTAAAATTAGATGCTAGTGGTGATGATTATACTCTTATGAATGCAATTTGTATCTAATGTGAACTATCATGAATGTAAAATTAGATGTTAGTGACTTTCTAGAATATTTAGTTATATACATGGCTAAATGAATAAAAAAATCGTTATACCATTGCTAGAACTTTCTAGAATATTTAGCTATATACATAGCAACAAAGGGGTGATAGTAAAACAAGCTCAATTATTTGGGTAGATGCACATAACATTGAATATGGGTTTCATTTCTAAATATGAAGACCCTCCTTAGTACCATTTGAGATGCTTGATCCTGATCACCAGTTTTGGCTCTACAATCAGCTTCCATTCTCGAAAGAGCCAAACCTTGTGATCAAGATCAAACACACAAACTTGTAATCCTTTTAGAGAGAAAAGGGGACTCGGAAAAGGTCACTGCTTATACAAAAAAGATGAAGTTCATCATCTTGAATTCAATAACAAAAAAAGCATACATGTATGCATTGACAATTCAGTTATCTTGAATTACTTAACGACTAAAACATACGAGTAGCATAGAAAAATTCACCTTTTGGGCCAGTTGACCGTTTACCAACGAGTTACTGCAAATTGGATTCAGACTTGCTACCCCTTTCAACTTGTGATGATTTAACTGGTCTCCTTTCACGTGGTGGTGGTGGCATAGATTTTGGAATTACATGTGTAGAACGGATTTCTTTACGGGGGGAACATTTTAGCTTATTTGCACCCGAAGAAAGCTTTACAGCTTCATCACAACTTAGATATTTTGTTCTCCCAGTCGGTTATGATACTCAAACACACACAAATCAAGTCGTCCTTAGATATAATTGCCAGTTATCAACGTAAGGACAATTTGATAACTGGCAATTATATCTACGGACGACTTGATTTGTGTGTGTTTGAGTATCATAACCGACTGGGAGAACAAAATATCTAAGTTGTGATGAAGTTAAAGACTTCTAATTTGCAGTCCTAGATTAGACAATATCAAGATGAGTAAGTGTAATTCATGACCTGTGAAGGCTTCCAACTTTTCTTAACATTTAAAGATTATGTAATTTGCAGTCCTAGCAGGATACTTAACAATCAACTACCTACATACATGAACTTATACCTAACATCACATTATATAAATGATTAAAATGATTAAAATGTTAAACATAAATGAAGGATATAGGTCATACCTCTTCCCAAGGTTTGAGATCTCTACACTTCTTGAGCTTATAAGGAGATAATGAAGAGTTTGTTCTTTTGAGTTCATCCAGTGTAGGAACTTTAACATTAGTATCTACTTTCGTAAATTCCTCCCTGGGTACTAGATCATACTGCCGCTTCTTTTGCACAGGAAGCTTGCTGAAAGGGGTTTTCAAAACCTGCTTTCTAATCTTCGCACTTCTTTCCTCTTCCTTTAAGACTCTGGCCCTCTCTTCCCTTTGTGCAGCTGCACGTCGAATCTCAGCTTGTTGCTTTTCAGCCGCTACGCGATCTTGGGTAGCTAAATAAACACATTCATTCTGTGTGCATCACACAAAATACAAATACAAACCAACTTATAATTAACTTTAAAAGACAATTTACATGTATTATTGTTAATGTTGTACAAACCTCTCCAACATCTTCAGCTTCGACATCCTCATTCTGGACTTCCAACTCAAACAGTTCTAGGAAATTATGATTTAAATTGGTGCAAAACTCATCACCAAGATCACTATCCTTATCATTACCGTCGAATTTATCCTGTAAATATATTAAGTACAATGTAAGAAATTCAGGTAAATATCTCAACCTTTTGTGATATTCATGTAAAGAAAAATAAAATATAATAAACGAGAATTACTTTTTCCAGTTCTTTGTGCCCTTTCTGATCAACTCTGTCCAATTTCTCCTGCCTATGTCCACCCATCATTTTTCTCTTCATATACTGGGTAATACAAAAGATCAAGTACATGAATCAGTCACTAAACTCTTAAAATTTTACGGTAAACATTTGAAGTACAAACAAACCTGAATAATGGTTTCAAGTTTGTGGACGCGTGCTCTCAAACTGTTGACCTCTACGGGTAACATCAACAAACCATTACATATGCCCTGCAGGGTGCTAACACGATCCTGAAGAGTATCACGAGATTGTGGCGCTTGAGCTTCATTGTCCATAACATGGCCTTTGGCACGAAGTTCTGCTCGTTTACGCATGTAATCCTCAAAAAGCCCTCCATGGACAACAGGCGCGGGTCTCGGTGCATACCAGTTGAAAAACCGAATGCCTTTGTTGTACCATTCAGAATCGGCCTCAGATATCGTAGGATATAGATCATGGTTTGTTTCTTTCGCCTAACAAAAATACAACCAGAAAGTGGGGTAACCATTAACCATAATCAAAGTAAACTAGTATACCTTTCTATCATAAATCTTTAAAAAATATATTACAAAATAAACACTTACCTCAGGAAAAAGCATTCCGAAATACTCCCATTCTTGAAAAGGAACTTTCTTAGACCATGAAAGTGCTCTTGGGATAACATCAACTTCCTTGCTCCACCAAAGACAGCTCTGGGTAGAAGACTCTAAAATCCATATCTGAAAAAACAAATTTTATTAAAAGAGTATCAGGTAACAAAATAATTCATTGAAAGAATTCGTGTAATAATTCTAACCATGAAACAGAAAACAAATCCAGCCAAAGAATATTCCACATTCTTTCTTGTGCACCTATTTCGAAGGGCTTCGTACAACTGTCTCCAAATGTGTTCCCCCCAAGGAAAGTCATTCCAGACTTCCAAGTTCTCAACCATTCTGAGATATACATCATCCACCACAGATAATAGGCCACGCCCCATAAATATGACCTGAAGTGATAACAGAAGGCAAACTCGGACGGCGTCTTCATCAGATACTTTTGAAAAAAGCTCT
The DNA here is from genome assembly GCA_021014915.2 of Artemisia tridentata subsp. tridentata. Classification (NCBI taxonomy): domain Eukaryota; kingdom Viridiplantae; phylum Streptophyta; class Magnoliopsida; order Asterales; family Asteraceae; genus Artemisia; species Artemisia tridentata. The sequence goes on from CP139507.1 coordinate 197,569,731, forward strand.
TCATCCTCAATCAAACATAGAAGATCAATGGTTTTTAAATTCTCCCCCACCTTCTGAGGAAATACACGGTCACGAAATATGATATCACCACTTCTAAACTTACGAAAACTAGGCAATCCAAATTTAAAACCTGTTATCAGTTGAAATTCACGGCGTCCAAAATGAAGTTGATGTCCATTAACAAAATAAAGTAGTGCCAAATCATAGTGGTCATCATCAGATGGAAATTGTTTTTGAAGCATATAATGTATAAGACTCTCCTCGTTCGCAAAGTACTTTAAATCCAACCATGGACCAAAGCATGTTGACCGAAACAATTTACGACGCTTTTCAGCTAATCTGTCTTTAATCAATTGAAAGTAATGCAATTTGCTTCGAATGTGAACCTTGGCATCATATTCCTATATTAATAAACAAAAAGTTACAACAACAAAATACTACAAATACAAGCATAACAATAAATTAGTATTGCAACAATAAAGAAATTAGTATTGTAACAATGAACTATCAAACTACATGGCTACTTGTGGGCTTCCTGAGAAAACTGTATACAACGAAGCAGTATGACAAAGTCAACCCAATTAATGGATACCCAATCACAAAGGATAGTAATGCACTGGTTCGCAGTTTAGTAATGCACTCCATTTGTCTCATGATCCTACTATACTAAAGTGTACTAAATTGGTATGAACACACCCTAAAATAAGCTCACATACTACAATACTAAAAATATATTGTGAGTACCATGAAACAGCCAACCATGAAACATGGTGATGTATATAATTTTACCATTGAGAGATTAACTCTATGACTAATATCAAGTAATGATGCATTCAACAGACCAAGACTATTGGAGCATGTTAATACCACAGCTGATCATAGTGATTATTTATGGTATTCAGCAAGGTACGAAAAATTAAACATGGTGACTTATTAGATTCTAAAGATTTTCTCATGCTTATACCATCAGGGGTGTTTGGATGACCTTATTCCACCCTCTACATACTGAATACCACTCTACATACTTGATAATCTCATAAGCCCAAAAAGACATTTAAGTCTCATAAGCTAAGCCAAAGGGGTGATAATCTCATAAGTCTCATAAGCTAATCCAAAGGGGTGATAATCTCATAATCTCATAAACTAATCCAAACACATTTAAGTCCATAACCTAAACTTCATAATCTCATAAGCACATTTAGGGCAAACTTAACAGCTTTTCAAATTTAAAATAAGCCCATAAGCCAAAAAAAAAAGCTAATCGAAACACACCAAACACACCCTAAAATAATACTACTACGAGCCATTCAAGTTGCTATGAACAAAATTTGTATGAACACACCCTCTAAAATAATCACACAAAATTCGTAGCAGATGCATACTACTGAAATTATTACACTAATAAACATATAACGACTAGCAATTAAAGAAAAAACTAACCATTCGTATGAACAAAATTGATATAATCAGGTTGTTGATAATGTGTGTGGATTTGTGTGTGTGAAATCAAATGATAATCAGGTGTATGTTGTTGAAAATCCATGTTATTGATAATAAAATTAAAATTAAACTAATTTCAAAGATAAATCAAATCAAAGGATTTGATTCAGTTTGGAAGATTTTGCATGTTTCCAATGTTACTTTTTAAGTACAGTTCGCACATTAGCCGCAATTCGCACACCGTCGTTCGCACATTTGTTTTAAAAAGTCAATTGTGCATGTGGGGTTAATTATTGGTTTGGTACCATTTTTTCGAACACGTGTCACATTTTTTGTGGATTCGCACGTTCGCACATGACTCTTTTGGGAAAGGCCACTATTTGGGTACCACAATTTGAAAAAAGTTTTTTTCACCTACTCTTTTGGTAATTACCCCAAATAAAATATAGCTTGTGATCGGTAATCCACTAGCAGTCTAGCACGAATGAGCTTTTTCATGTCAATACATATCGGGGTTTTTCTAACTTGTGCCATAGGGGCACAAGTTAAACACACCATAAGTACACAGAGTCAATGAAAAAGTACATAGGGATTTAAATAAAAGTACAGACAAATATATTTTTATGTGAATCTCTATGTACTTTTGGTGTGCTTAACTTGTGGCCTTAGGGCACAAGTTAGAAAGGGATAATGATATATAAATGTATCCAACTTGCCACCATATACTAAGTTGTACAATGAACTATTAATCTCGCAAAAGAATACAGGAACTTACTAATCTTGACTATTGTGTGTACCCGATCTACGTGGCAAGTATTTTAGCTGAGTTGGCAATACAAGTTGGAAAACTCCGTTACATTGACCCGTTTGACCGTTACTTTCATTAATTTATTATTTTTCCCGCCTTTTATAACCCTAAATCAACACACACAGCAAACACTTTCCCCCAATTATTCCAAACCCTAAAATTTTCAATCAACCTACAATCAATCACGTTAGTTACAAATTGAATGCTTTCTAAGGTATGATTACATAATATACGTTTAATTTGATTGCGTTATTACAAATCTTTTGCTTTTTTTTCCAATCCCTAATTTGCAATTGATTCGTTTACAGAATGGTGATACCTGGAGCAAATGGGATTGAATTAGATGTCTGGAATGATGGCATTTTCTTTGAAGATCCTTTAAGGTACGAGAATGGTGTTACTTTGAATGTGTATATTGCTAGGCTGTCACTCAAAGAGCTGACAACACACTTGAAAGAAAGAACTCAGTGTGCGCATGTTTTTGGTCTTTACTATAAAATGCCACATAGTGATTTAGATAAGGGTTTAGTAAGATTAGACTGTGATTGGGAATGCAATAGAATGTATGATCTTTCGAGGTTGTTTGGAAAATTGGAAGTTTACATAGACCACACTAACCTTGATATGTCCAAGTATCTAGTTATTCCTGACCCTGGTACACCTACTTCTAAGTATAGAGCAGAACCTGAAATGCGACATTGCAATGAATTTACTGATGAAGAATTGTGGAAATGGGCTGAGCAAGAGGCTGAACATGACATAGGTATTGCTAGTGCTAGTGCTAGTGATAAGGATAAGGGTAAGGAAAGTAGTGATAAAAGTAAGTCAAGTGTTTGTGATAAGGGTAAGGCAAGTGTTAGTGATTTAGCCGGGGAAACACACCATGAGTCTAGTGATTCTGATGACAGCGACTTTGAAAATAATGGTATGCTTGAAGAGAGTGACAGTGAAGATATTGATTATTTTGACAAGTCAGTTGACTATTTAAGTGCCTGTGAAGAAGAACTAATTGAGCACAGAACTAGGAGAGCAAATAGACGTAAAACCAGAGCTCCACCAATTCCAGATATGGCTGCTAATCCTGGTACTAGTAGTGCTTCATGTGGTTCCAGAAGTGAAGTGTTTCTTGAGCATGATGAGTTCATTAATGAATTGTTGAGAAAGATGAATGAGGTGGATTCAGATGGGAACATACAAGATCCATTTTTGGGGGTACAAGCAACTGAAGACAGGTATCCTACTCATGATGAGAGCACTCATTGGAGGCTGCAAGTCCCAAAGGTATCTTTGTTGTTTCAGTGTAGCAAACATTTGTATTGCATTATTTGAATATGAATGCTAAGCACTTATTTTTTTCACAGGTTGGGCTAAAATTTGAAAGTGCTGCCAAGTTGAAGGAAGCGTTGACGTATTATGCTTTAGCAAATGGTTACTCCATCTGGTATGAAAGGAGTGCGGCTGATAAGGTTATTGCTCTGTGTGGTCAAAGACCACCAAAGGCGTTAAAAGATCCCGAGAAAGGTAAACAAAGAAAACAATATAGGTTTCTTAGTGAAACAAAAGAGGATGTGCCAAAATGTACCTTTAGGTTGTATGCTAGATGGATGACTTCTGAGAAAACCTTTCAAATTATTACATTGAAACCTGAACATAGCTGTGTTAGAAACTTTCAGTATGGCTCCTTAGTGGACTTTAAATGGATAGGTAAAAGGTTTGGTGAGAAAATAAGGAGAAATCCTGAGATAAAGCTGGTAGACATTGCTGCCTTAGTGTTGAAGAAGTACAAGTGCACTGTCTCTTCTAACCAATGTAGGTATGCTAAGGCATGGGCACTAACAGAGTATGAAAAAACCATTGAAGAACATTATGCTTTATTAAGATCTTATGGCAAAGAGTTGTTGGATAGTAACCCAGGGTCCACTATCAAATTAGGAGTTACACATAATGATGAAGGGTCCACTATTTTTGATAGATTCTATGTGTGTCTTGGGGGTTTAAAAGAAGGGTTCAAAAAGGGTTGTAGAAGAGTAATTGCTTTAGATGGATGTTTTCTAAAAAAACCTAATCATGGTGAGATACTAACTGCTATAGGTAGAGATGGCAATAACCAAATTTTCCCTATTGCTTGGGCTGTGGTAGGTGTTGAGAATAAGGAGAATTGGTGTTGGTTCTTAGACTTGATAGGTGATGATTTGGAGATGCCAACTGGACAAGGTCTCACACTAATGTCTGATAAGCATAAGGGACTCATTGAGGCTGTGAAACAAGTTATGCCTTAAGCTGAACACAGACAGTGTGCTAGACATATTTATGAGAACTTTAGGAAACAATTCAGTGGACTAGAGTTCAGGAATATATTTTGGGCAGCCTCTAAAGCTTCATACCCACAGTTGTTCAATAAAATCATGGAAAAAATCAAGGCTGCAAACCCTAAAGCTCATAAATACTTGATGGAAAAGGACCCTAAAACATGGTCTAGGGCATTTTTTGAGTTGGGAAGAGGATGTGAGGCTGTGGAGAATGGGTTCAGTGAGTGCTTTAACTCGGTTTTGGTTGCTGTGAGAGACAAAACAATACTGACTATGTTGGAAGCAATTAGGGTGATTGTGCTGGAAAAGATGAACAGTTGTAGGAATATTTCTGCAAAATGGACTGGTGATATATGTCCATCAATCAAGAAGAGAGTGGATTTGTTAAAGGATGATATAAGGTATGGTTTTATTACATACACTATACTTTATGTTATACATTTATGTTGAATACTAATTATTTTTAACTTTGTAGGTTTTGGCATGTCATTCCAGCTGGGGGCAATGCATTTGAGGTCAGGAGTGGTAGTCACTCCTTCAAAGTGAATGTTGATTTAAGGACTTGTTCTTGCAGGATGTGGCAATTATCTGGGCTGCCATGTGTTCATGGTACATCTGCTATTTTCAAGTTAAACAAGGTGCCTGATGATTATGTCCCAATGTGGTTCAGGAAGGAGTTTTATTACTCAACATACCACAATTACCTAAGTCCAGTTGGTGGTATTGACTTTTGGCCTGACCAGAGTCAATACTCAAAAGTTTTACCTCCAAAACCTAAATCAATGCCTGGTAGACCAAGAAAGAAAAGGATTAGGGCAAAAGGTGAAGGTGGGAGCTCTACAAGAGTTTCAAAGGTAGGTGTTTCTATGACATGTCAAAATTGCTTTAAAGTAGGTCATAACAAGAAAGGATGTAGGGAAGCAACTGTTGAGAAACCTGTTAAGCAAAAAAGAAAAGTAGGTAGGCCAAGTAAGCAGGATGCTAGTGTTGATGGGTCTGATAATGTAACTAGGGGTGATAATGTTGAAAGGGCTGATAATGTTGACATGTCTGCTAGTGTTCCTAGGTCTGATAATGTTGACATGTCTACTGTGGGGGGTCATAGAGGGTCAGTTGTGGATGTTAGAGTAACTGGTTTGATTAGTGGTGGTGTAAGACAAACAGGTTTAAGTGGGAGTGGAAGTGGAAGTGGTGGTGTAAGACAAACATGTTTAAGTGGGAGTGGGAGTGAGAGTGTTGGAATTGTTAGGGGATCTGATATCCCAGGTTTGATTAGTAGACAACATAATGCCTTTAGAAAAGTTGGTAGGGTGAATTTTGCAACCAGTAGTTCACCTGGTAGAGTGGTTCAGCCAAAGAAGGTTAGAAGGGGCTTTACAAATTGGTTTGGTGAGGAGAGGCCAAGTATTCAAGCTACTCCTTCTACAGGTTCTACTCAGAGTAGTCAGACAAATCAAGTTACTCCTACAATTCCTACTCAAAGTAGTCAAGCTGCCTCAATTCCTAATCCAAGTTCTCAAGCTGCCCCAATTGTTACTCAAAGTACTCAAGCTGCCCCAATTGTTAGACCAAGAAATTGGTATGAAAGTGTCATTCAAAGAAGAAGGGAACCAAGCCAGAGGATCCTCCAAAGAAAGCTAACAAAGAAGGTCCTAGGTGAAGGAAGTTCAAAATACAATGCAATGGAGTTGAATTAATCAGTTAATTAACTATATTGTTGCCATATTTTGTATTTTATTTTTGGCAACCAAAACTTATGCACAGATTGCCATCTTTTGTATACTAATTTGGGCAATCAAACAATATTAACTGTTATGTAATTACTCTATGGTTATGTAGGATGTTTAATTATGTAATTTGACTTTATGAAGTCAACTTGATGGTTTAATGCAGTAAAATGGCCTTATAATGGTCATATTCAGGATTTTAGTTAATTTAGATTCCTTGTCTGCACATGGACTATTTTTTTTCAACATGTTGTCTACTTTGTGAATTGAGATTCCTGGACATTAGCATGCAGGTTTGACTGTTTTTTGGAGATTCCTGCACAATTGAACTGTTTTGAGATTCTTGACCTGCAAAAGCTATAGCAGCTGCAGGTTTGACTGTTTTTTACCTCTATAAAAAGCAAAAAAACCAAACATACACAAACCACACCATTCAATCAACTAAAACAATGTCTTCCAACAAGAAAGGTTGATGCAAACACATCATAAGTTCACTTGTGCAGGCTGTTTTTTCCTTTTTTAAATAAAATTGTTTTAATTTTTGTGTGTGTGTGTGTGTGTGTGTGTGTTTGCAGAAATCATTTACATTTCTTCAAGCAGTGACATCTTTTCAAGCATGTTCTCAAGTTCAAGCAGTGAAACAAGTTCTGATGTTCCAGATTACCCTATGCCTTGGTCATCCTACTTTCCAATTGGTTATACAGGTACAACTTCAACAAAACATGATCCTAGGAAGACTCAAGATCCAAAACAGATTGCCAAACAACCTTTTGAAGACAGGCACAAGGTTCTAGGCCTTCCCAACCAAAAGACCTGTGAAGAAATTGGTATGAAACCATTTGTTGCAAAAACCCCCAAAGCTTCTTCAAAAGGTAAGGGAAAAACAAGAGTGGGTTAGTTGACTTTCTGAATAATGTGCAAGTTTAATTTCCCTTCAATAAAGTGGTTGTAAACCTTAGGAACTACTTCATTTGACTTTCTATAGTCAAATTTCTGGTGTAATGAAGTTAAATGAGTTGTAACACTCATCTTTATGATATCCATGCTAAGTAGAAACTATAAATACTGAAAAACACACTACTATTGTATATACCATTGGAAATTGCAAAATTTTCATTGCCATACAAAATGTTGACTTTATGGAGTCAATAACCATTACAACAACCTAAAACTACTTACCATCTACCTATATCAGTTGACTAATTTCATTCCTAACACAACACAAAAGACCATTAAAATCCCAATCAAAATAATAAAAATTCGGTCATACAATTGTAATTTTGACTTTGTACAAGTCAACTCACTAACCAACTGCTTCTTTTCCATTGTAAGAAGAGCAATGTGTTCTTGCAGCTCATTGTTTTGATTCCCTCTCTTGGCCTTTTGATGCTCTTCAAATAGCAATTCCCTATAATAATCACTTGGTAAATCATCATCAAAAAATTCATAGTAACCACACTTTTTGCGCTTATCCTGTAATCACCAAACAAAATCACCATCAATTGGAGAGTATCATTCCTCATAGAAATCAAAATTAAATTAGGGCTTACATATTTGGGACAAGCAATGAAACGTTTCCCTGGATTCTCCTTTGTCCAGGCCGTTTTCACAGTCATAGCTAGGCCACAACCACAGTGAGATGTAACATACTTATCCGTCACTCTTGGTGTTCCTGGAGCGTATTGTGCCATAATCAATTGGGGATTTTGATTATAAGGTTAAACAGTGAATTGATTTGGGGGTGGTGGGTTTTTTTTGTGTTAATGTGGAAGTGTTGTTCCCTTAACACGTTTAGAGTTAACTAGAAAGTTAATCTATTCGTGTTTATGACTAATACAATGTTATGATTAATTCTAACAAATTAATGAAACGTAAAAGTAAAAACACATAAGTATTTTTCAACGTTTAAATTCTTATTAGAAATGAATCAAAGAATCTATTACCCAAGTGTTTTGCGAAACAAACACTTGGGATTGAACAGACAAGTTATGGTGGTGTCTCCTATCTAAACTCAAGCTTTGCTTTGAGTGGTAACAATTCGACCCACTGAGCTATCTCAGGGATACGTTACTCTTTGTAGGAGAGAAGTTGCTTTGTAAAAGTCTAAGCTTTCAATGTACAAAACACACTCAACTTCTCTCCTATCTGAACCTATTTATACACAAGTATAAAGAGTAAAAGTGATTAAAAATAATACAAGTTGTTGAAGCAAGCGTGTCTGACAATTACAACAGTAATTGTTATTTCCAAGAACCAATAGGAATGGGCTAAAAGTCTTTAGGAGTGGTTGGTCTGACACTCCATGACTTTTAGCCGTCTTAGGGAAGGTTTCTTCCTGACAAGATAAGATTTGATCTTATCTTAAACTCTTTCCAGATCTTCCCGCCTTTCTTTCAGGCTTTAGGTTCTTCAGTACACGCCTTCATTATTTATCACAATTGTCGTTGAGGAGACTGGGGTTCAGTGAGTTCTTGTCCAACACTCAATGAACCATCATCTTCTTCTTTGGCTTAAGTCCTACTCAGGGAGTACCGCCTTCCTGAGCAGTGAATCCTTCTTCTTGAATTCGCCTTAAGCATCCTGAAGATGACTCACTGAGAGACTGTTCTCTCAGTGACTTGAATTGTTCTCGGTTTAAGTTAACACTTAGTTAATTTGTGTCCAAATCTTGTTTTAAGTATTCTTGGGTACTGACGGACCCAACAGGAAGAAAGAGGAAAATAAGAACGTTATATAAGCCGACAAACTTAATGCCAACGTGGCTAATTACAAACAGTAAAAAGCTTAATCTCCCGTTAATACACACAATAGTCAAGATTAGTAAGTTCCTGTATTCTTTTGCGAGATTAATAGCTCATTGTACAACTTAATATATGATGACAAGTTGAATACATTTACATATCATTATCCCAGTAGAAAAACCGTTTTTTTGTTCGCAAAAGCGACGTTCATGTTTTGAACATGGCAGAAGCACTTTTCTTATCCAATCTTTCCATCAAGCACACTTGTAAAACACTTTTCAATAACACGTGGCTGTACATACAATTTTGGACACTTATTATAAATATATAATGTTTTTTTACAAATGCAACAACATTATTATTTTTCTATTTTATTTTTTATTTTTTTAAATGTAAAACAATTTCAAGTTACCTAGCTATTTGTGTATTTTTGGTGTGCTTAACTTGTGACCTAAGGCACTAAGTTAGAAAAACCGTTTGTTTTTTTAGGTCGCAAAAGCGACGTTCATGTTTTGAACATGGCAGAAGCACTTTTCTTATCCAATCTTTCCATCAAGCACACTTGTAAAACACTTTTCAATAACACGTGGCTGTACATACAATTTTGGACACTTATTATAAATATATAATGTTTTTTTACAAATGCAACAATATTTTTTTTTTCTTTTAACTTTTTTTTCTTTTTTTTAAATGTAAAACAATTTCAATTTCAAGTTACTATTTTAATTTAAACCTCTAAACAAGTTGTTCAATTTTACATTTCATAAACTTATATGGTGATCAAGTGACAAAAAACTTAGAGGTCTCAAGTTTTGATCCGGCCAACTTCTTAAAAAAGAAGGGATGTACCCGTTTGAGTTTATGAAACAGAGAACTCAAACCTTATAAATTAGTCGGTTAAAATTTTTAAAATGATAGTTAAAAAAGACATTTCCGATCCTTATATATATACCTACACGAAGTGTTTCTTATGTGTTCAAGCACGTTGATTCAATTTAGTAGATAGGAAAGCCATTAAGAATTGAATACAACTAAATTCACAATAATTTGATCAACTTTAACTTTTTATTAAAAAAATATATATATATATATAGTTCATGCAAGATAGAAACACCCAAATATTCACAAGATTAATTACAATATCTTGCTAATAAGTCCATATCTACATGGGCAATGACTTACCCATAACAACCCAAAATTTTGGGTCCAATATATATGTACAAGCTTTGATAAAAAATTCAAAACCATTATGCTGCAGCATGATGTTTTGCTAGCTTTGCAAGGACTCCAATAGCTAGTGAATTAATATAAGTACATGGCTCCGTAAATGACGAATTCATCCGCGAGTCTATAAAGACATCTTCCCTATTAGGACCTCCTAGGATGGCGCCCGTGAGCTCATTAGGATTAGGTGCATCCGTGTTAAACCAGTAAACAAAGCTCATCCCACAGTTGACCTCTTCGGTTGCAGCCGTTAGTGGAATAGATGCACCTCTATGATGCGCGTGAAGGGGCGGGTTATGACCAAATCCTACCATTATCGATCTATTTGCCGGGTTATTTCCTAGTAGATAATCCATCTGCAACAAAACATCAACATTACATATTTACAATATCTTTTGTCCGTGTGTCTATTGTTAGCAAAACCATTATTTTTCTAATAGCACTTGAATCCCTACATTTTTGAAGGCTTATAACACAGGAACAAATAATGTTTTTGCATGTTGTATGCAATGTTATACCTCTTGTTTAGCGAAATTCATGATGTTGATGTGAGTGAAGGTTTTGTCACCACAAGTGACTTGCATATTGTGTCTAGCCAACAGATCGCTGTAAACACTGAAAAGAAATGCCGTGGATGTCACGTATTGTGAATTTGCACCATCCCTAAAGTGAATCAAGCCTCCTGTAAAAAGTTCGCCTTTAAGTATCTAAGTTCATATATTTATGAGCCAAAGTTGACGAAAGCAGTTTTGGTCATTAACCGTAAGTAACGGTACATTATGGATTGTGAAAGGATGTTTGATACCTGGGGTCATAAACGGTTGACGATAAGGGCTATCAGGAATAACTGAGCATATGTATTCATCAGCTTGTCGTTGGAATGACTCCAATTCCTTTTGTCCTTCCCAATACAACTGTTTCATTGTATGATCACACCAGATTAAAATGGGCTTGTGTCAAAAAAGGTTAAACTAACATAGCTAAACGTGGTAATCTTGACCCATTAGTTTATAAATGTGTCGAGTTGGGTTATGTTTTATCTTAACATAGTGTGGAACAAATGGATAAAAAAGTATATGTGGGCCAACGCAACTCGATCAATTATGAGAGTGTCGCGTTTGGTTATGATTTAGACCAATTTGTTTAGTCAAATACCTGAGATAGAAGAACCTGAACACCAGCATACTTAAGGTCCCAGCTGAACTCATAAACAACAGCAGATGTGGACTCTTCTACTATGTATTGCAAATACTGTGGATCCTTTGTCGCAATGTATAGCCATGATGCACCCCATAGTAACTCATCCTAGAAAGTTATATCATACTTTAACTAGATATTTTTATAAAATCACACTCAAATGCTTATTCTGCTAAAATCGTAAGAATGTTGACAATTTACATTATAACCGGAGTATGAGCAGTAAAAAGGGCATGCACCATCAAAAGTTCCTTTATAGTCTTCAGCAAATTGAAACAGCTGCAGATTTATCCATTCAATTTATTTTGAGTAAAAAAAACCTAACCATGAAAAAATGCTTAGCAAAATAGAATTCGATAAACCTTTTTGGCTGCATCAAGGAGCTTTTCAGAGTAGGGCTTATCGACATTGCGAAAAACTATAGATGAAGCAGCTAAAGCAGCAGCTGTCTCGGCAGCAACCTCGGTCCCAGGACGATTTTGATTAATCTCCAATACTGTTCTTGGTGTTTTCATGTCCTCAGGCTTCATCCAACATTTATGATCCGCATTTGGATCTCCTACCTATAAATCACTTATGTTCGAATATATATTATGAGAAAATGTTCAAGTGCTTCTTGTTTATTTTAAGGTTAATTTCAAATGGATTTTTTATTTTATTTTACCCGTTTATATACTTTTAGGCAGAAATAAGACACAATAACTTGTTCCATTTCTGTATAAAGTGCTACACCTTATACTTGTCATGATTTCAAGAACTATAGATATGATACTACACTTTATTTTCATTTCTATTTTAATGTATCGTCCCTAGGTAAAATCAAAACAAGGAGAATCACATGATCACCTGAACAAACAAACGGTTTTCTTGACAACTAGCTTTAAGAAAATAATCAGTGCCCCATCGGATACCATCAAGAAGATTATACAGTTCTCCTGCTTCTGTAAGCTCGGGCTCATAGAAATATGCAGCCCAGGCCATTGTGGTAACCGTAAATGCCATAGGAAATCCATACTTGACGTTATCTCCTGCATCATAGTATCCCCCAACCAAATCAACCTATGAACATAAGTCAAAACATACAAAAGTTAAAATTTAAATAGTCAAAAGTATAGAATGCTCGTATATGTTTGATGGTTTTGATCTTTGAAGGCTTACACCGGCTTCTTGTCCGTCTTCAAGAGCAGAATCACCTCTCCAAGGAGGCCTCGGGTTTGGAGGAAGCTTCCCGGATCTTTGGGCCTCCAAGAAAATTATAGATTTCGTTAGGGCATCTCTATAATCAAAATGTGCATTTATGCATATCAAGAGGCCTGAAAAGAGAGCTAACAAGAGTTTCAAATGGCATGATTCTTTCATTAGAGAAGCTCTAAGAGAAAACACAAATGTGGTGTTTTATTTTTGGCGGGAAGGTTATGGATGAAATTAGTTTGTTATTTTGGTGGTTGAAAGGTGAATTTGAGACCTTAAGCTGAAACCAACGGTCCAAAAGAGACCCTTTTGTGTTAAATTCTATGGTTGGTAAATTTGAAATTGCAACATCCATACATATGTCCTACATTCATTTATTACCATTGGTTTGATGTAAGAAGCTTAAAGTTACATTTGATATAGTTAGGCGGTGATCGGGACATACATATTTTTTTTCTTTCGTTTTTATAGATATTTGAATGTTAGTATTATTGGCAAACTAGTTGGTCGATTTGGTTAGTATAGATGGTTAGCCAGTTGTG